>CP139506.1:419542526-419911100 GCA_021014915.2 Artemisia tridentata subsp. tridentata
ATTTTCGTATTTCGCTACCCCTGATCTCGGCTCCTGGTTCCGCCACTGTCGGGTACATGCCCAGCCTTGGTAAAGCGGGATGTTCCCACAGGCCAACTCGAACAATCACACAAGAATGGCCAACAATTTAACTTTTTTATTTTTCTTATAAAAGCGGGATTTTTTATTTTACTTTTTTTATCTTATTTTTGTTGGCTAACACAACAGTTAATCATCATGTGAAGACGGCAAAAGAAGCTAAACCAAGTTGTGCCATACAACCTTAGGACTCTATTGAACACATATGACTCATGCATAAGGTGCAATTCAAACTGATCCAGATGTCATCCATGTGGCTAAGAAATGAGGCGACTCGGGTACAACACAGATGATTCGAGCCCCTCTTGGTTGCCTACATTTCTAAGGAAGATATCAAGAGACAGAGGGACAGCTTCTTCCTATACTTCTATCAATGTAAAAGTCAATCAATCACAAGGTACTAATGAACCTATGTCACCAGAATTATCCAGAACGGATAGATGCATCACCCTCAGGAGCCCAACCAAAAGATTCACCAAACCCACAGAGAGTTTTGACTTTTGAGTACTGTTCACCTACATTTCTAGATGTAAACATTTACAAATGTTCTCCTAGATGCTATATGAACGCTTATATTAAGCAACAACAAAGGAAGTACACTTATACAATATCATAAAGATGAGGACTATAGGTCTTGCTGGACTATGCATGAGCCACGGTATATTCACTCATACGATGATACATTAAACCAATTTGATTAACGAAGAGGACAACGTAAATTACACTTTTTTATGGTCCTCACATTGTCATTTTCTATCGATCGTGGTTGGTTTATCATGTAGACTCACATTTAAAGTACTACCATTGTCAAAGTGGTCAAAGTGGTCAAATATCAGTCACAAACTTTAGCATTTGTATCCTTTAACAAAATGATATCAGATTTGCATTAATCAGTTTTTTAACCCAAAATACAAAGTGGATACCTCCCATCCAAGATACCTTGTCTAGAAGTACATTATGAATTTAAAGTGGTATACACCAATAGAATTAATATTCTATCTAATGTGTCGAATACATAACCAGCCTCAGAAAAGTGAGATTTTACCAGTGCAAGAGCTATTCCACGATGAGAAATCTTGTTCTTTTCTTCTTTGGCCATTTCAGCATAACTATAACAACAGAAATGATAATTAGTTTGATTTTATTGCAAGCATGCGATGATATGAAAGGTGCAGGGAAGATGGCAAGATGGCGAGTCAAAATGGGTCGGGTTGAAATGGATCAAAATGGGTTTGGTTCATAACAATGTCAAATCTGATTCAGGTTCAAACAGGTGGTTCATAACAATGTCAAATGGATTCTTAAAAGATAGACTTGACGTGACTTTCAACCTGTTTGACCCATTTGATGTTTTTCTCTTTTAGCTAAACTTGCTTTGAACCATAGGACCAGGTTAAAATATGAAAATTGCAAGACCCGTTTGATCATAAACATCGGTTGGAAGACTGGATCCCCCGAAGTCATTCGGTCCTCTTGCAGGAACAACCTTCCCCTGAAAGGGTACATTGTGTGTAAAATTATTTGAAATGCCAATCAATCAAAACCTAGTATGACCATTCAATGGTACATGCAAATCACATCTCAGACTTCAAAAGATCAGTTAAACCGTTTGATATCTTACGAAACAAAGTGAAAAATGTAGAGCATACCGGGGTCTTTCCCACAAACGTAATTGGGTTCATGATTTGGCCAAATAGCAGAGAGAAAATACACACAGAGCATAGGCAGATTTATCCTCATAAGCCATCAACATATTGTTTAGACCTTCATAATGCACTCAAAGTGGTTAATTGGCATTACTTTAATGGTCTTATAGTTTAACATCAACGTAAATATCACATTAGATTATTATATGTACCTTCATGACCAAGCTTATGAAGAAACCACTTGCTATAGATCAGCATTTGCCGTTCAGTAACAGCCATGCCGAAGTAAAATCAATAATGTCAGAACATGCCAAATATCACTCATGAAAAATGTAACAGTCCTGTTTTATGTACTTCATGATCGAGGAATAAAATTCACAAACAATAATTAGTAAAATAAAAAACACGCGAAATAACCATTTGTAATTAGTTGCTCAAGTACATTTTTCTATCTTCATATTAATCAGGCATATGTCAATCTAAAACAACTTTTGAATAATATAATGTTTACTTGACTTGGGGAATCAGGAATTGAATGATATTGTTCTCTTCATTGGTTAAATTCACTGCCCGTGATTAGAGATTTAGCTAATCTAATAATAGATGCCAGAAAGCCAAAAATTGGTGTATTTCTTGTCCAAGAATGTGTCTACAATACTAACTCTTTCATTGTCGAACCTTATAAACACATGATGCTTCCATTACGTTAGCTAAGAAGCAGATAAAGTCGGTGTGGCATCCAAATTCCTAATCTCAAAAAAAGGTGTCTTAAATCATGATACTGTAGTTTGCTAACAATGTAAACAGATTGCACAAGCATACAAAGGGATGTTCAAAATTTTCTGCAAACCTAACGTCCCAATACAGAATCAGTACTTTAGAAGTTCTAGGGGTTATATAATCAAATTTTTACTTAATTTTTAGCCAAATATTATAAGTCTATAAGAACAAATACAGATAACCAAGATATGAAAGAAAGTGCCCGTGATTCAAGTTTTGACCCAATGCTTTTATGAAAGACAATTTGACAGGAAGAGATAAAACATCACCTTAATGAGGAAAAAAGATAGTGCAGCAATGAAAACTTACATGTAAGACCTTGCAAACAATATCCCATTTCGATTGGGTAATCTAACTATTTATTATATAAAGTGTTGAGATGGACCAACCACCTTATGCTTATTAGCTTATTTGGAAAAAGTTTATATACTTAGTGTGTTTGTTTTACCTAAACGTCTTCAAGAATTTACATAGCATATTCAACACGAAAAAGCTATTAATCTCCTCGTATACACTTATCTAAGAACGCCATAATAGCTAACGTATGACACGACTTGTAGTGGAACACCGAACACACATACAAAAACTAAAAGCACCAAATCGATATATATACTCCCTCCGTCACAGTAAAAGTATCCTACTTTGAATATTCAAAGTCTTTGTTTTTCAACTTTGACCGTAAATATTTTTGTTTGTGTTATATAATACTTGATGAAAAGTATACCCAATGAAAACACATCTAAACTAAATCAATTCAATAACTTTCATCAAATATTATATAACACAAACAAAAATATTTACGGTCAAAGTTGAAAAACCAAGACTTTGAATATTCAAAGTAGGACACTTTTACTGCACGGAGGGACCAAATCGATGTATATACTTATGGTAACTCACAGGATATTCAAGCCGCCTTCTCAACATGTTGCACCAATGTTTCTAACCGTTCATTATCACAGGGCTCATCAGTAAAAGTACTCTTGTCGTGCGTCACATTTGTTTACATATAATTAACTTGTTGCAATTCATAACAATTGAATATATATCACAAATAATCTTACCACCACATATGTAGGTAAAAACAGTCTCAAAGGAGAGTCATTGCTTTTATACTCCTCCATGCAATTCATTACCGCCCCCCACACGTCCAACATGTAATTTTGCACATACTCTTCTCCCAAGTCGTGCAGCTGTTCTCTGGTTAATTTGTTACCACATCTTGACATGAACAGGACCTCACTATTATCAACCAAAAACAACAATGTCAGTTAGAAATTGCTCATTTTCTTTTACAGAACATGTATGCAGAATATATACTTTCATTTAATAATTCACTTACGACATATCATCCGCAGTCATGAGGAACAAGTACTTCGTGATCTTACTTTCCTCTGTGGTATAGTTAGGTCCAATTTCCACGATTCTCAGGATGAAGGGTGACCTCATTATTTCAGTTTTTTTCGTTTGCCTTTTTCCTTCACGCTGATCATGATTAAATGTATCGTTCGGTGGACACACACTTATCGGAACCGGAGTCAAAATTGTTCTTTCCTTATAAGCTACTGGTGTAACAAAAGTTTCCTTCTCCGTTTCATAACCTTGACTGAACCCGAGACTAAAACTTGGACCTTCTTCAAGTTCTTTCATGGCTTTTGACTTTTCAATTGACCGATCAACATCAGATGCTACTTTTTCAAAAGCTTCTTGTGTTAATGGTCCAATCATGGCACCGGGCGAGTCAAAGCCGGACACTGATGCTTTTTCAATAATCTCCACAGCCAAACGCTGTGTCTCTGGTCCCCACTCTTCCATTTCAACAGTCTTGTTCTAGCATCGCTTAGCTCCGCCATCTTCTTGCTGTACATCTTCTTCTGTTACTTTTGGGATTTCCATATTTACCTTATTGTTTGATGCGTTACCAAACGATGGGTGCTTCAAACAATCAACGTACTTTTGAATCAAATCATTAAAATCAATGTCCCTCGCGGACATCTGTAGCGCAACATCCAATGTCTTCTCAAACCCTTGACGTTATCTGGTTATAGATTTAACATATTTCTTTAACATCCACACCCCTGAAACACATGTAAAGCCATAAATCTTTATGTTTGATCCTACATTCACGCACACAATATAATAGTTTAACAGCCACATTACATATTACCTCTATATCCTCCGGCGTGGGATCCTCTTCTTCCAGCCAAAAATAAATTTGAATTATTTACATAAATGCCATCATGTATTATTAACCATTGATCAAATAATCCAAGGGTCTAGATTGCTCTAAAATGGTACTGTAAAGTACTGTATCTAAGAATGGTACTGCATATAACACAACCTTATATATATATATACATAGTATATATATATATATATATATATATATATATATATATACACACACACACATAGCATATTCAAACATGTTGAGAAGGCGGCTAGAAACATTGGTGCAACATGTGTACAACAAATCGATATATATACATAGCATATTCAAACACTTGGTGATTGAGAACACAGACAACAACGAACCTGAGAAGTTGTGGAAAGAACGCCGTGAATTCCATAACTAAGGATAGTTCTGACCTCTTCAATTGGACGTAGTCTACCTGTTTCAAATAATGAACACAAACACAGTTACAACGCAGACCACGTGATTCCATATGTTTCAAATATTAAACACAACACAGACTACATAATGTCACATGAGTACCTCATGTTCTTTAATTACTTGAAGCCATCAATTTATTTTGCTCCGCATCGTCACCATGCCCATCCCCATTCTTCTTATTCGACTTAGGCCTCGTGGCAACATGAGGTCAAATGTGTATGTATACGGAATTATTCTGCTATGAAATCCATTGCCCTGAAAGGATAAAACTTCTTAGCATAAAGAATTTTTCGAATATTATTTGTGATAACCACTGTGATGTAAATGTGTTTGTTATCCTTACCTAGTTAGCCATAGAAGACCGTTGGTGCAACTCGATGAACCATCTGCTTTCATAGCTTCAACCTCCACCTCAACCATACTGTATAGGTTGCAAAATTCTGTCGGGTTGGACAAATATATGTTCTCCAACCTCTGAGAAAAGAGACCGATATTCACAGCTTAGCCAAGTTTAAACAGTAATTTAAGAGCTACAGCAAAAAATCAATAATAACCCAACACTTAGTTCTTCCTGTTCCCAAAATCTTATCCTTTCTTTCAGGGAAAAAAGAAAGACTCATTGTTCTTCCGTTATGGGATATCAAATAAAAAATGTTTACATTCACAGTTAAAGAAATGATTGAATATCAAATGAAAACATTGATATATATGAACATATTTAGACGTTATATGTGAGAAATTTGTAATGAAGATTAGTTCATGGAGATCAAACGAAAACTTGCAATTGATTTGAAATTAAAATTAAGCCAACAAAATAGGATACTGATATTCGGAATGGTATTATGCAAGATTTGTTAAATGCAAAATACATTTAATCAATTGTTTAATAAAATTTCTCAGGCTTCACAAAAACCAATCATGTTTTTGTATTCAACTAACCTTTAATTGAATATCAGATGCTGATGAAGATCTGGAATCAAACATAAAGTGATTGAATTAATCAAAATTAAATATTCAAAATTACAATAAATGAGTTCATAAAGCATACAAAGTCATTATACCTGGTTAAAAAAACAAAATGCATTAACGGAAACTTACAACAAATGGATTATAGCAATTCATTTAGACGATGCATAAGAGTGTTTCTACAACTCCTGATTCTCTTCGTATCCTACAAATCCCTATTACACAATTATCAAAATAAGCATTTGTAAATGCTTTGATTTGAGGGTTTTTAAGGATACGGTTGTAATGGCTTTGATTTGATTTTTGAACAAATTAATAATCAATTGATTACTTACCCAAAATATTAACGGAAATCATTCGAATTGACACAATTAAAAAACGCGTTTTTATAAATTAAATCAATTAAAAGTTTCGAATTGATTACTTACCAAATCAGCACTTCTGAATTCAATAGTTACCAAATGAAGATCCGTGGAATACTACTGCAGCGTAGGAGTTGTACGGCATTAATACACAGCCAATCGGATGTCAGACACGTCAGAACATTGATTGCAGGGAATGCTTCAAAGGGTTTGTACATTATTTTCGTTTATTAGATTTAATAGATTTTCAAAATATATACAAACATTCTGCATATCACAATGTACTATGACACTCCATAACTACAATTATGACTACACTATGTTACACATTCTATCAAAACCAATACAACAATAATGAATATTACAGCTTCTACTACCTGAATACGAATCACCATTCACCAAAGGACTACGTTTCCTCTTTATTATGCACAATCTTATTCATATTGCATGTAAAACCCTAAAACTTAGATTCTTAATTTGACGTCTGATTTGAATTTTTCTTTATAGTTTTATAATAAATCATTTGACCTCTTAACTATATATTATGACTAATAATATGAAAAAGAAAAATAACCTAAGTAATATGACAAATAAAGATTTGTTACATAATTAAACTTCCTAAAATTCCCTAAGATACCATACGTTTTTTTTTTTAGCCTTGTTCATAGGAATTTCTCAATCAATTCAATGTGATACTAATAATCCCATAAATCCCGGCTCCATATTTATTCAAATAACCGACAGTTTTGCAACACAATCAAACACAATTATATCCCATTAAAACCTTCCATATTAGGAGACACGCTCCTCCCCTATCTTAACCTTATAACTTATATGTTTCCTCCTTCCACTCTCCTCTATCATACGACATACATACAATAAACACATAAAGTTATTGCTACGTTTTCTCTTTTAAGATCAAGGCTCGAGGGTGTAGCTGTACGATCAAGGGGTTAAGGGGTGGTTGTTGTGTTCGTGAGTATTAGGGTGTTGATTTGTAGGGTTCTTTTCCTTGTTCCGTTCTTGTGCTCTTTATCATCAAAAAGGTATCAACACTCATGTTTTCTTCTCCAATTCGACACACATGTGATTGTATGATCTAAATATCTTTAACACACTAAAACCTTAATCGTGTGCATGCTAATCAGAATCTAAAACATTAATATATAATCGTTATATGCTAATCTGGACATGTTAATCTTGTTAATCGTTAATGTGTTATAAAACTCGTTAAAGGGCCACATGAAATCATAACTTTACATGCCTAAAAATGTAAGAATTCGATCTAATGTTTCTGTTTTCTAAGCGACCTACAAACTGATCTGATTCGAACCATCTTCTATTCGACCTAAATCTGATATGTTCGACCCTAATATGATCTATAATATGTGATTATGAAATCTGATAAACCCTAGACATTTAATTATGAGGCGTACACATTAATATAATCGAATTAGGGCTGCGTTGTGTCATTTTATGTGTAAAACCCTAAAATCTGTAATCACATTTTTAACCATTTAAATAAATAGCCTAAGTTTGATAATAAGTATTTGACATTTAAAACTATACATTATAATTAAATAACAAAATAAAACCTATCTATCCTAAGTTCATACTAAACTTCGGTACACCCTTTTATTTGTGCAACTTGAACCGAAATTGTGAACCCTCCTTCCCCTTGTACACATTTGTTTGACACAAGAGATATGACCGAGGATATTTCAACTCAAATAAAAGACTGTTATAGCTCGAAATCTAACTCTATCACACAACTAATACCGTGACACTCAAAAGAACAATGTGAGAAATAGATGAAAGATGTATGGATCGTATATGATAAAACTTGATCGAATGATTATTAAACTTTGAAAGTAAAATAACAAACACACTTTGAGTAAACACACACTCTCACATTTTCTACACTTTGAGGCACTTCACAAATGAGGGTGAGAGTGTGTTTAAATAGGTACAAAGGCCACACCCTAAAGGCTTTAAGGTGGGCTCGGTGTGTGGGCTATTGGTGGATTACACTTTTACATGAATATTACTAACATAACTATTATCAATAGCCCACTTCCTAGACTATTTGATCCATACGACACACAAGTTCTATTCTTGCAAATGACCATCACTTTTCATTTAATAAATTAAATGCTAACAATCTCCCCCTAAGGGATGGTCATTTCAATGATGCTCCCAGTGATAGGTCTTTTGTCTTCAATGTCTTGAAGTTTGTGTGTCAATGTAGAATAGTCTTGATTCTTCGTTCCTTCATGCTTTGTGATCTTTGAAGTATTGTCTTTTGGTCCTTCTTGCCTTTGATCAACATCTTCTGTACATTTGCATCGATGATGTAGAGGTTGAAACATATGATGATGGTGAATGGACTTTCGTCAGTACCTGCATAAAACAGTTAGCAATAAATCATCTGGCGCTTACAGGTTCAGATTTCGAGATAGTTAACAACATAGAGAGAAAACTTTCTCTAGTCTTGACCAAGGCCGTTGAGAGCCTCTGAAGTATACCGGAGTATCACTTCAAGACTGTAGACCGTTTGAAGCATGTAACCATCATGATATAAGGCAAGATCCTTAGATCTCATTAAGACTCTTACAACTTATGTCCTTTTTGGTGAACACAGGTGTATTGTATTGGAAGTGTTCTTAAGAGATTTTTGATGTATCTCATGGCTCTAGACTCAATTATGTGCATTTTGGTTTTAGTCATCGGAGGCATGGAGCAGAGTGCCACCTTTTCAATATCAACTCATCTTGGAGTGAGAGGCCGATAGATTATGCAGTGTTCTCCGTGAGAAATGAAACAAATATCTTTTAAGAGATATCTGAGTGGCTAGGAGGGGTGGTGCAGCGCGTCACTGGGTCCATGACGTCTTGTCTTCAATATCAGTATCAACTGTGTGATAACCGATAGCAGATGTATTGACCCAGTTTCTGACCTAAGTTTTCATGGAGGGTTATTTCTTTTCACCCTTTCATTAAACTTTTCTTTTTAATTCTTCAACCCCTTCTTTCTCCTTTCTCATTTTTCTCCTTTTTTCAATCTTACCTAAGGACTTCTAATTCTAATCTATTGGAATTGTCCTTGGGTAGATCCCTCCGGCTCTGGCGGATCATAGGACATAACCTAACCATAATCACCTTATTACTCCATTATTATCATAGATTTGTTGATCGCATGGCATAAAACCTTGTGAAAATCTCTCAAAGTGTTTATGAGAAAACACATTTAGTTAACACTTTGAGAGTTTTGAATTTTTAAAATACTCCCCCTTCACCTGTGCTCATGCATTTTTGAAATAATATGCACATGTTGGGTAGAGTTCGCACAATTGAAATGATCGACTTTCAATGAACATGACCTTCGCGAGACACGCTTACATCACTAGTTAGACTAGCTTGAAATTATTACTCGTCCCGGTCATATTCAATGATCATCTCTCGAATTGGTACATTCTACTCAGACAAGTCCTTTGCGAGACACACTTACATCAATGGAAAACCAGCTTGAAATTATTACCCGTCCCGGACAAGTCTTTTAGATAACTGACATTTGAGATTCATCAATTCGTTGGTACATACTGAGTCTTTTTGTAGAGCTCGACACACTGGCATTACTTTCTGATCACATTTTAAACACGTCTTCTTCCTCTTATACCTAATCTCCCCCTCAAAAATAGCACTTAGTGATGATTTTGATATTGAGTGATTAAATTGAAAACTTGTTGGAGAGAAGGACGGATTTGAGCATGAAAATTGGAACTTTTTGTTTTTCATTTTATACTCCCCCTTAAACAAAGAATATTATTAAACATTTGGAGTTTAAAATCAGTTTAAGGGTTTAGGAGGGAGTTGTTTTGAGCACAGAATTTTGAGAAAGATTTTTGAAAAATCTATTTGATAGATTTTGATCACGTGCTCAAGGATTTTATTGTTGCCATTAACATTACGAGTCCTGATCTGAAATAACATTACAGGTTTCGTACTGAAATATACGAAAGCCATAGAGAAGAAAATTTTGAGAAACAACATGTTTTAGAAAAAAAAATTTAAATGAACTCTCGCTCAAGCATTTGTATATGCCCATATCATTGTTGAATGACATTTCTAGATACGTACAGAATATCGATTATACGAGAGACATGTCGTAAGAAGAATATTTTTGGTTTTTTGATTTTCTATTGTTTTTGTATTTTTGAAAATTTTCTATTTTTATATTTTGTTTTTGTTGTTTTTTCAAATTTTGTATTTTGTTTTTCAAAAAATATTTACATGCGAAGCTTGTTGAGATAATTCAAGAAGATTCGAGAAGACTTTCTAACTCTTCGGAAGTTAGGCTTCGCATTCCAATTCGACGAACTAAGTTATCAAACCGCTCTTTTGGGAGGGCTTTAGTAAATAGATCGGCGAATTGGTATTCAGTCTTCACGAAAAATAATTCAACAGTACCCTCTTCTACGTGTTCCTTTATGAAGTGATAGCGGACTCTAATATGCTTGGTCTTCGAGTGTTGAACTGGATTGCACGAGATGGCTATGGCACTTTTTGAGTCACAATACAAAGGTATGCGGTCGAAAGAGAAGCCATAATCTGTGAGCTGTGTCCTCATCCATAGAACTTGGGCACAACACGTAGATAGAGACACATACTTAGCTTCTGCGGTTGATAGTGCAGTGCAGTCTTGTTTCCTTGATGACCAGCCTACTAGCTTTTCTCCCAAAAATTGTGCTCCACCTGATGTACTCTTTGCTGTAACTTGGCAACCGGCATGGTCTGCATCTGAAAATGCTATTAGTGTAAACTCCGAATCCTTCGGATACCAAAGTCCCATGTTAATGGTTCTTCGTAGGTACCGAAAGATCCGTTTAACCTCTTGGAGGTGAAGTTCGGTAGGCCTTGTCTGAAACCGTGCTAATAAACAAACAGCAAAATGTATGTCGGGTCGACTAGCAGTTAAGTACATGAGAGAACCAATCATGCTCCGATATTTCTTCGGATCCATGGGTTTCCCATATAAATCAGTGCCTATTTTTGGTGAGGTGACCATTGGTGTACCAAAAGAGTCACAATTTTCTATTCCATGTTTTTTCAAAATCTCAATAGTATATTTAGCTTGATTTAGAAAAATACCACATGGGGATTGATGAATTTGTAAACCCAGAAAGAATTTTAATTCCCCCATCATGGACATTTCAAATTTGCTTTTCATGAGATTTGCAAAATGTTTTGAATGTTTCGGATTAGTGGACCCAAAGATTCTGTCGTCCACGTAAATCTGAACAATCAAAATGTCATCTTTGAATTTTCGTGTAAACATGGTCGGATCAATTGTTCCTTTGGTGAAATTATTATGAAGTAGGAAAGATGATAACTCGTCATACCACGCCCTTGGGGCTTGTTTCAAACCATAGATAGCTTTCTTTAGCTTGTAGACGTATTCTGGATGATCCTTGTCAACGACTCCGTCTGGCTGACTCACGTACACCTCTTCTTTCAGAGTTCCATTCAAGAAAGTTGTCTTGATATCCATCTGATAGACCGTGATGTTTTTGTGAGCTGCATATGCTAAGAAAATCCTGACTGCCTCAAGCCTTGCAACTGGCGCGAATGACTCTTCAAAATCTATCCCCTCTTCCTGTCTGAATCCCTTGGCCACGAGACGAGCTTTGTTGTGAATGACAGTCATCTCTTCGTTCTTTTTGTTTTTCCATAACCACTTAAGATCAATGACGAGTTTGTCAATTGGTCTTGGAACTAAATCCCAGGTGTCATGTAATTGATATTGGAGAAGTTCTTCCTGCATTGCTTCAATCCAAGCGTTATCTGCCATTGCTTCCCGAATGTTCTTTGGCTCTATTAGACTGACTGAGCAGACGTAGATGCACATGTCGCAATCGGTGTTGAGTTGTTTTCTTGTCTGAATTGGCCTTGAAGGTTCACCAATAACTTGTTCTATTGGATGGTATTTTGTCCACTGTAACGTAGAAGGGTACCTTGGATTTGACGAATGCGTGTTAGATGGTTCATGTAACCTTGAAGATGATTCACCAGAATCTGTTGCAAATGGGTTTTCAAACACTTCTTTTTCTAACACATCATCGTTTTGTTGTTTGATGAAGCGAAAAGTGTACCGCTTTTAGGGGGTCATTTAAGCCCTAAATCGTATTTATTTGATCAAATATTGCCCTAAATCGTTCCTTTTGTCATTTTAGGTACTTTGGAGAAGAAATCTGGAAAAGGAAGCATTTTGGACGTTTTTGGAGCATAAAAGTGAAGAAAACGACAAAGTCTCAAAATTATGCTGGAAAGTACCTTTGACGGAGTCAGGGATTGGTCCAGACGGCGTCATGGCTTGGCAAAAGTGGTAGATATGAAAATTACTCATGATAAGCCAGAGAATTTTGCATGAAAAATCTGACGGCGTCACCCTTTGAAGTGATCAAGGTCGTCATGGTTTAAATTAAAGAGGGACGGCGTCACGCTCATTTCTGACGGCGTCACCCCTTGATAGGCCAGAGCGGATTTTGGAGCACTAAAGAGGGACGGCGTCAGGAAGGCCATCCGGGAACCCTAAAAGCGGCGAGGTGACGGCGTCAGGATCTACAACGTGACACCGTCAGCCCTTAAACTCTATATATAGTTTTGCAATTTTTTGTCATTAGAGTGGAACTTATTGTGTGTAATTTTGGAGGAGAAACCCTAAGATGAATTTCTGCCATTTTTAAGGGTTTTCATACCCTTGGATCTCCCATGTTTAATTGAAGATAAGTGATTATTTAATCATTCAATATGTCTATGTGTTGTTTGATTACATCTTGTTCTTGTCTTTTAATTAACATGCTAGGCTAGATTTATCTTGTGTTTGCTTAGATCTAATGAAACCTAGCTATTGATTATTGGTTATTAGTGTGTTATTAATTGTATTGGATGATTGTTCATCGATGTTAGGCTTAAGAAAACTGGCTAACTTCCTATACGGTAACTTGCTTGAACGTCTTAAGAAACATGAACCAATGCGTACTAAGGTTTTTATGGTTGTATTTAATGCATGAGCGAATTCTAGTGATCCCATGTTAGGAGCTTCTTAGCCGGCTCGACATAGGAGTGAAGTAGGAGCTTATAGAGTTGGGGAAGTACGTACGCCACCCCACGATTGGTATTAAGGAATACACCCGTCATCCACGCAATTAATACACACTAATCAACCGGTAAAAGATAGTTAGGGAGTAAGGAAATCTAAGTAAACACATTTCTCTCCATATAAGTTTTACCACCTTTTCATTTTCAGTTATTTTATTTTATTTGCATTCGTAGTTATTTGGGTTAGTTGACTAGCAACTAATTCCGCCCACTCTTTCAAACCCGAGATTTTACTTGCTTTCATAAAATATAAAAACATAAAAAGAATCTTCTCTCACCCCTAGACCTATTAGAGTAGTTTTTCAATCCTAACGACACTATTCCCTGTGGAGAACGATCAATCCCCCGTACTTACCACTACACTATACTACATCGGTCAGGTACACTGCCTGGTGGGGTTGTAAGCCTCTTGAGATCCCTCGAGAGGTAAAACCTGTTGTAAGGTCGCAAAACCACGCATCAAGTTTTTGGCGCCGCTGCCGGGGAATAGTTATTGTTTAGGTTGAATTTTTATTTTTATAGGTCTACTCACTAGATTCCTTTCTAGTGAGATTTTTATTTTATTTTTCTATATTTTCTTTAGTCTATCTTTTTTCTTCGTTTCTTTGTTCGTAACCATTACCATCCGACATCATGGAAGGTGGTAATATCCTCGATCCCAACAACCCACCACCACCACCTCCTAGAGCCCGTACCTTAGGAGACTACTCCCGTCCTAGCCACCATGGCTATCGAAACACCATTGAGCTCACTCAAGGAGCCAATGTCACTCCCTTGCGATCCGACACCATCCGGTTGGTGCAAAGCGGATGCGCATTCCATGGACTTCGTTCCGAAGATCCTAATCAACATCTCAAGGACTTTCTCAAAATCGTTGATTCCATAGACCTTGATGTTGCCACTCGAGAGACGACCCGACTGCGTCTCTTTCAATTCTCTCTGCGGGACCAAGCTAGTCAATGGCTAGAGCGTCTACCCGCAGGATCCATCACCTCTTGGGATGATCTCACCACTCGTTTCCTTGCTCAGTTTTTCCCACCAGGAAGAACTACCAAGCTAAGGAATGATATCTTGATGTTCCAACAACGTCAAGGCGAAACCCTCTACGAGGCATGGTGATGAACTCAAATAAGTACATTTTATTACTATCATTTATCCTATTAATTTGACTTGTTTTACTATATTATGTATGAGGATTGATACTTAATCGTTTACTTTTGTAATTCTCAGGTAAAAACAAGCATTTGGTGAAACTTAGCGATTTTGGACTAATTATGGAGCAAAACGTGCATAAAGTGAAAGTCTACTGACATGGACAAGATTAAGTCAATTCTGCTCCAGATGCGCCGCATCTCACTCTCAACATGCGCCGCATCTCTATCAAGATATCACCAGATACGATCCAAGATACAAGAGGACATGCGCCGCATCTAATCATGGAGTTACGCCGCATCTTCTGGCGGTGTACGAATATTCCTGAATATTATAATCTTGGACCCCACGCGAAGTTAAGTACATGCGCCGCATCTACTTAGTAGATGCGCCGCATCTTCCCTCAGACAGAAACTATAAATACCCCGTAGACCAGACGAATTATAAGTTCCGAAAAACCCTAAAACCGAAGACCAAACAGGAGGAACAAAGGACGAATTCAGTCAAGAAGGCAGCACAAGACACACCCAAATCAAAGATACAAGAGCTGTAAGAAGGTGCTGCATGTGTTTAATTCATTAAGTAGTTTTGTTTTATTGTGTTAGCAAACTTTAATTCATCAGGATTGGTGGCTTGTGTAATGTGACAACGAAAGATTGCACTCCCTTTAATACTTGCTTTCCCATCAATTAAAGTTTATATGTTGATGTCTTTGGTTACTACTTATTAGTGCATTGATAACCTCTGTGTTTATTAGTGGCTTGCGGGCATTTGACTGCGGGACATAATGTGGCTCCCACGGTTGTTTCTAAATTGATCACTTAGGAATAACTTTTAGACATAAGTAATCATTAAGGGTTTACTCGCCGATAAGATTAGGACCAACGAGAAAGGGTTAACTACATACACTTCATATAAAGCTATCAATAAAACAAGTGACAATCTACTTAATCATAAGGACAGCCCTCTTATTGTCTCGAGTATTTATCTGTGTACGTGTGTGCTACTTGCTGATTCGTGCCTGTTGGTTTATTTTATTATTTAATTGCAAACAAACCGTGCCAGTCTCTCAGGCTGAAACCCCCTTGCGTTAGGATATTAAAATACTGATTAGAATAACGAGATAATACGTTCCACTCTTAGTGATCGACACTCTACTTACCATTATCTTCATACTGACCGGGTACACTGCTCGTTAAGTGTGTGTGTTATTGATAAGTCGGCTAAATATAAATTTAAAACTTGAGTAGGCATTAAAACTGCTAAACCGCAACGACACATCACGCGCATCAAGTTTTTGGCGCCGCTGCCGGGGAGTGAATTGTTATTATCTGTTAATTTGATTAGTATTTTAATTAGGTTTTTCTTTTTTATTAGATTAATTGCATCATTGTACTATTTTGCATATTTGTTGTATTGTGTGTTAATTGTTTTCTTTTTGTGTGTTTATTTTCGTTGTGTGTTTTATTTGTTTTTTTTTTATTTTTCGTATTTTTCTGTTCTGCTATCGTTGTACTGTGCTAAATCAAACGATACGGCGCATCTGATCTCTCAGATACGGCGTATTGCGTTTAATTTTTAAAAAATACAACGCGTTTAATTAATTCGATACGACGCATCTTTTCCCCAAGATACGGCGTATCTGTTTTTAATAAGAAAATTTTTCTAAGCGATAAAGTAATACGACGCATCTGCTTTAGCAGATACGGCGTATCTGTTTTTCGATAAAAAAAAAATTTTCTAAACGTTAACGCCATACGACGCATCTGCTTTAGCAGATACGGCGTATCTATTATTTTAATTAAAAACAGTTTGCGAATTATTAAACAGATACGGCGTATCGATCTCTGACGATACGGCGCATATTTCTGAATCAAAAATCTTTTATTTTTAAACGTAACGAAAATACAGCGCATTAACTTTCGTTAATACGACGCATTTAATTTTAATTAGATAAGTTGATTTTTGATTAATTAATTCGATACGGCGCATTCTTAAATTCTAAAGCGGCGTATCTATTTTCTGGATAAAGTCTGATTAAATTTTAACGTATTAAGATACGGCGTATCCAACTTTTTGGATACGGCGCATCGTCTGCAGATATCAGCTATTTTTATTCTTATATCCGTTTCTATATTCATTAATTTCTCTTCTAGCGAACAAATCCTACTGATGCTTTTCGTGATTGTTTCAGAAGGATAATGGAAGGATACGGAGAACTGATTGACTTCGACTTCGAAGCCAATTTTATGAATGAAGTATTAGTGCATGATAAATCACTCGAACGTTACGATGGGGACTACATTGAACTTAATGACCTTAATGGACCATTGGAATCCAATGACCTGTTCATGGATGATGCTGAATCTGAGTTAGAAGAAGGAGAAATTGTGGATAGTCCAAAAGTCAACGTTATTAATACTAGGAATTACGATGAATTTGAGGGATATGATGGTTCTTGGGATTATGGTAGAAGGATCCACGCCAATTGTGCTTACAATTTGCAATTCCCATGCATGATTGGATACAAATGTATTGACGCCAATTTCTTTCCTATTTTGCCGATCAATGTTATGTCAAGAAGCTTTTACAATTCTATTATGAGAAATAAAGTGGAGTGTAGGGGAAAGAATGTAGTTGGAGCCTTCATTAATGTCCCGATCTTCGTTGGACGCTTTACTATTGTAACTGAGTTCGCCGTTGTTGAAGACATGAATGCCTATCGTGACAGCAGTATGGGTGACGTGATTGTTGGAAAACCATTCTGTAGGGAGATCACTATTAATGCAAAGCGATTTGAAGGAAAGATCACCTTTCAATGTGGAAGCGACGTTATCACTTATATGATGCCCCGGACTCACCCTGGATTTAAACATGCTACTAATAGGGTTTGCTACAAATTCTCTCCGTTCCTTTTTATTAGTAATGATGACATGAAGAGAGGGATTGAATACCCGTATCAGATGATGGAAGGATTCTATAAAGGAGTTTTGAACTTGGGACCTGAATATATACGTGACGAATTAGTTGCTAAGTGGATCCTACGCGGCAATGTAGGAATCAATGATAGATATTAAAGAGCTGAACGTGAGTCTAACTTGAAGACTCTGGAATAAAGACAAGTGCTTACCGGGAGACAACCCGGATTTATCTTTTATTATTCTGTTTTCTGTGTCGAGTCAGTCAGGCCGCATTAGGATACGGCGCATCTCAATTCTGAGATGCGACGCATCTCCTGCAATGGTCATATCTTATTTTATTTTTCTGCATTTTTATTTTCGACTTTAAAACTATTTATCAGTTTATTTTAATGCGGCGCATCCCTGGTTAAGGATGCGGCGCATCTTTATTCTGATCCGTATTAATTCCAGGCTCGATACGGCGTATCTTCTTCAATAAGATACGGCGTATCGACTGACCTGATGATTTTCAATTTTAATTTTTAAGTTTTATTTTTCCTAACTACTAATGTATTATGCAAGTTGAACCTTTCTTATCTTAGGTGTGTTTTAAAGTATTGGTGGTATTATAGTTTCCTGGATTTCCTGTGGATACATCAAGTATGAAGCTTTAACGTTCTAATCCACAAGAAGTTGATTTTTGCTCTTATACAAATGGAGGATCATACCGAGCAAATCTCAGGGGAGTTTTCCTGTTCTAATTCTTTTATTTTCCAGTTTTTAACCTTTTATACAAACAACGAGGACGTTGTTTAACTTAAGTGGGGGGATTGGAGAATTAGAACACTTAACAATTACTTGTCCTAAACTTTTTCAAAAATTATGCTTAAAATGTGCTTAATATATCAAACTTTAAAAAAAAAAAATTTTTTAGCATGTTTTTGTTTAAGATCTGAGTTGCATAACTGCACACATGACGTTATTTTCAAAAATTGTGATTTTCCAAAATTCACAAATCTATGAGTGTGCCGGTGACTTGTAAACTTTAGAACTTGGCTTGTATACTATTCGAGACCACCATAATAAGTATTATTTTATATAATTGGAATGACTTGTCTAACTTGGTAAATTTCTAGGATTACACCCAAATAGCCTTTATATGTTATGTGTTATTAGCTAACTACACTGGTTAGTTAACCCCCGTATAAACCCTTTTGTTACTCTCATCTTTAGAGTAAGATACCCCTAGAAAAACCCTCAGAACCATTCCTTTCGTTTCTTACACCTATGTTTAAAATGTTTCGTTACACCCTTACACCTTAGCCTACCCTGTAGATTAGAATCCGTGGTTGGTTAATTGCTATAGGCAAAGTGTGTTTCCTTACATTACCTGTGTTCGCGTGCGTAATTCATTATCTTTGGTTAGGTCGGGAAATTGCACAATGCAATTGGAGTGAAAGTAAATATTGTATATTTTGGAGTTTATTTTTCGTGTGTTTACTACTTTCACTATTACCATTATTTCTGAAGTCATGAAAAGTATGGAAAAATTATCCGGAAAGAAAGTTATAGTGATGTGGTGAAATTTTACACATCTATGTTTATGCTTTAAAAAAAAAAAAAAAAAAAAAAAAAAAAAAAAAAAAAAAAAAAAAATCAAAAAAATAAGAAAAGAAAAAGAAAGAAAGAAGAGTTGGATGTTTGTTTTAACCAACTTATGTAAAGTTATGTAAGTGGTCGATATCACCACTATTTGTTGTACTATATCTATAGATTGAATGGGAATTGGCAGTTATGGGAACGCCAATTAAGGTTTATTCTTTGATTAAGATCTTGTTGAGTATAATTCGTGTCTACCTAAAGCGTGTGTTTCAAGTGTTAAAGCGTGAGTTATTCGATGATATGAGTCTTATTCATGGGATGGTTGGGATAGTGATTAACCACACTTAGGATTTTAATTTATTTGTTTTGTTTATTTTTATTTTTACACCAATTTATATCCCAAATGTTATCCATGCCCTTTATTATTCTTTATCCAACCAAACCTTTGATTTATTGAGATTAGGGATTTGAGCAATCTTAAGTATCGTAGTTGTGGATTCGGCTATGTATTTATGATTTTGTCGCCCTTTTTGATATATTATTATTGGTGAAGTTTGGACCTATCTTTAGCCTATTCGAGTTAAGGATTTGAGCAATTGCAAGTATCGTGTTTGTGGATTCGATCATGTATTTGTGATTTTGTCGCCTTTTCTGGAATTTGAGATGGATAGTGAAAGAGAATAATTAACCCTTAAGCCTAAAAACCCTTTTTACCGCTTTAGACTTGTTATTCCTTAGCTTTAGTGGTGGAGATGTGTATACTTGCCAAGCTTATGATAGAATATTCGTCGCGACTGGACAGTTAAACGATTAGATTTGATTTTATCGACTTATTTTATTTTACTTCTGAATCGTTAAGTGTTTAGTTGTGTGATTATGAAATGAACGAATACATGCTTAAATATAAAAATAAATCCTAACATCTTTTAGGATACATTTTCATAAAAGAAATTCTAAGGTTTACTTGGGGACAAGTAAAGTTCAAGTGGGGGGATATTTGATGAATTCAAATAAGTACATTTTATTACTATCATTTATCCTATTAATTTGACTTGTTTTACTATATTATGTATGAGGATTGATACTTAATCGTTTACTTTTGTAATTCTCAGGTAAAAACAAGCATTTGGTGAAACTTAGCGATTTTGGACTAATTATGGAGCAAAACGTGCATAAAGTGAAAGTCTACTGACATGGACAAGATTAAGTCAATTCTGCTCCAGATGCGCCGCATCTCACTCTCAACATGCGCCGCATCTCTATCAAGATATCACCAGATACGATCCAAGATACAAGAGGACATGCGCCGCATCTAATCATGGAGTTACGCCCCATCTTCTGGCGGTGTACGAATATTCCTGAATATTATAATCTTGGACCCCACGCGAAGTTAAGTACATGCGCCGCATCTACTTAGTAGATGCGCCGCATCTTCCCTCAGACAGAAACTATAAATACCCCGTAGACCAGACGAATTATAAGTTCCGAAAAACCCTAAAACCGAAGACCAAACAGGAGGAACAAAGGACGAATTCAGTCAAGAAGGCAGCACAAGACACACCCAAATCAAAGATACAAGAGCTGTAAGAAGGTGCTGCATGTGTTTAATTCATTAAGTAGTTTTGTTTTATTGTGTTAGCAAACTTTAATTCATCAGGATTGGTGGCTTGTGTAATGTGACAACGAAAGATTGCACTCCCTTTAATACTTGCTTTCCCATCAATTAAAGTTTATATGTTGATGTCTTTGGTTACTACTTATTAGTGCATTGATAACCTCTGTGTTTATTAGTGGCTTGCGGGCATTTGACTGCGGGACATAATGTGGCTCCCACGGTTGTTTCTAAATTGATCACTTAGGAATAACTTTTAGACATAAGTAATCATTAAGGGTTTACTCGCCGATAAGATTAGGACCAACGAGAAAGGGTTAACTACATACACTTCATATAAAGCTATCAATAAAACAAGTGACAATCTACTTAATCATAAGGACAACCCTCTTATTGTCTCGAGTATCTATCTGTGTACGTGTGTGCTACTTGCTGATTCGTGCCTATTTGTTTATTTTATTATTTAATTGCAAACAAACTGTGCCAGTCTCTCAGGCTGAAACCCCCTTGCGTTAGGATATTAAAATACTGATTAGATTAACGAGATTATACGTTCCACTCTTAGTGATCGACACTCTACTTACCATTATCTTCATACTGACCGGGTACACTGCTCGTTAAGTGTGTGTGTTATTGATAAGTCGGCTAAATATAAATTTAAAACTTGAGTAGGCATTAAAACTGCTAAACCGCAACGACACATCACGCGCATCACATGGACTCGATTCAAGGACTTACTCCAAAAAGTCCCTCACCATGGCATAGAACTTTGGCTCCAAGTCCAAATCTTCTATGACCACATCAATCTCTCCACAAGGCAAACCATTGACCAATCGGCCGGTGGTAAGCTACGTGATCTAAGTGCGGAACAATCATGGGCTCTCCTGGAAGATCTTGCTCTTTATGACAACGAAAGTTGGAGTGATCCCCGTGATTTGAATAAAACGGTCAAGGCAATATCTTTGCCTTCGAACAATTCAAGCACTTCCGACCGTAGGATCATAGAACTTGAAGACCAAGTCAAGTTTCTTATGAAATCCTACGAGGCTCCTAAACCTTCAAGCCAAGTGAACAAAATCACTTCTTCATGTGATTTATGTAGTGGTCCCCACGACACTCGTGATTGCATGGAACTCCCCGAACAAGCCTTTGCGGACTACGCATCCTCGCGTACCGACGGAGCGGGAGACAAGTGGTACACTTTCAAACCCGAGCCAAACCCCTACGGTGATTCATACAACCCCTCATGGAAAAATCACCCAAACCTTAGGTGGAAGCAAAACCAAAACGCACAACAAACCAATTCTTCCAACCCACCTAATCGTTTCCAATCAAACGGTTCCAACTCGAACCGTACTTTCAACAACAATCCTTCCGGAAATTGTGGTACCAATAACTTTGAAGGATTGATGTCCCAATTTATGGCATCTCAAGAAGCTCGGATAGCTAAGTTTGAATCCGAATTCAATCAACATCAAACGGAGATGACCAATAAAATTGACAACTTATTGAAAGCCCTCAATAACCAAGTGCTATCACCTCAACATAAGGAAGCTAGGAACACAAATAGCGGACCCCAAGTAAAAGACCCCTCTTCATCCAAACATGTCCACTTCGTCAACATTGTCACTATCAAACCGATTGATAGGAATGATGATAATAGTGAACCTATGGATGAGGTTAAGAAAGTCGAGGTTGATAAGGAAGTTAGGAAAAGTGAGATTGAAGAAGTAGATGATGATGAGGACTACTTCAATAGGCTACCCACTAAGGAAGAGCGCGCATATCATACAGACTTATTCGATGACCCCGAGACACCATACTTCCTAGGTAGACCAATTATAAAAGTAGGCGATCCTTCTAATCTCAACATACCATGCAACATCGGACATTTGCATGTGTGGAAAGCTTACATCGACCTTAGATCACCCATAAACATCATGACTAGAGCCCACTACAACTTGATAATGAAAAATCAACTTGGGTATAGGATGCTCCCTGACAAGGGTTGGATGAGTAACTTCACGGGAAGAGTTAAGGGATTACCGGTTTATGTAGGAAACTTCACCTATGTCACCGACTTTGTAATTGTAGAAGATATCCGCCCAATAGTCGATGCATCCTTAACTCAAGTGGTTTTTGGAAAACCATTTGTTGAGGTCTCTAGAATGACTTATGAACCTTCCTTAGGGATAGTTAGATTTAAGGATGAGACCGATGAGGTAAACTACCAAATGCCATATAAGATAGAACAATTCCAACACTTGTCAAATGTTGAGAAGGAGCTTAAGCAAGCGGTCTACTATAGGAATGATGAGGATAGAAATAAAGGAGTAGACTATGTTATGGGAAGGATATCCGGTTTCTACAAGGATTGTTTGAAATTAGGACCGGAGTATAAAACCGGA
Source organism: Artemisia tridentata subsp. tridentata (assembly GCA_021014915.2). Lineage (NCBI taxonomy): Eukaryota > Viridiplantae > Streptophyta > Magnoliopsida > Asterales > Asteraceae > Artemisia > Artemisia tridentata. The sequence goes on from CP139506.1 coordinate 419,565,801, forward strand.
AATGAGAATGGCCTAGGAACCGTGACCAATGATGGAGTCACGTAATGTACGGTGACTTTGAGTCTAGCTACAAGACTCGTTAATAAAGAAAGGCGCTTCTTGGGAGGCAACCCAAGCTTTATTTGTTTTGTGTGTTTATTTGTTTGTTTGTTTGATTTTATTTGTTTCCGTATGTATGTTTAATCTTTATTATTATTGATTCATGTTCAAAACTAATTTGTGAAAATGCTTTATCTTGTTTTTAACTTCGTCTTAACTACATATAAAGGTATTTTGCAAAAGATAAGTGTAAGGGAAATCCAAATTGGTTTATTAGAACACAAATGGACATGAATCGTAATAATATTAAATTAACATACATATTCGTATTTGTTTGAGTCAAATGCTTGTATCGAGTCATAATGATGTTTTGCAGGATTTCCAGGAAGTAAGGTATAGGTTTTTCCAAAATTTTTCCGGAAACTTAACATGAGAATTCTGTCAGATCATTTCTGACGGCGTCAGGATTTACAACCTGACGGCGTCAGATTTTAATTTTCTGAAAATTTTTGAAAGTTTTGTTTTCATAAAAAGTTTTTATTAAATCTCTAACTTATAATCTCCAGGAATCTGCAAAATTATCATTCCACAAGCATTATATCCTTATATATAGAATTTATCCCGCCGATGTTATGCAAGTTTTCGTGTTTGTTTTCTCAGGTTTAACAGGTTATTTTGGACAAGGAAATGTATGTGGAATCAAGCTTATGGCGATGCATTAGTCATGGAGCTTCAACATTACTTTGGAAGAAGATCTAACCGTGTTGCCACATTATCCACCGAACGAATCAGGGGAGTATTTGATTTCATTCTTTTACCTTTTTACTTTTACATCTTGTTATTTGAACATTGGGGACAATGTTCATCTTAAGTGTAAGGGGGGGTAAAGTACGATTAGAGAATGCTTTTACGCTTGATTTTTGTTTGTTTAATAGTAGATGTGTAATAAAACTGAGAAAAATACCTGTTAGGGCAATTTTAGTGCCAAATTTAAAATTTTTTACAACATATAGGAGTGAAACTTTGATCTTAATGAGCATCTCACGGATAGGAGTTATATGACTAGCACAAAACCGTACCACTAAAAAAAATTTCCACCCCAAATATGTGAGGTTCGCCCCTAGAATTGGTAGGAAAAGCATTTATGCTATGATGTGTGTACCGGTAGCACTTAGATTCTAGAACTTGCGTTAGGACCATTCCGAGGCCACAAGTGAGACTACATTCGTGTAGTTAGATTTACTACATGATAAGAGGCATTAGGATTAACCCATTGTTTTACACCTGTGTTTTTGTTATAATTACATTGGCTACATTGGTCAAGTAATTCTCCCACACCTTTGCGTTGTACTTATTTTTAGTACACGATACCCCTAGTACACCCCTCAGAGCCTATCTTTTCGTTTCAACCTTTAAGCATTTTACTTAAAGGAAGAATTTGTTACACCCCACTAAAATGTACACCCAAATCGCCTTAGCCTACCTTGTATGCACTCATTTTTAGTGCATTATTGTGACAACATTTGTTTAAACCCCAAGTTAATTATCTAATTGATTACATGGTTGCTAAGTCGAGTCATATCCTTGTACATATTGTTTTGGGACGATTGGGACTCATGGGTAAAGTACTAGTGTAATGGAGTAATGGGGAAGAACATCATTTATTACCCCCAAATGTGCTAAATATTTTAAAAAGTACTCCAAGTTTTTCAATTATCTTAATTCAAGTCATTAGAATAGTTATTTGTAAAGTTATGTAAAAGTTCAAGTGTAAGGGGAATGCAACGCCCCTGTGATGTATTATTTTGGATGGTAGGGCAAGAGTGTATGAAAAAAAAAATCAAAAAAATCAAGAAAAATACAAAAAAAAATGAGAAAAAGAAAAGTAGAAAAAACATACGGACTACCATCCCGTTTCATTTTATGTTTATTTTATGTTTTTGTTATTTTGTTTTTAGCTTAAGATTGAGTCGAGTCTTGGCTTAGCAACATTGTATAGTACATGTAATTAATCAAGATCTTTAACTCGCCACCAGTAAAATATCCCGTATCCAACAAATCCGTGTTTATCATATCCCTACACCTAACGTTATAACCCATGTAAAAGCCCTCTTTGATAGTTTATCTTAGGTTCTTACGCCTAGTGGAGGAGGTTTTCGATCCTTTCCCAAGCCTATGGTAATCTATTTGCTATGACAGGTAGTGAGAGATATTATCCGTTTTCATTTATGAGATTTATTTTGATGACACTTGAGAGATGTGAGTATCTAAACACTACTTGTGAGGTGCTAGTTTGTAATCTCTGTGCTTATTATGATTAAAGTGGAACGACTATTTATTGTAATTACTTTTATATTAGTGTTAAATGACCCCTAACTTGTATTTTGATTAGAATAAAAGCGCATTTGCTTGAGGACAAGCAAATCTCAAGTGTAAGGGTATTTGATGAAGCGAAAAGTGTACCGCTTTTAGGGGGTCATTTAAGCCCTAAATCGTATTTATTTGATCAAATATTGCCCTAAATCGTTCCTTTTGTCATTTTAGGTACTTTGGAGAAGAAATCTGGAAAAGGAAGCATTTTGGACGTTTTTGGAGCATAAAAGTGAAGAAAATGACAAAGTCTCAAAATTATGCTGGAAAGTACCTTTGACGGCGTCAGGGATTGGTCCAGACGGCGTCATGGCTTGGCAAAAGTGGTGGATATGAAAATTACTCATGATAAGCCAGAGAATTTTGCTTGAAAAATCTGACGGCGTCAACCTTTGAAGTGATCAAGGTCGTCACGGTTTAAATTAAAGAGGGACGGCGTCACGCTCATTTCTGACGGCGTCACCCCTTGATAGGCCAGAGCGGATTTTGGAGCACTAAAGAGGGACGGCGTCAGGAAGGCCATCCGGGAACCCTAAAAGCGGCGAGGTGACGGCGTCAGGATCTACAACGTGACGCCGTCAGCCCTTAAACTCTATATATAGTTTTGCAATTTTTTGTCATTAGAGTGGAACTTATTGTGTGTAATTTTGGAGGAGAAACCCTAAGACGAATTTCTGCCATTTTTAAGGGTTTTCATACCCTTGGATCTCCCATGTTTAATTGAAGATAAGTGATTATTTAATCATTCAATATGTCTATGTGTTGTTTGATTACATCTTGTTCTTGTCTTTTAATTAACATGCTAGGCTAGATTTATCTTGTGTTTGCTTAGATCTAATGAAACCTAGCTATTGATTATTGGTTATTAGTGTGTTATTAATTGTATTGGATGATTGTTCATCGATGTTAGGCTTAAGAAAACTGGCTAACTTCCTATACGGTAACTTGCTTGAACGTCTTAAGAAATATGAACCAATGCGTACTAAGGTTTTTATGGTTGTATTTAATGCATGAGCGAATTCTAGTGATATCATGTTAGGAGCTTCTTAGCCGGCTCGACATAGAAGTGAAGTAGGAGCTTATAGAGTTGGGGAAGTACGTACGCCACCCCACGATTGGTATTAAGGAATACACCCGTCATCCACGCAATTAATACACACTAATCAACCGGTAAAAGATAGTTAGGGAGTAAGGAAATCTAAGTAAACACATTTCTCTCCATATAAGTTTTACCACCTTTTCATTTTCAGTTATTTTATTTTATTTGCATTCGTAGTTATTTGGGTTAGTTGACTAGCAACTAATTCCGCCCACTCTTTCAAACCCGAGATTTTACTTGCTTTCATAAAATATAAAAACATAAAAAGAATCTTCTCTCACCCCTAGACCTATTAGAGTAGTTTTTCAATCCTAACGACACTATTCCCTGTAGAGAACGATCAATCCCCCGTACTTACCACTACACTATACTACATCGGTCAGGTACACTGCCTGGTGGGGTTGTAAGCCTCTTGAGATCCCTCGAGAGGTAAAACCTGTTGTAAGGTCGCAAAACCACGCATCATTGTTGCTCATCAATTCTTGGTAGAACAATCTCAATGACTGGAGTTTGTGGAGTAGATGTTGATGACGTTGAGGGAGTTGGTGCGTCAGGTTCGAATGTTGTTGATGCATCTTGAGGTGGTGGTGGTGGTTGTTGATTTTGAGCGGGTGCAGCGGAACATTGTTTAGATGCATTTGTCGAAGCGCCACCATAGTACTCATCATACATAAACTCGAAGAAATTTTCCAGTTCTTGATTTGTTGGTTTTTCGGTGTTAGTTGATTGAGCTCCTTGGGGTACGAGTCCTGAACTGATATGTCCAGAAGTCTGACTGTTTGGTGCGGGTCCTAATCCGGTATGATTAGAAGCCATTGGGTTAAGAGTGAAACAAGCAGTGGCAACAGCATCAGCCCATAAGAATAATGGTGCACTAGAATAAATCAGCATTGTGCGAGCAGCTTCCACAAGAGTTCGATTTCTTCTTTCAACTACCCCATTCTGCTGTGGAGTTCTAACAGCTGATGTCTGATGTGTGATTCCAGCATCTTCAACGTAGGTTTTTAACTCCTGATTTGTGAATTATGTGCCATTGTCGGTTCTTACAATCCTGACTGGAGCTTGAATTAGGACTTAAATTCGCTTCAGAAAGGTGATGATGATGCCTGGTACTTCGTCTTTTGACCTCAGAAACTTTACCCATGTATATCTTGAATAGTCATCGACGATTACAAGAATATACTTCTTCCCATTTATGCTTTGAACTCTCATTGGGCCACATAAGTCCATATGCAACAAATGTAACTTATCAACCGAACTAGGTACGGTTTTAGGTTTATATGTTGCCCTTTTGCTTTTACCTTGCTCACAGGATGGACATAAGTGTTCTTTGGTGTATTTGAACTTTGGGAGACCGTTGACGATGTTGTCTTTGGCAAGCTTGTTGATGGTGTCAAAGTTAAGATGGGACAAACGTCTATGCCATAACCAGGACTTTGTTTCGCATGCTCTTGTCATGAGACAAATTGGTGATGAAGAGGCCATTTGGTTTATGTCAATAGCATAGAGATTGGTGCCACGATTCCCAATTAAGAGATCATCTCCAACCAAATTCCTAACGAAGCAAGTGTTTTTCCTAAATGCAACCTCTAAATCTGCATCGCAAAACTGCCCAACTGAAAACAAGTTGTGTCCCAACCCTTCGACATAGTAAACCCGAGTGATTAAGTAGTTCCCAAACTGAAGATCTCCATAACCCAGAATAGCTGCAACGTGGTCATTTCCAAACCGTACAGTTCCCATGAACTGCCATACAAAGTTGATCAGCAGCTTCAGATTCCCGGTCATGTGCTTGGAGCAACCTGAGTCGATGATCCAAAGACAAATTTCAATGACCTGCGAAGAACAGAGGATTTTGTATATGGAAACCGTTTAACATTTGGTTCCATAGGGTTAGATGTAACAGGTGAATTGCACTTAGAGAATGTTTCCATTTTTTCATTTGGAACAATTTCTAATTTGCCATTCTTAAGTGTAAACTTTCTACCCGTTGGTGTCCATGTACAAAACTTGATATGGTCCTTAGGCAATAGGCTACTATTGGTTTTCTTAGCTTTTGCAATAAGTCTTTGAATAAACCTAGTCTTAGCCCTAGTTACTAAAGGAACCTTTTTATGTTCACGCATATCATTCACATTCACATTCTTAGAAACAATATCATCACCAGCATTTTCAGAAAAAGATTTCTTGCGCATTAAATCAACAGAGTCATTACATGCACTAAAAATAGTACTATTAACATTACATCCAGATGACATATGTTTCTTATTCGAAAGCGGTAAATTCCTAGGGTGTTCTTCTACTTCTTTGCATTCACTCTCAGAGACAGGCGATACTCTATTGATCCTGTTATTGCTCTTAGGCTTTTGTCTACTGCTCCTAGAGGTGCTTTCTAATCCTGTAGATGGTAAGGCATACACATTCGAATTTATGTTGTTGTCCTGAGAGGTTTTTGTAGCATTCCTAGACTCATTTGGATTATCTTGTTTACTTTTGTCTATCGCCATATATGTTTTAGATGTAGAGGCAGACGCAGTAGTGGGACTAATCCTATAAAGGCCAGGTGCTATCACATTCGATTTTTCGACAACTGCTTTCCCTTTTCCTTTCTTATTATCCTTAGGCAAGGGTGTTGAAATAGACATTTTTGGTCTAGCAACCGGTTTATTCGGAGTAGATGGTTTTGTACCCATAGTTTCCTCACCCTTCCCTTTTTGACTTTCAAGCTGAGACTTCAAAAGAACAATTTGTTCTTGCATGTTTTTGTAAGAGCGCTCATACGACAGTTTGTCATACTTGCATTCTTCCTTTTTCCGATCAAGGTGTTTAAAATATGTGACATTTTGTTTTTCAATCTTAGCAAGCGCATTTTCATATTTTACAACAATTTCAGAAGTCTCAGCTCGAAGTCTTTCATCATCTTCCACAAAATATGTTTGGTAAATAATGGACATAATTTTAGTCGATAGAGCTACTTCGAAGAGAATGTCATTGTGTCTTTCCAAAACTTTGATGTGTTCAATGTTTTCATTTGCTTCCTTTACCAGGGATTTGTGGTCCTTGACAAAGTCGGCTGATTCTTTTAAAAGCGCATTTTCAATATTAAGTACTCGCGCATGAATTGCCATGAGTGGAGTACTAATTTCTGTTTCATACACCTTTTTCATTTCATTATGAAAACTTGAATCCCAATCGTTAATGCGATTAGTACTTGTTTTGGATGACTCAACCATTTGAAGTGTTTCAACTCTCTTTTTAAGATCAACCAAATATCGTCTAGCGTCACTTGTGTTAGAAATGTTACTAGAGGACATTTGTTCAATGTTTGAAAGATGTTTCGAAACAACTTTTCGTTTTGTGACAGCCACTAGTTTTTTGAAAAACATTGGTGAATCTTTTTGAACAAGATGAACGCCAGAAATTGTGTTTAGCTTATTATAATCATTTGGTCTGATTTTTGGGTTCATTTGTTTCATTTTAATTCTACTCTCTTCAGCAAGCTCCATCGTTTCATGGGAATCACGAACCTTGTGAGGATCATGTTTATCATTTAGCATGCTACCATTATATAACACATTCTGTTCTTTCTGAGCTCTCTTGAGATTATAAGGGTTTTCACAACCGATAGCCATTTTCTTCATTGTATGTAAAAGCGGGTTTGGATCTTTAATTAACATATTAATTGTTTGAGTAGACTGACTTGTTTTTACAAGCAACTCTTCCAACTTTTTAATGGTTTCTTGTTTGTCAATTATTTCATCAAGAAGATCATTTTCACATTTTGAAAACCTTTCATTCAACTCTTTCTTTTCTTTTTCAAGATCAGAACAGGTTGATTTTTGTTTAGAAAGCTGGTTGGTTAATTCAGAAATTTCCGTGTTTAAGGATTTTATTGTCATGTTCAAATTAACATCAAGTGTGTCATATTTGATTTGCAAATGTTTTTCTCTTAAAACAGAATCTCGATAACCAATTTCTAATTCTGACTGCCATGTGTTATGGAATTCAAAAGCTTGTTCATTCATCTTATATCTCTCAAGCTCAGTGGTCAATTTTTCATTCGCGGCCTTAACATCGCGATTGACCTTTTTACAGTTCTCAATTTTAATACTACAATTGTGCAGTAATGATTCAAAAAACGCACGTGTTTCTTCATCACTCTCAACATGCTGTGACTCGAAGTCTCCATTAGGATCCATATCTGGAGTTGCCAAATTAATATTACTACAACTTGGCGTGTCCATATATGTGTCATAAGTGGATGTTGTAGTCGCAGGATGCTGATCATCATGAGTCAACATATCAAATATTTCATTATTGTGACATGTAGTGAATGTTGGTACCTCAGAGATTCCATTGATATCATAAGCAGGAGGTGCTTCAGAATCCGTGTCATACTTGGCTTCCTGAAGGTTGGCCATGAAGATGCAGTTGGCATCAATATCTTCAAGGTGTTCCGAATCATCCATAAGAGCCATGAAGTCATTCTCTTCTGCACTCAACTGTAACCTAGCCGTTTCCTTCTGTGCCAACATTAATGCTTTCTGCAGATAAGTTGGATCCCTCTTTTTTGGCTTTTCGGGACAGTTCCTAGCGATGTGACCGACACCCTGACAGTTGAAACACTTTATCAAATTACCCTGTTTCATATTCCCGGCACCTAGAGCAACAACATTCCCAAACTGATTCCCAGCATTCTAACCCCTCTGATTTCCAACAACTGGACCCATCTGATTCCCTGAATACTGACCCGTTTGATTTCCAACGTACTGCCCTGCAGTTTGATTACCCATCTGATATCGAGGAGCATATCCCTGTTGATACCCATATCCTCCAACCATCTGTCCTTGTTGTCCCATGTGGAAACTCGGCTGAGCAATCTGCTTGTTGCGATTGTTCGATGAGATTCTTTGGTTGTTGTTGGTAGGTGTGGAGTAGCGTCTTTGGAATGCTTTTGTTAGGTAAGCAAAAGCTTGAGTCAAAGCAGCAGTTGACTCATCATTGTCATTCAAATCTGGTTCTGGGTGTTGCGGGTATTGAAGTTGTGGGATGACTTGTTGTTGTGGGTAGAATGGTGATTGTGGAGTATATTGTTATTGCATGAAGTGCGGAGTGGAAGATGAGGAAGGTTGTGTATTCACTGTTGCAGGTGTAGGTGTGTGGACAATGAGTGCAAGAGGACCATGTTGTTTTGCTATCTTCTCTTTCCTGACTTCATTTGCCTCTGCCTGGTTTTGCTTTAAGAAGTCATAGAGCTAATCATAGTTCACCTCGTGAAGGTTCTTTGCTTGTTTAACAATTGTGACATACCTTCCCCATTCTTCTGGTAAGTTGTTGATGAATTTGATGTTTTGAACAATTGGTTTTGGTGTCAACTTGTTTCTGATGAGCTCGTTCATTAAGGTGCAAAACCTGGTGTAGTAAGATTCAATCGGTTCAGCTGGAGTGGATGTGAACTTCTCCCATTCAGTTAGCAGCTTGTTTTCAACATCTTGTTGACCAATTTCTGTGCCATGACAGAGTCTTCTAACTCGTTCCCACATGGCATAAGCTGAATCACAACTGTCGACAGCAGCAAATTCCCGTGGTAAACCAAGTTGAATTAAGTGCATTGCTAAGTCATCTGCTTCAACTTGCTTCTAATCCTCTGCCGTGTATTCCTCTTCTTTTTGATCACGAAAGGATGGTGGAACGGGAGGTGTTGCAGTTGGGTCACCAGCTTCTTGAATCTGACGAGGTTCGAATGGTCCTTTCTGGATGGAGTTGAGCAGGAGTCTACCTTGACCATTAGGTTTGGTTTTGATATATCAAATCATACGACTCGTCCATGGAAGATAACCACCTTTTTCAAGCATTGGAGGATGGTTTTCTACACCGGCTGTATGAATGTCTTGTTGAGTAGTCATTGTTGATGTTTTGTATCATAAATTTGATGTAGGATCGTTGCAACGAAATAGGAGTTGAGGTTGTTGAAGGTTAAACTCGGTAGTTGTAGATGTGAAGTCTTGGTTCGTTGTTGATGATCGTTGAAGATATGACAATTGAGATAAACGAAACAAATTAAATAAAGTTACTAAATTTGACTAGATTATAATTTAGACAAGATCAAAAGATCACAAATTCGACAAAAGTTATGTAAATTACAATTTAGATAAAATGACAATTTCTATAGAAATTTCAAATTAAACCAGAATTTATACAAATTATGGCAAAATTTCAATTTAGATAGAATTTATCTAATTTATATAAATTGGTAATTTATATAAAAATCTAACTATTTTATACAAAATAGTAGATATCCGATGTCGAAGTATTTTGCACACTTATACAAGTGAGAAAATACCGAGTCCGCGATCTTTGATGTTGTAGAAATTACACGTTTGAGTCAAATTTATAAAAGTTATCTAAGTTGGAAGGCGTTTAAATGAATTGCGAGGACCAAAGTTGCCAATTGCGAAAACTCCTTAAAACTGCCTCAATTGCGAAAGGGACTGAAATTGCCAATTCCGAAAAGTCTGAAGACCAATTGCGAAAAGTACCCAATTGCGAAATGGATACCAATTGGGAAAGCTTCTATGCCAATTGCGATAAGTGCTCAATTGCGAAACCTTTTTGAATTGCGAAAGCTTGACCAATTCCGAAAGAAGCCAATTGCGAAAGGACTTAGGCAATTTTGAAAGATCACAATTGCGAAAGATGGCCAATTGCGAAAGGTTGCACAATTCCGAAAGAAGTGAATTGCGAAAGAACTCGTCCAATTGCGAAGGCTTGTGAATTGCGAAAGACAGCAATTTCGAAAGGTCTACCAACTCTTACCAACTCTTGACTTTTTCACTCTTATCCAATAATTCACCCACTGTTAGATCTACCCACTCTTACCAACTCTTACCAATAATTCTTATACAAGAATATCTAGTAAGAATCAATGGATGAAGATCGAACAAAAGATCACACAATCGTTGGTGCTTAATCACGATCTAATCACTTGGAACACAAAAATATTCAACCTTGAAACCAAGATTCAACTAAAGAACTATCAAATCTTCACTTACCAACTCGTTAAAGCAATAACAAACACAACCTTGAACCTTGAAAGTTGCGTACGATTCCAAGATAAACACAAAAAGTCACGTTTTTATGAAACAAAAAACGCAACAGTTGGTTTCTTTTGAGTACAAACTGAGCACAAACAATCTCCTACCTCGATGTATGGCGTGTTGATATTACTTGTTAGCATTTAATTTATTAAATGAAAAGTGATGGTCATTTGCAAGAATAGAACTTATGTGTCGTACAGATCAAATAGTCTAGGAAGTGGGCTATTGATAATAGTTATGTTAGTAATATTCATGTAAAAGTGTAATCCACCAATAGCCTACACAAAGCCCAAACCGAGCCCACCTTAAAGCCTTTAGGGTGTGGCCTTTGTACCTATTCAAACACACTCTCACCCTCATTTGTGAAGTGCCTCAAAGTGTAGAAAAGGTGAGAGTGTGTGTGTACTCAAAGTGTGTTTGTTATTTTAATTTCAAAGTTTAATAATCATTCGACCAAGTTTTATCATATACAATACATACATCTTTCATCTATTTCTCACATTGTTCTTTTGAGTGTCACGGTATTAGTTGTGTGATAGAGTTAGATTTCGAGCTATAACAAAAACTTTGTTGGCTCCTATATTCTAGCAAAATACATGGTTTTCCCCACTTAAACACACGCTCCACCCTCATTCCTCTCATTCACTTATACGGTTCATTATACCCTCTCCTCCACCGAAACCCTAAAGCAGCCATACATCTTATTTATTCCGACCTCAAGAAGAAAGTAAGAAGGTGAAAGCTGGTGTTGATCGTGGTAATTCTTGGGTTGTTTGTGTATTGATTCGTAGGTTTTTCTTGGTTCCTTTGCCTCGTTATTTTCTGCCTAAAAGGTACCATCGTCCCTTTTGTTCCTCAAGCCATTCGACACCTTTATATATCTTGTGAAATATGAAGTAAAACATGTAATATGGATGATAATAATCATGCTGTAACCTTTGTTTGGCCTCATTAAATCTGTATGTGAATAACAAATAAAAACGCCACATAAAATCATGAATATGTGATTCATACATGTCGACTTGTGTTTCTGTTTTGGCCCTTTGGAACAGATCTGGTTAAACCCTAATAAGCTCATTAATACACGACCTAAAATTCTGGAAAACAAACCCTAAATAATTATGATAGGGCGTACAGAATAAATGCGTGGGATTAGGGCTCGGTTTGGTGTTATTTTATGTGATCTCTTTGGCTCGTTAATTCATGTTTGTGTGTGTATCATGTGTGGGGGTCATGTGGGGATGGAAACATGTGTCTTGTATGTGAGTTAAACCTATAAAAATATGTGTGTGAATCGGATCTAAAAATGATTAGAGTATTAGGTTGTTTTGGTCTCGTTAGTCTTTTTATGTGTCGTATAATCTGTGCAGAATTTGGGTTGGATTGATAAGTGTCCAAACTGAAGATGCCGACGTGTTTTTAATTGATTTTTGAGTCTAAACATAAGTACTCTCTGTATACTTTCTGGAAATGTAATATTCATAACAATTAGAGTTCGGGAAGTAAGCTTTTTTATTTTTAGAACATAAGTTGTCAAATCTGTAAATCTGAGTCTAAAAATCTATTGATGTTTTTGGGTAGGTCTGGAAAGTTAAGAGCTCTCCTTTTACAGGGGTGATATTTAAGTTATGTGTGACTTTCTAGAATTTTTGTGGATTTTTCTGAAGTGTCTCAATAGGTTAATTAAAGGCAAACTTTCTGTATGTATCTGCAGTTAACTTTTTGGGTAGGTCTGAAAAGATGATATTTGAAACAGTACTTGTACTTGGTAATAATATCTGTAAAAAATTTGTGAAAATACTAAACTAATATGGGAATCAAATACAATTATTTCAGAATTTTTGGAGCATATTTGGCAGGTCTTAAAAATCACAAGAAACTGGACCAGATTTTCATTTTAAACCCTAAAATGTGTTATAATGAATAACTATAAGAATTAAGTATTAAAATAAAATATGGCATTAAATGAACGTATAAGTATTAAATGATCCATAGTTCGTGTAGATTCATTGAAGAAGATGTGACGTTGTTTCCTTGTGTTTATTTGTTCGTTGCTTTCCTTTCACTTGCTATTAAGGTACATATATTCCACCCTTTTTGAGTAAGGGTATCTCATGACTTTTGATTCCTTGATATTTTCTATTCTGCATTATGATTCATTTGATATTCGTTTGGTTATTCTGTATGATATGGTTTGATTCATTCGTTCTATCTTGTGACTTCAATATATGTATTAGAATCCTTTGATACTTTGTAACCCATTTAATATTATGAATTTGTGTGAAAACCTTTTTTAAATATATATCTTGATGATGTTTTGAGAAAAACTATTTTAAAATGATTTCTAGGAACATGATGCGATACCACTTTTATATGACGGTTTATTAACTTTTATGAAAACCACTTTTAAAAGATTACTTTTATGAAAATAACGTTTAATAGATTTCTCGCGGTTACATAAATTATTTGTACATATAATTGTTTTGCTATCCCGTTTTGATATGATATTCAGTTTAGTTAGACATATCTCTATTTGGACATATTAAGATTGTTTCATTATGTTTGTGCTGTTGCCCGAGCTAACTAGCTATGGAGGTATCATGGCCATGTCATTGAGGCACCAATGGCATTACACTATCTGTGGAGGTGTGATTGATCCACGGCGTTCCCATTTGTTTACTGCGCACTTGGCCATTTTTGATACGTAAGTATACTTGTCAGAGTAAAGGTGTATGGTTATGTATAACTTTGTTTTGCAGGGGAGCGTATGGATGCATCCTAGGTTTGTTCAGTACAGATTTGATTTAGTGAATGGTCTTGTGTGTGTCATACACCCCATTTCACTTTTGGGAGCTAGCTACTCCATTTGTTATGACAAGATATGATATATGTTTGGATATTTGGTTTAAGGCATGTATCATGCCTTAAACATATGTTTTAAGCTCGTGGGCATTTCTGTATGATTCTATGATTTCCTTATCATCTTTATGACTCACTATTTCTTTTGACTCTTATGATATATGACATCCTTGTTCAGCAGATCCTTATGATTCCATTTCGTACATTTATTCATGATTGGCTATTCTTTTGTCTAGACGAGTACCCGTGCATAGCAACGGAATTCGTAGCGACAAATAATTAACGATTTGTGATATTGTGGTGAGTGTTTTGTGTAGCGTTCAAAATAAGAACGTGAACCGATCAGAATGTAATTGCAAAGGTTGTACTACACGATAACTAAAGTCTAGAAAAAATGCTTAACATCTATCAAACAACATATAAAAACATTTAATGACCATGCTGCAGCCACTACTGACAGAAGGGAAAGCGTCGCTAAAAATCCAAAATGTGAAACGTCATTTGCGATTATAACTACACCCAATATTATTGATTCCGCTAAACTGGAAATGGAAACCTCTGTTGCGCCAATAAGATTTGCTTTGGAAGGTGAGATTCCAGTTTGTAAGATGTGTGCTCCAACCACCTCATATGACGGGTCCCAACCTTGACAACACCTTTATAAAAAAATGTCTACTCATTAGTTTCTTGTTAAACAAAATTCGGACGAAAAAATAAATATTAAAGTATAAATACATCTTCATCTCAAAGGCTAACACAGTTACAAATCATTGCAGCCATTATTGTGGTCACACTTTTTTACTTTAGGAAAGGTAAATAACAGACCGAGTACTTGAGACTAATAGCCAAATTCATGTATCAACATATGTATTAGTTGAGCATTGAAATTCATATGAGGAGGACAGAGTGTTGGTCTATTTTAGATGCAATGTTACAGAAAGTGATAGCCTGATAGATGAACAGGGCCACTTCCAGAAAATGCAAAGTAAAAAAAATCCCTGTTTCCAATATATGAAACATATTTATTTTTTAATCGTCAACATATTACCATTTGTAATAAGAATTTGCTAACTATAGCCATTTAATGCGACATGCCAGCTATTCATTACCATTTTACGTCGGTAGTTCGGCAAGAAATGGCAAGCGTGTTGCATGAAATGGTTAGAAAAAGATTACTCATTGGAGGTAGCAATTTCACCTATTGGTATGAAAATGGGTCAGATTGGGCAATTTTCAATTGATAGATGGGTCAGCAGTCTCCCAAAGTATAATAAGGTGTTTAGAAACTCCTAAATTGCTTTGTTCAAGAATTTTAACAAATTTTGTAATCAAATTCTATATATTAATCATATATGAGTAATAAGAAAGTGAAGGATAATGATCTTGGTAGGTCAACCCAATCCATTTTGACTGGTTATGCTGTCCGGCCCATCCATTTTCCCAGATATATTCTTAACAAATATTACTCAAGAAAAAGATGACTTACAATAAAACCAAGAAAGATTGTAAGGGAAGTCTGCTTTGAAAGAGCTCCACTCCAATATACAGCAACGGCCATCGTAAGAAGTGAAACTTGCAATATGAGTCCAGCTGCTCCAGCCTGCAACAGAAAAATCAATGAAAGAATATGGTTATTTATTGTTTTTGTAGTTATTACTATATTTTAGGAGATTCCGGAGATGAATATAATAAGTCAAGAGAAGAGAAGCTGACCTTCAAAATTCTAAGTTTCTTGACCATTTGAGCAGACATAAATGTTGCTCCAACACCCATAAAAGCACATAAGCAACTAAAGCCTCCAACAAGAGATGGGCTTAAACCTGAAAAAGATGACAAAACATATAAGAACCCTATAACTGCCATACACCTATGAGAATGAGATATAAGGCTGAGGCAATTAAGACCCATTTACTCATGAATGAGTCAATTTGGATTATTCCAGATCTCATATGGTTCAATCAAAATAATTGCTGAAGGTTGAAAGGGAAGGGTCTCAAACAGGTTGAAAGTCATACAAAACACTCACACAAAACACTCACCACAATGTTGAAAGGGAAGGGTCTCAACGGGATCAACGAGTTCATATTCATCTATATCCTGAGGAACTGCAACACAATTTTACACCAGTTAAAATTTTAACCACTAAGAATATATCTCAAAGCAACCCATTTAAGTTGATCACGTACTCTCAACAGCAGATTCTTCGAAAAGGCCAGAGCCAGAAGCCTCAAATCCAACTTCCTTTTCTGTTTCTTTGTCTTGTTCAGATCTGATAAGAATTGGAAAATATATTCATAGCTATTACTCCGTATTATGATCATTGCCATTAATGATATACAATTTACTAAAAATATATATTAGATATAATGATCAAAACATGCTGTAAAGGAGTCAGAAAAACCAAACCTTATTTTACGAGTAGGTTTACCAGCCCCCTTGACATTGGCAAGCTCAGCCTCCAACTCTTTTTTCTTAAAAAGGAGAAAAAGGAAACAATTAGTTTTTTTTAGCTGCAAAAAAGTTGGAGCAATAAATAAGTGGCCACCATACCATTGTCTCCCTCATTTTCTCAAACAGTATGGACTTCACATTATATTAAAACAAAAGGAAAGCGATATGATCACAAACCTTAAGGCTTGAAACATGACATCTATGGCGGGAACAACAGCTTTAGCAACTTTGTTTTTAATTGCTTTCTCCATAGCATCCTATCAGGAAGAATATTAATGAAGAAAATAACAACATTTTGGTAACAACTGTGACTATATATATATAAAGTGACACATTGAAAATTATGCACATTGTGAATGGTTTAGCCATCTAGGTGACATTAATCATTTATTATGACAGTCTCTTCAAATATATCAACAATTTCACATGGTGGCAAAACTTATATGATCAACCTTTGGCCCACGCCACTCTCGATCAACCTCAACTCCACCATGACCCGTACTATCCCTTTTTTCACCCAAAAAAATACAATTTCTGGCGATAAAAAAAATACCATATACGTTAGAACTAAAAAAAAAAAAAAAAACACATATAGAACTAAAAAAAAAACATATAAAGAAAAATATTATAGATGTATAAAAGTAATCTTCAAAAATCATAATTGTATCAAAACACCTCAAATATTATAGAGGGTTTCGGTGGTGCTGGTGGAGGTGGAGTCCGGTGGTGGTAACTTTTTCCGGCGAGAATTCCTATATAAAAGAAACATATAAATCTACAAATAAAATCAATATATCTAGAAAAAATATTTATGGATCTATGAAAAAAACTATAGATCTACAAACAAAATATATAGATCAATCAAAATACCTGAAAACTTGATGGTTGAAGGTTTTGGTGGTGCGGTTTCGGTGGTTTGTTGGTGGAGGTGGAGTCGGTGGAGGTGGAGTTGGGTCGTTGGTTGGAGGCGGCGGCGTCTCGGTTTGGAGAGACGGTGGTGTGTGTTTTTTTAGGTTAAAGTGAGAGAGGGACCTGAGAAATACGGTTGGGAGATATGGGTGTGTGCTTTGTTAATTGGGAGGGGCAAAATGGGGAATACATTATTTTCAACATTTCACAATGTTTGACTTTTCACTTTTCACATATTGACCATTTGTCCATTATACATAGTTAAGATTGGCTATTCTTTTGTTTATATCTATTTACTGGGCTTTTTAAGCTCAGCCACATTTCTTTTCCCTGCGGCAGGTTGTAAGATGGAAGTTGGTATTTGAGTAAAGAGTGCATATGAGCTCTTAGTGGACCACCCAGATGATAGTTTCCCATTTGCTTTTGGATTAGACTTTGGAGATTGAAGCTACCTTTTAGCTTGTTTTAGATTTGTATTTAGTTGGAAGTCATTATGTTTAGACTTAGTATTTTATTATTACCTTAGAAAACTTGTGTACCTTAATTATAATAAAGTTTTCCGCTTGTGTTTATATGTTATGATTGACACCATATTTGTGACGTTTGGCCCTTTTCGGGTTGGGGTGTTACATTATGTGAGTTATTTGTGTCGTATAATTCGTGGGTGTGTTGATCATATAGACTGTTAGAGTGAGTAAAATATGGACTAATTTAACCTATAAAACCTATAGTATAATCAGATCTAAAAAGAGTTAGACACAGGTGATTATTTGGTCTCGTTATAACCTATACATGGCTCGTTAATTTCTTGGGTCAAATGTGTGGTTGCACGTATGGCTTAGTGTGTGTTAAATGATGCCTGAGTCTGAAAATCAGTCGATGTTTTTGAACTTTAGTTTTCAAACCACAAGGAGTTAAGAGCTCTCCTTTTACAAGAGTGATATTTAAGTTATGTGTGACTTCCTGGAATTTTTGTGGATTTTTATGAAATGTCTAAATCGGTTAATTAAAGGAAAAGTTTATGTATGTATGTGTAGTTAACTTTCTGGGTAGGTCTGGAAAGATGATTTTTGAAATGGTACTTGCCCTTTGAAATAAAATCTAGAAAATTACAGTAATTACCTAACATGTATGAGTATCTATGATAATTATTTGAGCACCTCAGTAAGTACATAAGTATGGTTTTAAATTCATAAACAAAGGGACCTGAACGTGATAAAATCAAAATTATAACATAAGCTAAGGGTTTGGTTTAACCTAACATGTTTTGCTCCTAATTTATTTAAAACACCAATCCAAGATACTTTTAAACCTATGTTATGAATACTTACTATTTCACATGTGAAACCCTAAAACACATTAATGAATAAGCTAATAAGAATTTAAAATCCGTTATGACTTTAATGAACGTATAAGTAATATATTATTATAATTCGTGTAGATTCAGTGAAGGAGTGATCCACCTTTCCTTGTGTTCTTTTCCATTTGCCTTCAATTCCTAAGGTACAAATATTCTGCCCTTTTTCAGTAAGGGTATCTCATGGCCCGTGTATATTGTATGTATGTTTAGTCTATAACTGGCATATGTATATCTGTTTTGAAGGGAGCGTATGGATGCATCCTATGTACTTAGTTCAGTTATGATATATTGGTGAATGGACTTGAGTGTGTGCAATACACCCCATTTCACATTAGGTACATCGAACTTCTAGACTCCTATGTACATTTTGCTATATGTTTGTTGGGCATTTTCCTTTATTTATGATTGATATCCATTTTATATTCATTGACTATATTTTGCTTCCTTTTCATATGTTCCATATTCTATTTGACATCTTGTTCAGCAGATTCTCTTGGATTCATTCGCTTTTTCATTTCGTTTTTCATTTCGTTTATGCTTATTACCTTTCATATGTTTATATCTGTTCACTGAGCGTTAGCTCAGCCGCATTTTCTTTTCTCTGTGGCAGGTTATATGCGGGATACTGGGCATGAGTGTGAGAGTAGGAGCTAGAGGAGCTACCCTTGATTAGTTTTCCCCGATGTTGGATTTATGATTTTTGTCATTATGATTTGGATATGTATTTCATTTTAGACTATTGTTTGAGATTATATAGTGGAAGTCTTTGTAATTCTTGACTTAGTACTTGTTTAATAATAAGTCTTCCGTTTGCGTTTATATGTTCTGATTGACACTATAATGTTACGCTTAAACCCTTCTCGGGTTGGGGTGTTACATTGCAGCCCTCACAAATATGAAAAAAGACAACACATAATAGAAGGCTTCATCCCTTCAAACCATATCCATCCTCCTAAAGTATAACAAGCCAATTATGACTACATTACCTCTCCCATAATATCAAATCCAAATATTACATTTATGGGAAGGCATCCTCACAACTGGTGCAATACCACTCCTCCACAGAATATTCACAACTTAAGTTAACTACAATTCCTAAATAAAATCTCTCCCTTACCTCAACTTAATTACCTACATCCTCACATCACTGAAATAGGAAAGTCACTATTAGGCATCACCAACTTTAGTGTGAATAGTATGTGTGGCGATGGGTTCAAACCCTGGGGATTAGTCGGCCAAAAGGTCGGAAACCATGGTTACCCAAAAAAAAAAAAAAAAAAAAAAAAAAAAAAACGTTAGTGTGAATACTCATAGGAAAACATATAAGAGTATAAGACCCATCTTCCAAACAATCTATTCTTAAATGTTGAATTTCAGTAGCCATATTAAACTACTACCCTTAGACAAGTATAAGGATCACAATAGGAGAATAATAAGGTTTGTTAAACCAAATATAACATGAAACGCGGAAGTTATTTATTCAGTGAAGATGTTATTGGATATATTTTTGTTTTTCGTAGTCTGTTTTAAAATCCAATATATAGCATGGCCATGAAGGTGTTAAACCCACACGAACTTGCAACTTTCAACTATCAACTACCACCGACCATCCTCTATCAATTGTTTTCTAGAGTAGATTCATTTAATCAAATTTCAGAATAACATACAAAGTTACAAACATCTTAATAGAACAAGATGAGAAGGATATACAAAGTTACAAACACATGTACGCACGTCAGTGCATGCGTCAGATATGCAAATTTACATTTTTTTTCTTTTGAATAAAATCAAAAAGTTAATTCAAATACCGTAGGTTTAATCTTGAGTCCGCCCATTGGTTTGTATTAACATGCGCTTTGACCAAAAGTTGAGATGTAAGCTCTTACGTCACCATTTGCAAACTAATCATATGAGAACTCACTATATATAAATATATACCTGAGATAACAATCTGATATAATGTAAGAAAAAAGGTTCATCATTTGATCACTAAGAAAATATGGCAAAGGTTCCAAGAATCAAACTAGGTTCACAAGGTTTGGAAGTATCAGCTCAAGGCTTGGGTTGTATGAGCATGTCTTTTGGCTACGGGCCTCCAAAACCCGAACCCGACAGCATCAACCTCATACATCAAGCCATTGAGGCCGGTGTTACGTTTCTCGACACCTCAGATTTCTACGGTCCACATACTAACGAAATCTTACTAGGAAAGGTTACATTCTAACTTCTTCTGCTATATTGAAGTTGTATTGGATTATTGTGTTTTTAAGTTTCTTGAGCTTTGGATTGCAAAAAGTGCTTCTTGGCTTATCTGCCTATTTGTAAGAAATAAGCACTTTTTTAAGTAAGCACGTGCTTAAAAGGTACAAGGATAGGCTAAAAAGATGCAATCCCATATCCTTGCGTCTAGCAAGTTATTATCTAATAGACAGTAATAATAAGTAGGCAATCAACTGTACAAAACAAACTGCATATGCATGACTGATTTACCTGCAGGCTTTGACTCGAGGTACTAGGGAAAAAGTGGAACTAGCTACCAAATTCGGAATCAAAATTGAGAATGGAGCTTACAAATTCTATGGTGATCCGGCGTATGTTAGGGATGCTTGTGAAGCCAGCCTGAAACGGCTCAAGATCGATTGCATCGACCTCTATTATCAGCACCGCACTGATACTCGCGTACCTATTGAAATCACGGTATTTATTACTTTTTTCAACCTTTTTTTTAAAGGTAAATACACACACTACTTTGTACCTTTTTAATACACATGTCCTAATTTTGACCTGATCCACAACTTCGCTACGCTAGAATCCTTGTTCTATGTACACTTGGTTTCGGTTTCAAATGGTCTTAATCAACTGAGATTGTTTTGTTTACATGTAAGATGGGAGAGTTGAAGAAGCTGGTAGAAGAAGGAAAAATCAAATACGTAGGGCTATCCGAAGCTTCAGCTTCAACTATTAGAAGAGCACATGCTGTGCATCCGATAACTGCTGTACAGTTAGAGTGGTCATTGTGGTCAAGGGGTGTTGAAGACGAAATTATTCCAACTTGCAGGTTCATCAAACATCTATTCACTTGTTATCGAAGCGCCTATTAGGACTAATTTCAAGCAATTTTATCTGTAGTTATACACACACCGATTTGTGTAATGGATCACCACTATCAGGTCAAAACAAAAAGTTTAGCAATGGAAGGAAGAAACTGGTCAAATGGGTTAAAAGTCACCCAAAATGTATTTTAATGCTTGCAGCCTCCCAAAATGTTGGTACATAGAAGAGTCATATCATCATAGTAACTCTAGTATGAAATATGACGGACATAAATTCTTCCCAAACTTACCTGACATATACCCATACTGACCCGTTACCCATGAATAATGACATAGTAAAGAAACATCAATTGAAATTCACATTCTTACCTACTGCTTTGACAGAGAACTTGGCATTGGAATAGTGGCATACAGTCCTTTAGGACGGGGATTTCTTTCATCGGGTCCAAAGGTTGTTGAGAACTTGTCAGAGGGTGATTTACGACAGGTACGCAGAAAACATGATTCGAATTCACTAGTTATTAAAAACATTTTAATAAATAAAGTGGCTCCAAAATTAAGTTTTGTATTCTATTTTGTAGACACTACCAAGGTTTCAAGCTGAGAATCTTGAGCATAACAAAACATTGTACGAGCGCGTTTGTGAAATAGCAGCAAACAAGGGATGCACTCCATCACAGCTAGCATTGGCCTGGGTTCACCATCAAGGGAAAGATGTGGTCCCTATACCAGGAACCACTAAGATTGAAAACCTTAAACAGAATATAGGAGCTCTGTCTGTTAGCTTGACACCACAAGACATGCAGGAACTTGAATCTATTTCTTCTGATAATGCACCCAAGGGTGATCGGTATATGGTAGGTATTCCAACATATCTAACATCCGACACTCCACCCTTGTCTTCTTGGAAAGCTTAATATGCATGTTGTGTTGTTTTCATTCATCTTGTTTGTAGCAAAGGTCTTTACTTATGATAATAAACCTCAACAGATGTATTCCTTTGAGTGGGTTTTCAATATAGTGAGCTATCGATATGCTCCATTAGCATTAAGCAAAGGAAAGCAGTCACTAATAATTCAAGTTGATCTATACACACTCGGAGCAAAAATGAAAGTAATTATAGCATACATTGAAATTAACTAAGCACACGCCACAACAGATATGCACATATACAATGGCTTCAAATCCTTACCAGCAAAAGAAAAACATTGACTAAGCACACTAACCATGTTTATCATATTTAAGGACATTAATCATATCTAAGTACCATATTTCAAGTGAATACTAGAAAAAAAAAAAAAAAAAAAAAAAGCATATAGCATATAGCATCCCAACTGAAATGCTAAAGAAGAAATCTAACATAGCTTTTTTACCTTAAAAAATAATGCAGAAATAGGTTGGTTTGAGCCATAAATATAACCAAAAAAAAAAAAAAAAAAAAAAAAAAAAAAAAACATATTGGTTGTGTCATAAATATTGGTATTGTTTCAAGGAATCTAGCATGGCTTTTTTACCTTAAAAATAAAGCAGAAATAGGTATTGTTTGAGCCATAAATATTGGTTGTGTCTTCTGTCATCCCAATATAGCTAATGTTTGAGAGCTCATATGACTTCTTGCCTTGAAAAATAAAATAGAAAAAGAGGATCGTCACTTCAATTATTCCCAATCTATCCAGCGCTTTTTGCCCCCTATATAAAACATTTCGCGGCCTGTCTCTGGCATGGGTGTCTTTAATCTCCTCCTACTGAGGCCAACATATGTTAGACTTGGGCAAGCCAAAATAACCGACTTCACATCTTCCCAAGAAATATTATCACACCAATACAACGAAATGTAATGTAGTGTTGGGTGATGAGCAAAACAACGTAAACCTTCACCTGTAATAGCCTCACAACCCGACAAATAAATAAATTCCAGCTTCTTGCAAGTGCTAGCAATATGAGACAATGAAATATCTGTTACGTTGGTCGACGAACACAATTGCAACGTGTGAATATTTGGAATTTGTGATATAGCCAAGGTCCCAGAATCAGTATTTAAAACCCCACAGTTTGACAAAACCAAATGATATAGAATAACCATTTGTTTCAAATAAGAAAAACCAACATCACTAATCCTATCACATTCATACAACCAAAGTGACTCCAAACAATTCTTCAATTCCCCATTTCAACACTGTAATACTTTTTGATGCTCCAAGAGATTTTAGTGATTCGTCTGTGACACTAAGACATCTTCGCAAGTATAAAGATTTTAAATTCTTACATGATCTTACAATGGAATCAAATCTAACATCACGAACGAGTAACTTCTCAGTTAAATCGGCTTCATCATCATACTCAGCCCCACGTCCTGCCTCACAATCCTTCTTCTTAGGATCAACGTCGTGCTTGAGAATCAAGTATTGGAGCTTGGGGCATGAGTGGGCTAGGAGATTCAAGTAAGTGTTCGATAGTTGTTTTAAACATGTAAATTTAACAATATACGGGGATGCAGGTAGGATATCGTCAAGAATGCCAGGAAATGAAATGTCTAACTCTCATAGGCGGATGCATGCGACTTTCAACCAGTTCTTGGAAACTTGATAAAATGACTTTCGGTCTTCGTGGTTGTCAATTTTGTCAAAAATGGAGATAAGCTCGTCATCTCCAAGACGCTCCATTGCTCTAAAGACTTATCTAGATAACAACATAATCACTTTAAACATCAAATATAACTACTATTAAAACATACATAGTCTCTCATAGTATCATGATAATTATAATGATATTAGAAAAAAGTAAAAAAAATAAAAAATAATCAGCTTCTAACAAACTAACAATACTCGCGCTATCCACCTAATAATCATCTTTATCTGCGTTACATCATCGGCTTAAATCACATGATGTAAATAATTAAGCCACGAGCATACAGAAAGTTTCTAACAAACTATTAACATTACTCACACTATACATCAAATAACTATCTCTAATCTTCATTACTAACTTCAGTACGCCTCTAATATACCAGCATATAAACAGACGGAAAATGATTTGGAGACCTAAAAATGTGACAAATTATGTGCCTAAATAAATGTGGCAATAAATTATTGGATTCTGAAAAAGTGGGTCCTTTCGCTGTCACCAACAAGATGATGACACATAAGTTTAGGCATGTAATTAAGCATACCAGTTAGGCATGCCAATCGATGTTCATAAACATACAGCTTCTAAGGGGGTGTTTATTTCGGCTTATATAGCCGGCTTATGGCTTATTTGGTTTTTGGCTTATGTTTCATAAGCTCACATTTTTTGGCTTATTTTGAAAATTTTCGTCTTATATAAATTTAGAGAAATGCTAAATATTCCTACTAAAACATCCTACAAATCCGTCTACTGACAGGATCCTGCCACATGGCAGAATTGACAGTTTGGATGCAGAGAGAGAATAAGTGGAAAAAATTATATAATATTGTTGTGTGTGTAGAGGGTATAGCAAAGCTCATAAATTTATTATGTCATACTGTAATAAACTTATATATAAGCCGAAAAGTTTCAGAATAAGCCACAAAAAGTAAGCGTATAAAACATAAGCTCAAAACCAAATAAGTCATAAGCGGACTATATAACACGAAACAAACACCCCCTAACATACTATGTGCCTGATAATTACCTAACATCCACTCAATATGATGTTTACAAATCAATAACTATTAGAGCACTAAAGTAATTACTAAGTTTACATAATGCATATATATAAACAGCATATATTTTGTTTTTAAGGTTCTTTATATTATAATAACAAAAAACCAAGTTAAATTTTTATAAATTTGAAGTGGGTTTTGATCTTTGCATCATAATAACAAAAACCAATATTTTATTTTATAAAATTAATCTTTCTTTTTATTATAACAAAAACCAATATTAAAAATTAATGTTGATATATAATGAACCGGATCTTTGCAATACTGCAAAGCAAAAACGATCCGGATCTTACATGGGATCTTTGCAAGCTTAAGATCTTATAGGATCCCGATCTTGACCATACGATCTTAAGATCTAATACGATCCGATCTCACTTTTCTCGGATTACAAACTAAAAAACTATAAATTTATGGGTTGTTTTTTTGTAGAATTCAAAGAACAACATGTTAATTTTTTTAAACATTTCATAATCATAATTTAGGACAATATTTCTATGAAACATTCATAATATTTTGTGTTTATAATGTACTAGACGAGTACCCGTGCATAGCAACGAAATTTTGTAGCGGCAAATAATTTTAGTGGTAAAAAAAGTTTATGAGTTATGAACGAAAAATAATAAAAGTTTGAGAATTTGGGGATTAAATATAATGTTTTGAAACCCGGTTCGACCTGGATGGTTCAACCGGTTGAACCATTCCGGTCAAAAAACGAGTCAATATAAACCGGTTCAACCCAACGGGTTGGGTAAAAAAAAAGTCAAATTAAACCGGGTCAACCCGCCGGATTTGAAGCGTCCCGGGTCAACCCGGTTTTTGATATGTATTAATAGTTTCATTTTGAAGTTTTACCAACAGTATTTGTCAGTTCCCAAGTCTCGATAAGTCAAAATTTTGAACTTTCGATATACCTAACACATCTACATCTACAATTAGGGGTGTTATTGGGTCGGGTTGAATCGGGTTTTGACTTTTAGAAATATGGCCCGCAACCCGACCCGATAAGAAATCGGGTTGTCGGGTTCGGTTTATATCGGGTCGGGTTATTACGGGTTGCCTTGGCTGAAGCATCATTTTTGTACTTCCTTTTTGTGTAAAGTTATGTGTAAGATACAAAACGTTTTTTCTGTAATTGATAGCCAAATCGTTTTATTATAAGTAACTAATTAAAGCGTTAATTAGCATTAAACATCATTTAAAATACAAAACGTTTTTTTCTGTAATTGATAGCCAAACATCTACTACAATATTGATGTCTTTGTTTCCTTATATAATTTTTCAAAATTTCAATGTATAGCCTAACGTATGCAATTCCCTTGTCACTCATAAATATTAGCTTATTCAAATTTTTTATTCATGCTTTTTATTCTTTAGGAAAGCATAATTATATTTGCAATCAAACAACTCACATTTTTGCTTTCGTTTTTATGTATTAGTAAAACGGTTTGGTGAATTGTCGCATAAATGTATATGATTTGGATATTGTACAAAAAGCTAAAAGTTTTTTTATACTCCGTATCTGATATGCATAACTTTTATATATTAATAAAAAAATTGTTGTTCGAAAAACAATTATTTGCCGTTGAAATTTTGTTGAAATTAGAAACCGCTGCCGTTATATTTGACATCTTTTTTTTTTTCAAAATGTAAATATTTGACATCTTTTGCTTTTTCATTTATAGTGTAAAAATATACTGTAATAGATATTTTTTTAGCACTCGCATCTAGCGATAGCGAATGCATAGTTTTTGACAAATCACGGTTGCAATGATACGTTTGGGTGCGTGTGTTTTAAGACAGCCATTTTGTCAACAGTCAAGTAGTTTATCTATGATTCTAGGTAGATTTTCCGTGGCTCAAAGGCAGTTCAATGGTGGTAGTCAAGGCCAACCATAAGTACTTACTATAACTTCGTGTCTCATTCACTTTCTTTATACATAATCGAGTACTTGCGCTCAACTACGACATATAATTTCCGACATTGATAAAACTCACAAGTTTGTATGCTACTCTTGGCACTAAAGTTTAAAACTGTTTAGTTGCACAATATAATAGTAGAGAACATATATTCAAACATTAGTTATCGATGGATTGCGTCTTCAAGTTTCAAAAAGGCCACGTTTCCTTTTCAAAATTAAAGATCTAATATGTTATGTCTATGAAAATTCATAAAATGTTTAAAAAACTTTGTCCCATTTCTCTATAAATAATTCACTCGTTACATGTTCTTTGTCTCATTTCTCTATCAAAGCCTCTTGTTTCCCTTTGTGTCCATTGTCCTTGTGCTTATTTGAAAAATAACACTTTTATCCCGGTTCCCTTTAATTCAAATTATTTATTTTCAATTGCTTTGTATGCTCTACCATTCCCGGTTCCCCGTAATATAAACATTCTGATTCAACTATTTGTTTAATTTCTAGGTTTCGCGGTTCTCCATAATTCAAAATTTTTAGTTTTAGCTTCTTTAGTAAATATTCAGTTTCCAACAACCAAATTCAACAAAACAAACTTTTTAAGCGTTTACATTTTCTTAAGCAAAACAAATTATTAAAGAAAACAAAACATTGTACCCCGATTCCAAATCTATTGCGTTTTTTTAGCAAGAATTGACAACAAATTGTTGCATCGAATATAAACATTTACAATATTTGATGTTCCAATTGACAGTCATGGCCATATAAAACTTGTAAGTTGTAATGCATCTTGATATTTAAAAGCTATAAGAGTCATTTGTCTTGTAAAAAAGACATGGACACCTTAGCCTTTAATATCTTCATAAATATCGACAAAGGAAAAAAAAAAGAATATTATTACTACGATTTTAACCGAATAAGATTATACAATTTTGAACAGCGGTGACAGTGCGTATTCCGGCAATGTCGACAAAGATTCCGGCAACGGAGATGGCGGTGGCAGTAGTGGATCTACAAAAAAATGTCAAAAATGTTATAAACTCAAATTCTAAGCAAATGGAACCTTCAAAACATAAAAAGTACATAGATCTATAAACAAAACTAATAACAAAACCCCAAAACCTGAAAAAAAAACCTTCGGAGAAGTAGACCTTTCAGTGTTGTCGGGTCTTGGTGGTGCGGTTTCTAGTGGTGGTCGAGGCTCAGTGTTGGCTGCTTCGTTGGTGGTCGGCTGCGATTTGGGGATGGATCTACAAAATGGTAAAAAAATGATATAAAATATATAGATCTATTAAAAAAAACTACAAAACTCGAACAATACATAGATCTTGAAGAAAAGCTCTAAAAAACCTCAAAACTTGAAAAAACATTGAGTGATATTGTATTTTCAATGGTGGAGGTGGGAGGTCTCGGTGGTGGTATGGGTCTCGATTGTGGTGGGTTTGTGGGTGGTAGTTGGCTGTGATTTGTGTGGTGGTAGCGGATGATATGTGTGAAAGTAATAGGTGTGTTTTTGTGTTTATGAGATGGTGGCGGAGACAACTAATAGAGGGGTGGTGATGTTGGTTTAAGGTTAAGATGAAGAGGGAGAGACGTGAAGAGAGAGAGAGAGACCAATATGTATGTGTGTGTTTTTTGTTTGTTTTGTGTGTGGCTTTGGTTTATATTCGGTGTGGCTGAATCTTAAAATTTAGTTTCAAAGGGTAATTTAGGCAATAAATTAATTTCAGTTTTTTCACTTTTCACTTCTTGACTTTTTGACCATTTTCTCTTTATAGATAGTATAGATAATAATTTGTAGATTTGTATAATATTACAAAAACTATTAAGAAATAACATTAGAGTAGGATCTTAAGATCCCGATCCGATCTTACGATCACGATCTTGCAAAGACGGTAACGATCATGGGTAGGATCCCGATCTTGAAAACCTTGATACTATGAATTTGATTATTTGGATAAATATTGATTGATTTAAATTACTCTTTGATTTTTTTTTTTTTGAACGGCGACTTTAATTTTTTTGAATTGGAGTCGCACCCGCCACATCGGCAGACCCTCATCCACCACGTACCCAGACTATGTTGTCTGAACCGAGTCCATGCTGGCGTAGTGGGGACTTTTAACGGCGTCTGCCGGGAAACCGTACCGCCTCCAGACGAGTTTCCTCGCTGGAGTAACGGTCGGATGAAAACCGGTGCCGGCTCGGATGAAAACCGGGGCCGGCTCGAATTCGAACCTGAGCAACATTGGCTCACAGGCTCTCCTCTTCATTTCCTAATACCAAAATATATTTGTGGCCTTCGTGTGAAAACTTCCCGGCATGTCACCCAAACCGGTACTACTCTTACACGAGCACGCTTAACCACCAAAGTGATCACCGCTAGACCACAAAGCGGTTGATAAATTACTCTTTGATTAATGTACCATTTTTTGTGAAATTGATTTGGTGGCGTATACGTGAATGGTGTGTTGGGAATAAATATGTGATTTTCTATTTGTCTTCATCAATTAAGTTCATGCTAGATTTGTATTTTGTTACATTTTAAACTTCATTTATTAGGTGAAACTTAAAATGCGTAGTAGAGATCACGGTTGGTCCTTTCATGTTCAACATAGACATGCAACAATTTATGACCTAACTTAACATATTTACACATGTTCGGGACATCTTTGTCACTAGCTAAAGGTTGTAGCCCATTGTCCAAACTCTCACCAGGTATAAGAAAGTGATAAAACATAAGTGTAATTTACTCCTTTATTTAATTGGAAAATTAAAAAATTATGAAGGATTTTCAGTCTAACTTGGCGAAAATATTCTATTTCAAAATTAACAAAATTAGGGTTCTTTTTCATTTCTTTTTTCTCTTTCAGTGATACTCGTGAACACAACTTTTTATGTTTCACTTTATTTTATTTCTTTTCTTTTCTTAAATGATACAAGATAATATGTTGTAAAACAGAAAGAAATACGAGTAATATTTACTTTGTGTTTCTAGTTAATACACATTTTTCTTATAAATAAATCAATAACTTTCAAATACTTGCTGACACTGATGTTTAAAAACCAGTTTGGCCCGGCCAGTTAAACCGGTTGAATCGGTGATCGGTCATGTTACCGGAACGGAAGGAGCCGGTTTTTTGAGGTTTTATAACGCAAATTAAATCGTCAGGTTTCACTCGATCCAGGTTGGCCCGGTTCACTTTTACTTGCTAAGTTTCAACTTTCTTTTTAAATTACAAATGAACATAGGTAAGGAAATGTTTGAGTCAGTGAATTCGAACAACAATCAAACCTAGTTACTGTTGAATAACATGTACCCTAGTTAAATCGTTATATCATGGACAAATACAACTTTAAAAGGTGTTGCTTTGATTAGTTCTATCAAGCAAATTTAAGATAGTTTTTTTTTTTTTTTTTTTTTTTTTTTTTTTTTTTTTTTTTTTTCAATGCTTATGTTGTTTATTATGTGTTAGGTGATTGAAACCGCACTGTAATACATAGCAATTTTAAAATTTATTTAACAACTAAACAAGCAATTAATCAGATCAAGTTATACACCAGGAGACTAAACCAAAATCACTATTACACCCAAATGTTTTCTCCTCATGAACCTTTATACACCAGCATTTAATCAACCATGTAGCGGTAGTAGTGGTGGTGGTGGTGGTAGTAGTTGTAATGGTGGTGGTGGTGGTGGTGGTAGTGGTAGTAGTGGTGGTAGTAGTGGTAGTAATGGTAGCAGTAGCAACAACATCAATAATAGTAGCAGTAGCAATGCGAGTTGTAGTAGCATTAGTAGTAGTAATAGCACTGGGAGCAGTAATAGTAATAAAGTAGCATTATTATTATTATCATCATCATCATCATCATCAATATTTTTAGAAATTATGAGAATGTGCTATTATTACATTATATATATATTTTTTATTTATTTATTTATTTTTATTTTTTTTTTTTTATTTTTTTATTTATTTTTTTTGTGAAAGTAAGATGTCATATTTTTTATACTAGTTTTAGAACTCGTGTACGTACGAGTTTTGGGCAGATTGTATAATGGGTAATGGCATTTTAATAACTTTGTTTTAAAGTTAAATATGGTGACAATTTATAAATTCATGGTTTTGTAATGTCTATGGTGTTTCTATAAAATTATAATACGGAGTAAATGTATTATACTTATAGTTATAATACCCGTACACGTGCGGGTTTTTACATGATTTTTTTTATTATATATTGAATATTTTGTATATAGTTTTGTTACATGAAGGATTTGATTTTGTTTAACTAACATGGTGTAAAGGTTGATCTTGTTTAAATTTAACTATTGATATCATGTTTTAAACATTATGCGTGTTTAATAGCATATAATAGCCCTTGAAAAAATATGTGTCGTTGCTATATGTACAATCTCGTCTACTTATTCTCATCTCACAGTAATTAACTCGTGAGATTGTGCCTTTATTTTGATATTTATATTTTTGTTAATAGTATGTTTAGGCGTATTTTATTTTTAAATCTGTGTACGCACGGGTTAAACTTATAAAGAGTAATAACATGGATCGTTATTGAATGCACAGGATAAAAAAAATACTTTTCCGGATAACCTTACTTGATCTCTTAAAGAGAAATAACATAAATCGTTCGTATATTTGTAATCTCGTATATTCATTTACATCTCACAGTAACTCGTGTTTTTCATGTTATATTTATAATTACATGCAAATACATTAGTCTAATATATACTAATAATAATATTTATAAATAATAACAACAACAACATATTATTGTTTCTTTCTTATAAAATACTATATAAAGTATATGAGATATTTACTCCCTCCGTATCAAAATAATAGTCCATATTTCCTTTTTAGGTTGTCTCAAAATAATTGTCCACTTTTTTTAAAGTAAAAACTAGAGAATTTAGCGGCAATATTTGTAATCTCGTATATTCATTTATATCTCACAGTAACTCGTGTTTTTCATGTTATATTTATAATTACATGCAAATACATAAGTCTAACATATACTAATAATAATATTTATAAATAATAACAACAACAACATATTATTGTTTCTTTCTTATAAAATACTGTATAAAGTATATGAGATATTTACTCCCTCCGTATCAAAATAATAGTCCATATTTCCTTTTTAGGTTGTCTCAAAATAATTGTCTACTTTTTTTAAAGTAAAAACTAGAGAATTTAGCGGCGAAATATATTCTATTTGAGTAGTTGAAAATTAAAGTGGCTCAACTTTTATTAAACTATGTAATTTTTGTCTCCTGACAATAATTTTGAGGCGGAGGGAGTATTAAATTTATAAAGTTATTAAAAGAATATAAACTAATAATTATACTAAGTCCGTATAATTACTGAGTATTAATTATTTAACGACTAAGTTTTGTTAATAACCCTTCCTTTTTAAGGCTTTTATTTATTTATTTATTTTTACAAAATTAACACACATGTTTTTAAAGCATTTTATAAATTAGACGAAAAATAAAGAGTTTGATGAAATTGAGATTCATTTTTTACTTTATTGACCAATATGGTTGCTCAATTTTGCCACATAAGCCCAATGATGCACCCTCGCTTGTTCAATTGCAATTCTTAATTTTTTGAGTAAATATCATAAATCGTCCATGTGGTTTACCGGGTCACTCAAAAATGGTCCCTGTACTTTAAAAAACCCGGATCCAGTCCCTGTGGTTTTCAACTCATACGGGTTTGGTCCCTTGACCGGGTCATCAGTCAGTTAACCATTAGTGAATGACTGAAATGACGAATATACCCCCATCTTCATCCTCTCCATCTCCACCACCTCCCTCTCACCAGTCACCATCACCACCACCACCATCTCCACCACCTCCTCCTCCCTAATTCACAACACAATAAACAAGATTGAATTAATCACCACGAACTCTACTGATATCAAATTAAATATCTACTGAAAATCGACAACAAATTAAATGGTCTACTGAAAAAAACAACACATGAAAATGGTGATTTAACAACTAAACAATTCACAAAGCAACATCAATCACTTCAACCACATTTCCATTATCAACCATACCTTTCAAAAAAAATAATGAGGCCAGCAACATCAATCACTTCAACCACATTTCCATTATCAACCATATCAAATAAACATTAGCCATGATGTTGCACGTGCTCCCCTTCTAAAAAAACAATTAAATAAAAGTAACTAAACTATAAATAATTTTTCAACACTACTGATATGCAAATTTTAGTTGCCCACTATACCTTTTATGCTTTTATATCTGCATAGAGACATATATCTTGAGATTCATTAAAAGAATTTTACTCGTGTCTTTTAAACAAAAACAAAAGAATGAAAAAGATACAGAATGTGACGCACACCACCTACTATACCTTTTATTTCTGCATAGAGAGAAAGAGGGGAGCTTAAGCAGAGGAGTGACAAGCAGAGGAGTGAAAAAGATACATGAACCCATTCCAAATCAATCTTTTTCAAACTAATTTTCACCATTTTTTCAGCTTCTAAAAGCTTCAAATCTTTTTCATTTTCTTTAACAACTAAATCAATAACAACCCCACCATCAAAGTCTTCTTCTTTTTTTTCTTTTCTTTTTTTTTTTTTTTTTTTTTTGATTTAGGGTTTTCTAGGGTTTATGTTATGCTGATTTCGAAAAATGAGTTTGTACTGCGTAGGAAGTGCGGGTGGATGGCAGTGGACATACCGGCAGCTGGCGGTCGGTGGGGGTGGCTGTGGCGGCTGGGGTTTATGAAATGGGTTTTTTGTTGAAGATGATGATGGGTGGAAGAAGATGATTATGATGGGTTGTTTTTATTAGAAAATGAAAGTGGTTGATTTTGTTGTTGATGAATAATTTGGGTTTTATAAACTAGGAGTTTAGATCTTCTTCTTAAATTTGTTAAAAGAGAGTTTAGATCTGTACTGCGTATGAACGATTATTGAGTTTTATAACAATGCAACATGAAAAGACCAATATGCCCTTTCACTTAACGGTCAACTGACGGTTGGCCCGGTCAAGGGACCAAACCCGTATGGGTTGAAAACCACAGGGACTAGATACGGGTTTTTTAAAGTACAAGGACTATTTTCGAGTTACCCGGTAAACCACAGGGACTATTTATGATATTTACTCTAATTTTTTTTTACACTTCGTGAAGTTCCTTTATTATATAAGAGGTTATGCATATTTAAGGGCTTATACGTAAGTACAATAAGTGTAAATACTTCTTTATGAATGTATGGAGCTTTTCGAGTGGAGTTTGAGCGAAAATCAAATCTTATTTTATATTTCAATTTTGGTTGGTATAAGAAACCCATTATTCAAATAAATCGAGCTTTTCAAGCCGAACTCGAGTCATATTCAAACTTTTCAATCCGAGATTGAGCTGTCGTGATGAAAGCTCGTCGATCTCAAGCGTAACATAATATTCTTGAGTCGAGCCATGTCATTGTTCGAATCGATTCGACTCATTTTGATGTACTTAACTAAGAATGTTTAAAAAGAATTAGTGACTATAAGAGTACCAAATTTTGAGTGCATGCTGTTAAACAAAGGAAAAACCATAAAATCCCAACTCAAATATACTGATGCCAATATGCTAAATAGGTACGGCTTATTTGCCGTGACAAAAATCTAAACACATACAGTTTCAACTACACTTGAACATAAGGTCTTCATGAGTCGGGTGATCGACAAAAGCACACAACTTTCATCAGTTATAGCCTCATAACCCCTTAATTAACGAGTGATCAGTTTTGAGCATTTGCTAACAATATCAAACAATGAACTATCCATCTGAAAAATGCATTTAATAGGAGATGGAGATCGGGATTCAAGGGACTCAATCCCAGAGCTGGTGATATAATCCCGACAATTTTCCACAACCAGAAAACGTAGACGAACAATCTGTTTCAAATGGAAGATACCTATATCACTAATCCCATCACGTGCACGTAAATAAAGTACCTTTAAACAATTTTTCACATCTTCGTTAGCCAAATACTCCAAGCCCAAATCGGTGATCAAACAACCTCACAAAAACAAATATGTTAAACAATTCGAT
Organism: Artemisia tridentata subsp. tridentata; assembly: GCA_021014915.2. Lineage (NCBI taxonomy): Eukaryota > Viridiplantae > Streptophyta > Magnoliopsida > Asterales > Asteraceae > Artemisia > Artemisia tridentata. Next base: position 419,600,721 of record CP139506.1, read on the forward strand.
TCTCCAATAGCTTTGAGTGATTCGTCCGTGACACTAACACATCCACTTAAATCTAAATGTTGTAAATTCTTAGATAGTCTCACGAGGGAGCTAACTCCCACATCCCCAAGATGTAGCCTCTTATTTAAGATTAGTTTAGACAAATTAGTACATGCATTCGCCAGCGCACACAAAGCATCATCACTAAAATCAGGATTTGCTTCACGACCAAGGTTTTGCTCTAGTCTAAGATTGATGCATGTGAGCTTAGGGCATGATTGTGCTAGGAGTTTCATGTGGATGTTTGAAAGTTCTTTAGAACAAATAAAGCAGCGTAAATTTGGTGATTCTGGTAGGATATAATTGAGCAAGTCAGTAGACGAAATGTGCAACCTTTGTAGACGAGAGCATGCAATCTTCAAGAATTCTTTGCACACTTTAGAAAATGATTTTCGATCATTTGGGTTGGGAATTTTGTCGAAAATGTACCCAAGTCCATCCTCTCCAAGTCTCTTCATTGTTATTTATGTGTATCTTAACAATGTTGTTACCAATTAACCAGTTAAGTTTGTTGCGGCATACACCTGTCACATGTTAAAAAATGCTTACATTAAAACTTTACTTGTTATATAACATTCTTATAGAATTGTGATTTGATACACTTCAAGTTTCTAAATGACTTGATTAACCGGGTATAAACAAAACGGGTTTCAACAAAAAGTATAATATGTTGAAAGTATCCCAAAATACGTAATCATCAAACAACATCATAGAGCCTACATTCGGATAATTATGCAAGGAAAACCATTAAGGTGTGGTAATTGCAATTCTATGACTGTTTTTGGGATTGTTATTTAGGCGTTTATTTTTAAGCAAATAAGCATTTTTAGTGATGGTACGCACACAAAAAAAAAAAAAAAAAAAAAAAAACTAACTAAAAGCAATTTTTTTGCTTGATTTACACAAATATATAAGCATACAAAAAAGCAATTCATGAATAATAAATAGACTATGAATAATTGATCACTGTAATCTGTATATAACATTTTTTGGCATGCACAATAAGAAGCCGTTATATATGTGTTACGGCAAATAAATAGCATGACTTAGTACTTTTTTTCTGTGTCAAATCACGAGTATGGGACAAACATTAATAACACTAACAAACATCTACAGATTCATGAAATAATAAATACACTATAAATAATTGGGTTAATTAAATCTTACCTAGTGAAATTCTATGGGAATACAACCGCTGCGGCAAGGAGAACCCTTGGTAGGGAAGAGATCTAGTGAGAGATAAATTGAAATGAGAATAATGAGAGAAAAAAAAATGAGAGAAATTTAAAAGGAGATTATCTATTTTTCAAGCGCATCTAAAATGTGCAATTGTGTTTCTTCTAATCACCCTTATCATTTGATCCTAACTCTTTGTAAAATTGATTTTAAGTTTTTTGCCCACAATGTATTTACAAACTCTAATGTGGTGGAAACCACGTAACCACCCAAATAGATAACTTTGAAGAAGATTTTAAAATAAGTTTTAAATCTACTTGTTAAACCACGTAACTTGCCCAAATAACTGTTTTTTAGAATTTTGAATATCACTATCCATTTGTTCAAAAATAAAAATAAAAAATCACTGTCCGTGTTAAAATTAGTTAGATATATATATTCATGTGAGACTATGAATTAGTTAAATGTATATAACTTTTAGAATACGGTAATCAAGTTTGGGTAAGGTTAAAATAAAAAGATGAATATTTGTGAGAACGGTAAAAAAAAGTCAAAAAGTAAAACGTTCTTAAAACATTTCACAAAAATAAGGGAAGTTGATGGAAAAAAAGTTGTGAATAAAGTTTTTCTAAACATGTATATTTTTGACACAAAAGAATGTTTGCACATTAAAATTTTATAAATCGCTATTTTGTGCATCAAAAATCCGTATTTGCACACAACTTCTTTTTAGTATATGTATCAAAATTTTATTGTACATCAAAATATAAATTTTGCTTTTTTTTTTTTTTTTTTTTTTACAGGAAAAAATGTATAAAAGTTCAAAATTAAATAAACTTATTTCACAACTTTTTATACACCAACATCTTCTATCTTGAGAAATAAAAATCATAATTTTTCGAGAGTTTTATTCTTTATCAAGTTTTTTTACACTTCTCACGGATATTTGTCTTATTATTTGATCTCTTCTCATCATGTTTGATCATAAGTATGTATAAGTTAATGTTAATCCATATTTTAAGCTTCCAGTTTTTACCATTTTCCGAGTTAATATTTTTTTCAGTAGTCTCCGGTTTAACGTTAAGTTGTTTTCTTTTGGACTAAATTTAAATCCTTGATGTTAGCTTGTTGTCAATCCAAAACTTTATATTACGTATTATTTTTATGTACCAATGGTAGTTTAGACTTTAGAGGCCCAATTCAAAAAAACCAGCATAAATTAAATATTGTTATGGATAATTATAAGTGGATGTCCATATAACCCATAATAGGCCCATGGCCCATGTTAGCTATTAGGATTTTTGCCCTAATGTTTGTCTATATATATTCTTTGTAAATCTCATAGTTAATGATCAATAAGAAGAATATTCATTCTCTCAATTCTTGTTCAGAACACGTTATCAGCACGCTCTAAAGGTTTAGGTTTTCTCTCGTTTTCATCACCGCACGCTCTAAAGTTTTTCTCTGTTGATTATTAGTGTTATCATGGAGCAAAAACTTGCAAATCTTTCTATTGTGGCTTTAGACATAAGCGGAAAAAATTATTTGTCTTGGGCGTTGGAAGCCGAGACATATTTGGATGCACATGGGCTTGTGGATACAATCCACGAAGGAAAAGAAACAACTAATATGCAAAAAGCCCAGGCATTGATGTTCTTACGACATCACCTCCATGTGGACTTAAAAACTGAGTACCTCACAGTAAAAGATCCACTAGCCCTTTGGAATAAGTTAAAGGACCGATATGACCACCAGAAAACGGTCATCTTGCCAAGGGCAAGATATGAATGGACTCACTTAAGGCTCCAAGATTTCAAAACAGTGAGTGAATTTAACTCGGCCATGCATCGCATTACCTCCACATTGCTATTATGTGGTGACTCAATTAGTGATGCCGAGATGTTGGAAAAGACTTTTTCCACATTCCATGCTTCGAATATACTATTGCAACAACAATATCGAGCCAAAGGATTCACTAAATATAGTGACCTAATTTCATGCTTACTTGTGGCCGAAGAAAATAATGAGCTTTTAATGAAAAATCATGATAATTGTCCAACTGGTACCGCTCCTTTATCGGAAGCGCATGTGACTACTTATCACAATGGAGGTCGTGGTCGTGGTTATGACCGTGGACGAGGTTATGGTTCTGGTCGAGGTCGTGGTCAAGGGCGTGGCAATGGTAGAGGTAATTATCATGCTGTTAATCATAGTGTTAACTTTAAGAACAACAATGGCCACAAGAAGTGGCAAGATAAGGAAAAGAATGGAGGAGATGAAAAAGAAAAGAACATAATAGCGGATTCATGTTATCGTTGTGGCACTTTTGGTCATTGGGCAAAGCAATGCCGTACACCCAGGCATCTAGTTGAACTTTATCAAAATTCTATCAAGAACAAGGGAAACGGGGTAGAGTCAAACTTTGTTTATGATAATAAAAATGATATCCCCGATGGTCCTAAAGACCATACTGATGATGAAACTTATTTGGAAGCTGATGATTTTCTTACAGATGATTAATTGGTAGAGTCAAGCCATGAATAATTTTTCTTTTAGTGTTTTGTTAGGAATTTTCTTTAAGTGTTTGGTTTGGAATTTTCTTTAGGTGTTTTTCTTAGGCTTTCTTGATTATGTTTGGATTCCTATTATTTTTGGCTATGAATGTTTTATTAGGCTTTATTTTATTTATTTTATTTCTTTGGTGTCCATTATATTTTTTTCGAATTGATAAATGCTTCAAGACTTCAATCTGTCTTTACTTGACACATACCAATTTTATAATAACACATAACCTATTTAAGGCTATCTAGTTTGTTATGTGATCTGAGTTATAAACATGTTTATAGCAATATAGTTTAATGACGTATACAGATTTTATTTTACATATTATTGTTTTGTGGCCAAGCATAGTAACGTGCATAATTTATTTATTAATTTTTGTTTCTGTAAATTCTTTAATGGACATTATGTTATGATATATGATGTATATGTGTTAAGAATATTGTGCAACTTGTATTGATTGGCAAACCGGTTCGACCATTCCGGTTTAGTGATGATGCGAAATATATAGAAGAATGATGTGTTTCTTCCAAGATAAATTTTTATTGTTCTCAGTGGAAGTTGGTTATTTACTTATCACCATAAAATACAAATAAGGAGTTGCTTCATTAAATTGTGGAAAAATATAAAGGGCATGTATGTAGGCCTATACATGTGCCATATGGATCATTTTGATTTATAAAATCGATGCATCGTCAAAATGATCATCAAAGACGCAACTTAAGATTAGCGTGATTAATGGCTCGGCTTATAAAATGCGAGCACGGTTTTCCAAATTAAATTATTAAAAATGGTGGTGAAAACTTCCAAGTATTGGGCGATTATTGGAATAAGTGTTGAACATAAAAGTAGCCCATGTTCATACGCGAATTGCTTTTGTTGAAACGTTTATAAAACGTCTTCAGTTGATTGCAAAGCCAATAATATTGTGAGAACAAAACTTTTAGTTTATGGGGCATGTTATGACATATGAATCGCATCTGGCCAACAATCTATAATGAATCCTCCCCATTAGAATGGTTTTGGTCACAAACCAAATTTCCCATGTGAGATTTTGTAATTGTGTGATATATAGTAAATACACCACAACACACAAAATGGGATATTTAAATTGATAATTCATTCAGGGGGATAGAATGAGCAGCGAGAAATATGGAATGAATTATGATATAGATGTTGATCCTCACATTAATGAATATGAACTTAAAGTTCAAGGGACAAATAACATTCCAGATATAGTAAATGCCAGACATATTTAGTGACCTAAAGAAAGTGACTAGATCATATTATGCTGCTATTGCTCCAATTACAATGTGTGTCCCAACAGTAAAATCATTGATTGGTAGTAAGTCTATGGCACGTCTGCAGCGTGATAGACGAATCGATTCCAAATAAAAAGTCCTCGAATGAATAGATAAAATGGAACAATAAATTAAGATGGTCGAATCGAGGTAATAAAGACCCCATAATAGTCTCTGAAAGAAAAACTAGACATGAAAGGATATTGAAAACCCCGAGTACATGAAGAAAAAAAACACTTTGAGATCTCAACAAATGATAGAATATAATGTCTAGTAAAGTGTGGAATCGAAAAGAACTGAAACGACGTCGATAATACTGTATATAATAATGCGCATGATAAATACAAGGTGAGGATCTTGGATATCTACAAGAAGTGTAGTTGTAAAATGAATGGCCAAAGAATATAAAGACGCAAGTAACTAATGAACTATGAAAGTCTCTTATGATGAAACGTGATTATTGGGTGAAATCCATACACATGAATGTTATGAGAAAGGATATTTAATGTTATGTCTGGCAATATGAGAAATAAGTTGTATGCGTCTAATATTATAAAACAAGAGCTCATTTTTGTTGAGATTCCTTAAGGAATATAGAATGCATGGAACACGTGTCATGATTTAAAATTCTCGAGAATAGTAGTTGATCAAATTGAACCACAGTAAATCAAATATTTCAATATTTTCAAGGTACAAAGGATATGGGTTTATATTTTACTAACCCGTCAAAACAAGTTTAGTTAGTTTTGCAGATGCAGGATATATGTTTAACTTACAATGATCGATCTCAACATGGATATATTGTTACAAGTGGCGAATATTTTTCCTGGCATTTGATAGAGCAAACAATCAAGGCGACTTCATCAAACCATACATAAATTCTGGAAAGGAGATAGCAACTATTGCATGAAGATAATGTAGCATACCTTGCTATATTCAAGTAACGTTACATCAAAGGCGACAAGACACTTCTCATTCCAGTGATGATTTCGTTGACCTATTTACAAGATACCAAGTGATGTAGTCATCAGAGGAAGATAATACGCGCTGCACTCTTTTTGTCCTTAGTCATGGTTTTGTCCCACTGGGTTTTCCTGGCAAGGTTTTTAATGAGGCAGCATTCCCTAAGCGTATTAACAATATGGACATCCAAGAGGGAGTGTTATGGATAATTATTAGTGGATGTCCATATAACCCATAATAGGCCCATGGCCCATGTTAGCTATTAGGGTTTTTGCCCTAATGTTTGTCTATATATATTCTTTGTAAATCTCATAGTTAATGATCAATAAGAAGAATATTCATTCCCTCAATTCTTGTTCAGAACAAATATAACCATTAAATTTTTTTTATTTGTTCAGAATATGATATATAATTAATTTCTTGCCAACATGTATTAGTATATTGTTTTGGTTATCAGGACGTATTCAAAAGCTGGTACTATATATATATATATAACCAGTTTGAGATCATGTTTGATAAATATGAGCATGCATCGGAATGATTTAAGAAACTGGGAACTAGATTTGTACTTATATACAAGTCTCGACTTAGTACTCTGCTTCTTTAATAAATATATGAACAAAGACTAAATTAGACGCGCGCCAAACAGTAAAGGTAATGAACGCGGTACTACTTCATATGATACAAACAAACTGAGAGAACATGTTGACAACTTTGCAATCGGTAATTATCTTTCAAATCAATTTATGATGTTACCAAGATTTTATGATATTGACCAACAAGAGACAGATCCGCAGATGTCAAGTGCATTCATATTTAAGAATATTCAGCAATCAACTTTATGAAAACATTACCAGATGTCAAGTGCAAGCTAGAATGAAAAGCAAATTAAAACAGATAAAATTCAAACTAAATTGCTTAAGACAGATTGTTAAGTGTCTACCGACTTACACAATTTTGTGGACCGGCACAAACATGACATCTTGCTTTGAGGAAGAAAGCACAGAAAAGCATCCTAAATTCATTATTGATTGTATCTTTGATCATCTCCAACATATCTTGCAGCGGTTATTCCCAAAACCTAAGTACTTGTAAACCTCTTCCCAAGAAATATTGTGGCACGAGTATAAAGTAAGGTATGAAAGTGTCGGATGATCAGCAAAAGCACGTAAAGCCTCACCAGTAATAGCCTCACAACCAGTCAAATTTAGCACACTCAGTTTCAAACAATTGTTGGCAAGATCAAACAGCGATATATCTGTTACATTGATCAACCGAGACAACACCAATCTCTCAATGTTCGGGATTTTGGATATGGCTGAAATTCCAGAGTCGGTGATGTTAACCCCACACTCAGACAAAGTCAAAACAGTTAGGTGAACTATTTGTCCCAAGTAGATAATACCAGCATCACTAATCCTATCACATTCATCCAAGTAAAGAAACTTGAGACTATTCTTCAGGTCCTTATTTGCCAAATATTTCAAACCTAAATCAGTAATTAAATAACAACCTCGCAATACTAACTGTTTTAAACAAGTTAATTCTCCAATAGCTTTAAGTGATTCGTCCGTGACTTTAACACATCTTTCCAAACTGTTAGCTTTAAATTTATATAATGAAGTGATGGTCATTCATATAGTTAGAACTTTGTAATTGTGTCGTGTGTTAGATTAGAGAAAGGGCGTGTGGACTTCGACTAGGCTAAGCATCTAGTAGTTTAAGAATACTAGTTCACATATTGTATAAATGTCCAATCCACTTAAAAGCCCATGAGCCCAAGGAAAGTCCATAAGGGTTTCCTCCCTTGTAATATATATAGCACTTATCACCTCATTTGTAGGTGGTGCAAGTGTGTGTGCTCTAATAAGAAATAAAGTTATCGTCTCATCTCTTTCTCTCAAAGATATACGATCCACATATCTCACTTGTCTCATCTCCATTGTGCTTAAACGAATCATATTTGTGTGATAAAGATTGAGTTCGAGCAATAACAAGTGGTATCAAAGCGCCATACAACAAGGTAGGAGTTAGTTTGTGTTCGGTTTGTGCTAACAAAAAACCATCAGTCGCGTTTTTGGTTTCATAAAAACGTGGCCTGTTGGGTTTTTCTTGAATCGATCGCACAGATTAAAGATCAAGGTTGTGTTTGTTGTTCATTATACGAGTTGGTTTGTAAAGAGTTGATAGCTTCTCATTCGAATCTTGTGTTTAAAAGTTGGATTTGTTTTGGTGTTCTAAGTTCTTAGATCGACTGAAAATTATTGAAGATTGTCCAAGAGTTGTTTTTAGATATTCCTCATTTTTTATTGATAAATATTCTTGTATAAGAATATTTAGTCAAAGTTGGTAAGAGTTTGTAGATCTCCTCAGTTAGTGGGTGAATTATTGGAGAAGGGTGAAAAAGTCAAGAGTTGGTAGAGTTAGTAAACTGACAACTTTCGAAATTGGTCTATATTCTCGAAATTGCATACTTTCGAAATTGCCACATTCTCTCAGAATTGAACTGCTTTCGAAATTACACTCCTTCGAAATTGCTTCACAATTTCGCAATTGCCATTCCTCGAAATTCGTCTCGCAATTAGAAGGGTCTTTCGCAATTCAACATTTTCAAAATTGGGCAACATTTTCGAAATTGGGCAACATCTTCGCAATTCACCATACCTCGCATTTGGATCACTCTTTCGCAATTGATGCACTTTTTCGCAATTGAGGGAATTTTAACAAGTTTTCGCAATTGAACATCCGTTCAAAATTTGGCAGAACCATTTCTTTAACGAAATCTTAAATACTCTATCGCAATTGTAAGGATTAAAAAAAAAAAAAAAAAAAAAAAAAAAAAAAAAAAATCCGAGTAAAATTTAATTTTGGTACAACAGTGAAAATTTTAATTTTTACAGGAGACTAAACGTCCAATTTTTATGCGAAATTAAAATTTTGGTACAACAGTGAAAATTTTGGCCCAAAATTTAAATTTTTAGGCCAAAATTCGAATTTTTTCGGCAAAATTTGACGTAAAAATTTTCAAAACTCAATATTTTCTAATAACCTTAGAATTGCATTTTATAGAGTATTTCAAATTCTGGTAGAGAAATTTTTCAGATTCAAATTTTGGAGGGAAATCAGAATTCACGATTAAGCAATCCATCACCAAACCAACTGAATTCAACCATCAACAACTCCTATTTCTTTGCAACGATCCTGAATCCACATTATCACACACCGCAAGTAAATGGAATCGAGTTCTCAAAAGGGACAGATGTCTCCAGCTGTGCAAAACGCTATTCATTCGAAGTAACGTTGTCTAACACACGTTAAAGCAGTCAAAATTCAATGTGCAGCACTCACACAGGCAAAGTTACCAATGTGGAATCCATATACATTTCATCGAATGTTTGCTAGACTATTCGGATCTCAAATGGAATTTAAAACCTTTAGAGAGAAACTATTGCATAACATATTTTAGATAGAGTACCAAATTGAACAAGGATTTGACTGCATTGTAACATATCAAGCACTCAAGACGCAATTTAAATGGTTTCTTGACTTAGATTTCAGAATGATCGAAAAATCTCCAGGTTATGAATCAACAATCCAAATATGGAGTGAATGCGTCACTAGATACCTGGATGCTGAAACATTTAGAAATTAGTTGCTTAGTAAAATGAGCACACTGGAATTGGTGCTTACCTCAAGATCACTTCATCTGAGAGAGATGCTAGAAGAGAAGAAAGTGATAGAACAGGAAAGAATTGAAATGGGGAAGCTTGAAAAAGAAGTACCAGTCAAGGAAACAGTGGTGAATGAGAGAGAGAGAGAGAGAGACAAACAAAGATGAACAAACAGTCAGTGAGGGTACAACATCTGATGCTAGCTTGGTGTTAACGGGAAGTGACACATCGTCAGAACAGTAGGTTGACAACAGTAGTCCAAGGTACGATTCGGATGCTGATGGTACTCACAGGAATGAAGCTGTTTGGGATACTGAGGCTGACCATATCAGACCTTCATCTGACACAGCAATATTGGCTACGGTACAACATTCACATGATCATGATAATGTTGTTTTGTTCGATAATGTGTTTGCTCATGATAAGACACATCCTGCGCATCCTGAGTCCATTAGTGACACATATGTGGTGAAACGGTTTGATAGTAATACCACTCCTGCAACTCCAGATATGGATCCTAATGGAGGTGATCCTGCCCAGGATGGATCTTCTCATGAACAAGATCATGCCTTATTTGCTTCTTTAATCGATAATTTCAAACATGAACTTGAAAAGTGCAAAGAGGACAATCGCAAAGCTAAGCAAGAGAATGTCTTATTGTCTAAAGAGCTTGAGGGATTTAAAGAAATGGAAAAAGATTTTAAAAAAATAACACAAAGGAAAGACATTCAAATCTCAAACCTTAAATCTCAAGCTCGGAAATTTGAAATAAACGGAGATGTTCTCACACCACTTTTAAAACGAAACGAAGAACTTGAAGCTGGGTATAGAGATGCTCTTTATCGTGAAAAACGTTCCATTCAAAAACTGGATGAACAAATGGTACTCAACAACAGAAAGGTTCAAGCACTTTTAAAAGAGAACACTGAGTTAAAAAGTAAAAATTCAATGCTTCAGGAAACCAATTCAAATTTTCAGATTGCTAAAACAAAACTTGAAAACGAAAATCAAGAGTTTTTGAAATGAGCAAACAATCTTGAAGCAAAACTTCGAAAAACAGGACAAAGTGTTCAAACTCTTCAAATGATGCTTCCTAAAGATGAGAACGCTCATCAATGAAAATCCGGAATTGGTTTTGAAAACAAAGATCATTTGGAGAATAACTTACAAAATGAAAAACCTTGTTTTCTAAACAAAGTGCAAAAGTTAACACCCTGTTTGTATGATGCTGAAAACTTTGGAAAAGGTTTGTTGACTGATGTTCTATTCGATTCAAATGATCAAGAAAAATCTGAAGAGGAAAAGCGTTTAAGAGTCAAACAAAGAAAAAACCCATTCCAACCAAGGCTTTGTGTATGGTTGTACACAGTTGACAGATATACCAAAAGAACCTTTGAAAAGAAAAGACACAAATGTGAAAAGATATTTCCAAGAAGCTCAACTTGCTACTTATGATGCTAATTTATGGCAAAATAAAGCAAGAAAACAATTTTGTAATCTTAAACATCACATTGAGCTCACGTTACAGGTCATTTGGTCTAAACAACAATACACCCATAGTGATTACAATAATCTTCTTGCAACCGGCAAGTACTTTAAAAGGGAAGTTAATAAGATTTTAAATGAAGAGATTGAACCTCGTGTGAAAGATATCAACTTAAGTTTTGAATACTTTGAAAAATATCTTGTCACTGAAATGAGAGAAGATTTAAAGTACATCAATTCTCTTGAAGATGAATTTGATGAAAAATGCCAAACACTTGATATTCAAAAAGCCTTTTTCACAAATTAAATTGAGTCATTCAAGTCGGTGTCTGTCAGCCATGAGTATGAGAATGTGGATTTTGAACAAACATCTTCTTTGAAATCTGAAAATCTTTGTCTCAAAAAGAAAATCACTGAACTTTCAAAAGAAGCAGCTGAAGTCAAAGAAGAATTGTCAAAAAGAACTGCTTCTTACGAAAACCCTTTGACAACAGTGCTCAAAGAAAAGGAACAAATTTTTGAAGAAAATTGTGATGATGCCAAAATCAAGTTTGATTTGGACGAACTTGATACAAAAAATATTGAATTGGAACATGTTGTGGCATCATTACAAAAAGAAAATGAGCATTTGAAACAGACTTACAAAAACCTGTTTGATTCAATCAGACATTCACGAGTTCAGACTCAAAAATCAATCACGAAACAAAAAGAGACTGAAGTGTTGAAGTCTCAATTGTCTGAATTCGCTGACAAAAAGTTTGAAAAGGTTTTGCAAAAGATTGTATCAATGAAGAGGAACAAATGAGTCTCAAATCACAAAAGTTTCCTATCCAAATCCCCTGTTTGATTCTAATTATCCAGATTTTGAAATAGAAAATACAAATCATGTGCTTCAAACAAAGTGCTTGAGCTTGAAATGCTTTTAGCTCAACGAACAAACGATCTTGAGGATGCCAAAACTGATCTTTTCAACAAAACAAACAAATTTGAAACATATTTTGAAAGACTTGAAAAAGATAATATTGTGTTCGAACGAAAATTGGCTCGTAAAACGGATGATTCAAAAGCTGAAAAAAGAATCTAAATTTTTGAAACAAATTGCTTCTTTGGAATCTAAATTGGCATCTCAAGATCATCTTCAAAAAGAATACAGTGATTTGAGAACTTCATACAATGCTCTAAGAGTGAAGTTTGAGTCTCTGAACCATTCAAAAGGAAAAGCTCCCATTTCAAATCTTTCAACACCTAAAGTGAGTGTTTCAAAGAAGGTTTACACGGGTGAATCTTCAAAACCATTTTTGAAAAAGGTTTCCCAGTTTACAACCTATTCTTTGCAAAAAGGAAGGAAGTTTTTGAAGAAACCAAGATTTTCTGAAACATTTACTCCTCAAAAGCTTTCAAGATCAAATATGTCTAATGAAGGGAATCCAAGATTTCAAACTCCACACTCTCGCTTTACAACGGTAAAGCAAGTGTGAAAACCAAAGCAAAGTCCTTCAAAACCTTTGAAATATTCAAACTCTGAAATGCTTCTGCTGCAACACAAGCATGACTCTGCTTTGAAATAGAGTTTTAAATTACCATTGATTCCACGAGTGTTATTTCCAAATGAAACACCGGTTCTCAGTCCTCGTTGGAATTCAACTTCTTTGAATCAGATTGGCACAACTTACAAATGGATTTCAAAACATGCTAAACCCGTTGGCGCAGTGCTTAAATGGGTTCCAAAGGTTGTTGTCTAATCTGATACCTCAATGGCTTCGGAACAACTAAGTTTCGGACCCGCGCTTCAAAGAAAGGAAAGTGCTTAATAAAAAACTTTCGAGCACTTATCCTAAAAAATTCTATGGCTTGTAAGTATTTCAGCTTACAACCAGGGCTTCAACGTTATGGCTTATGCACACATAACAGTGCATAACCCGTTTTTCAATGAGAGGACCCTATTGTACACTTTATTGCAACAATCCTAAAAGAAAATAAGTTTTCACGCAAAGTTTATCAAAACAAACTTCTTAATCTTAAGCAAACTTTTATTCAAAATTCATCAAAAAGTTTTTCAAAACTTTTCACAAATTTTGCTTAAGATTTTCAAAACTTTACTCCCCATTCGCTCCAAAGTTTAAATACTATCAAAACATATGCAAGTTTTGAGGGGGGTATTTCAAAATCAAATTTGTTCCAAAAAGTTCGTGCAAATCTGTTTCTCCCAATTAGCTTTCCAAATACAAAGATTTTAATCAATTGGTATCAAAAATACCATCGAAATGCTATTTTTGATGGGGAGAAATGTGATTAAAATGTGATCGTGGATTGAATCTCAAAAAGAGCTCGACTCAGATTAACCCTTGAATTGACGAATTTAAATGTCCGTTATCGAAAAGACCTGTCCGGGACGGGTAATAATTTCAAGCTGGTTTTCCAATAATGTAAATGTGTCTCGCAAAGGACTTGTCTGAGTAGAATGTACCAATTCAAGAGATGATTAAAAGTTGATCATTTCAAAATGTGTGATCTCTACCCATCATGTGCAAATTTATCTTAAAATGCATGAGCACATGTGAAGGGGGAGTATTTCTAAAATGCAAAACTCTTGAAGTGTTAACTAAAATGTGTTTGATTCATAAACACTTTGAGAGATTTTCACAAAAGGTTTTATGGCAAGTGATCAAAATCTAGGATAATCATGGAGTAATAAGGTGATTATGGTTAGGTAATGTCCAATGATCCGCCAGAGCCGGAGGGATCTACCCAAGGACAATTCCAATAGATTAGAATTAGAAGTCCTTAGGTAAGATTAAAAAAATGAGTGAATGAGAAAGGAGAAAGAAGGGGTTGAAGAATGAAAAAGAAAAGTTTAATGAAAGGGTGAAAAGAAATAGCCCTGTTAGCTTTAAAGTTTTGTCATTTGTGGGAATTGCAATAGCATGTAAAGTACAAGGACTAGTTTAGTCATATTGCTAAGTTAGAACTTGTAGCTTGTAATAAATACCCTCCTATGTCAATACTAGGAGGGTTGAGGATTCATTTGTAACACACGAGGTGTGTGTGTGTTCTAGATTTCTCTCTCTAGAATACATGCACACCTCGGCAATCAATAAACCGAAAATTCAAAGGTAATCTTTAGTTTGAGTTTATGGTGTTTCCTCCACCTTCGAACGTGTTTCTTGGTCGTATCAATTGGTATCAAGAGCTAACCGGGGGCGAATCGTGGTGGGTTTTAAGGTAAAAATGTGATTTTTTGTGTGTTCTTGCTGGTTACTGTTCATCAGTAGCAGTTTTGTAGTTTCTTTGTGTTCGATTTATGTTAAATAGAACCAACTGTTGCGTTTTTGTAACTTAAAAACGTGCCCTTTTGGTGTTTATCTTGGAATCGTATGCAAGAATCAAGGTTCAAGGTTGTGTTAGTTAGTGATTTAAAGAGTTGGTTTGCAAAAATCTTGTTGTGGAAGGTTGAATTTTTTGGTGTTCTAAGTCTCTAGATCGACCAAAAGTATTGATGATTATGCAAGATTTTTTTGTGAATATTTTACTGACTTTCTTTGGCGTGTAATTCTTTCCAAAAGAATTATTGCTCAAGTTGGTGAAAGATTGTCAGTTGAAATATCTTACAAGATAAGGTCTGGGCAAGTGACACAACAAAGTCAACAAAAGTGGGCAAAAGTTGCGTTTTATCGCAATTGAAGAAAAGCAGCGAGGTTATCGCAATTCGTAGTGATTATCGCATTTCTTGTATGAGAATTGCGATAGGTGTCGCATTTGGCCTTATCGCATTTGGCCTTATCGCATTTGGCATCGCTGTTTAGCTCCTATCGCATTTGATCTTATCGCAGTTACAACTCAGATGGTTATCGCATTTGATGGTTATCGCATTTGACCTATATCGCAGTTCTGTCCGAGAAGTTTTATCAACTGCGATATCGGACAAAGAAGCTTCTGCGATATCGGACAACACAACCTTATCGCATTTGAAAAAAAAAAAAAAAAAAGTTTTTTTTGGCGGGAAAATTTGAGTAAAATTTAATTTTCACAGGAGACTTAACGGTCCATTTTTACGCGAGATTCAAATTCTGGTACAAGAGTGAAAATTTTGGCCCAAAATTCGAATTTTTCGGGGAATTTTTGGCGTAAAAATTTCTTAAACTCAAATTTTTCCAGCATCATTATAATGTCATTTTATGGCATATTTCACACCAAAATCACAAATGATATTATCGGACTGCACCTTCAACATCACCACGTATAGCTAAAAAGATCCTGATCAAGATTCACAATCAGATGACAATGGTCAAATTATCAGCTGTGACTACAAGGATGATGATTCATTATTACTTATTTGAAGTTGAAGTGGAATATCTCGGGTACGTGTACTTAGTATCTTGAAGATATCGGGGTTGGTTGGATGCATGATTCTTCGAGATCCTTGTTTGGGCACTCATGGGAATAGTGATTAAGTCTTGGGTTATCTAGTTTTCATAGGTCAAGGGGAGGATGGACGAAGACCTAGTTAACTATCACTTAAAGGAGATACGTTGTAGTACTCAGTGTCACACAAAGATGTGGATAATTCAAGAGATGTTCATATACAGTTAAGGAAGGATGGATGGGTATATGAAACGACCTATATGCTTTAAGGAGTTACGTTGTAGTGCTCAGTATAGGTTCTTAGTCACACTATCGTGCAAGTTTAAGTCACAAGTTTGGGTTATTCTACTTCAGTCTCAAGTTCGTCATGGTGGGTTTTCTCCATCAGTAGTCACTACATGAAGCCGTTGTTTTTTATACAGGAGGTTAGATTGGGTATATCGACATCTTCTCACGGGCTGATATAATTCCTTATAAAGGGCTTCCAGTTTGTATTTCACGTACACATCAGTATGCTGATTCCGATAAATCGCAACCAGCAGGGGAGAGAAATGTACGGGCTGATCTCTCATGGGAAAAATAACTGGGATGCATTTGGTGAGATAAAGATGTTGATACTATATTCCCCCGAACTGCAGGGCACTCAGGGCATTCAAAATATGAGGTTGTCAGTTTAGGGGAGAGCACTCAGGGCACTCTGAATTAAACCCTAATTAGATTTGCTCACTTAGTTCGTCTGCAAGTAAAGAAATGGCGGCTGAGAAGATTATGCAAGCTGAACGAAGTAATGAAGTTTGAAGATCTTTCTCATGTATTTGTATTGAATTTTACTTGTAGGGAACATTGTAAGCAATTCCCATATGACTTCACTTTGGGGAGAGATTGTTAGCTTTAAAGTTTTGTCATTTGTGGGAATTGCAATAGCATGTAAAGTACAAGGACTAGTTTAGTCATATTGCTAAGTTAGAACTTGTAGCTTGTAATAAATACCCTCCTATGTCAATACTAGGAGGGTTGAGGATTCATTTGTAACACACGAGGTGTGTGTGTGTTCTAGACTTCTCTCTCTAGAATACATACACACCTCGGCAATCAATAAACCAAAAATTCAAAGTTAATCTTTAGTTTGAGTTTATGGTGTTTCCTCCACCTCCGAACGTGTTTCTTCGTCGTATCAAGCCCTCCATGAAAACTTAGAGCAGAAACCGGGTTAATACATCTGCTATCGGTTATAACAAAGATGATACTGATATTGAAGACAAGACGTCATGGACCCAGTGACGCGCTGCACAACCCCTCCCAGCCACTCAGATATCTCTTAAAAGATATTTGTTTCATTTCTCACGGAGATCACTGCATAGTCTATCGGCCTCTCACTCTGAGATGAGCTGATATTGAAAAGGTGGCACTCTGCTCCATGCCTCTGGTATCTAAAACCAAAACGCACATTATAGAGTCTAGAGCCATGAGATTCATCAAAGATCTCTTAGGAACACTGTCAATATAATACACTTGTGTTCACCAAAAAGGACACAAGTTGTAAGAGTCTTAATGAGATCTTCAGATCTTGCCTTATATAATGATGGTTATGTGCATCAAACGGTCTACAGTCTTGAAGTGATACTCCGGTATACTTCAAATTAGAGAAAGTTTTCACACTATGCTGTTAACAATCTCAAAATCTGAACCTGTAAGCGCTGGACAATTTGTTGCTAACTGTTTTATGCAGGTACTGAGGAAAGTCCATCAACCATCATATGTCTCAACATCTACATTGGAAGAATCGACGCTGTGAATACATGAAGATGTTGATCAAGGCAAAGAACAATCAAAAGACGATACTTTGAAGATCACAATGCATGAAGGAACAAATAATAAAGTCTATTCTGCAACGACACACAAAGTTCAAGACCCAGAAGTCTAAAGACCTAATCACATGGTGCATCTTTTGAATGACCATCCCTTAGGGGGAGATTGTTAGCTTTAAATTTATATAATGAAGTGATGGTCATTCATATAGTTAGAACTTTGTAATTGTGTCGTGTGTTAGATTAGAGAAAGGGCGTGTGGACTTGGACTAGGCTAAGCATCTAGTAGTTTAAGAATACTAGTTCACATATTGTATAAATGTCCAATCCACTTAAAAGCCCATGAGCCCAAGGAAAGCCCATAAGGGTTTCCTCCCTTGTAATATATAAAGCACTTATCACCTCATTTGTAGGTGGTGCAAGTGTGTGTAATGTGGGTGCTCTAATAAGAAATAAAGTTATCATCTCATCTCTTTCTCTCAAAGATATACGATTCACATATCTCACTTATCCCATCTCCATTGTGCTTAAACGAATCATATTTGTGTGATAAAGATAGAGTTCGAGCAATAACACAAACACAATGAAGTTATATTCTTAGATGATCTTAAAATGGATATAACACCTGCATCCCCAACATGTAATCTCCTGGCTAAACTCACGGAATTCAAATTGCTATAAGCATTAGCTACTGCACACAAACCATCATCATCAAAATCCAACTTATAATCTACATGAGGATCAAGGTTTTTCTCTAAACGAAGATTCAGGATCGTGAGCTTGGGGCATGACTGGGATAGGAGTTTCATTTGCTTGTTCGAAAGTGGTTTGGAACAATCAATCTGCCTCAAATTCGGGGATGCAGGTAAGATATCATTGAGCATACCAGTGGATGAAATGTGTAAGGAGTGTCTGCGAAAGCAAGCAACTATAAAGAATTGCTTGGAAACTTGAGAGAATGATTTTATGTCTCGGAGATTGTGAATTTTGTATAAAATGAAGATAAGGATGTCATCTCTAAGTCGCTTCATCGCTCTTAGGGTAATGACTACAGACTCTTAGCTGATAGCTTGGTTACTTATCTAACAAGTAAATCTGGCGTGATGCAGGTTTATGGATTTTTTAGTCGCGCAACTTGCTACCTCCACTTGTCATGTGTATAAAGAAATGCATGCATATAATATGATCCAGCTTGTATATATACTTTTTCTGATAAGCGCTAAATTAAATACTGAAATAACGAGTTAACCGCGTATACAAAAAATTAGGTGTTATGTTTTTCATCTAGCAAAACAATGCTCTAAGATCATCTTCAAAAAGAATACAGTGATTTGTTACAGCTGTTGTCGTCGTGAGTTGCCGGAAATGTCGCTGTTGAGTCTTCAAGAACTCCGTCGTTGTCTCCAAAGCCTAAAGGTTGTTTCATTCACTGCTCCAATTAATGATGACCACGACCCTGTTGTTGGTATTGTTGGTGGTGGTATGTCTGGTCTTCTTTGTGCTCTACAGTTAGAAAAACGAGGAATTCGTTCCACTGTTTTCGATACTGTACGTAACACCCCTTTCCCTCATTTCATTCAAATAGGTGTTTAGATTTATAAAAACAACCTTTCTTAGAAAAATTTTAATGACTTTTATGTTTAGTAGCAGTAGTTGCGAGCAATAGTTGTTTGTTTTTCAAAAGCGTTTGGTAACGTAGTTATACTCCTGATTATAAAATGTAAAATGACCTTATGTAAATTTGAAAATGCTCATAAGCCAAAAAAAGTAGGCTTATGAGTTTCTCCAAATTTTACATAAGCTCATACAGACGGGTAACACAAACACCCCCTTAATAAGCATAAAGTACTCAGGATATCTAAACACTTTAAACTGCTAATAAAAAATAATCAGAAAAGCCTTCTAAAACATTTACAAGTATTTGTGTGCGGTTAGTACATTTTTAGTAATAATTAAAAAATGTGGTGTTGTTTTCAGGGAATTCATGGACTTGGGGGAAGAATGGGGACTAGAATGATTGATAACGGCGATGAGCAACAATCAATGATATTTGACCATGCAGCTCAATTCTTTACTGTAAGTAACCCTTTGTTTTCCGAATTGGTTGATGAATGGTCCAAGAAAAGTTTAGTTCGGGAGTCACCAGGAGTCATTGGAGAGCTTCAACCTGGTGGTCATTTCTCCCCCTTTTCGTCTACCCCTCCTAGATATATAGCTGTCAATGGAATGCGTACCCTTGCTGATTCACTACTTTCTCAAGTACCATCGATCCAACTGATTCATTGGCCTTTATCACTAGTACAGATTTGGCCTACGGTCACACCAAAAATGTGTGACTATATGCATATAGTCACACACGTTTTTTTGGGTGTGTGTGACAAAAAGTCGCGCCACCGTAGGTGCTATATGGTCACATTGTTTAGTTTATGACCATTTTCATTGAAAAAGAGTGACCAAAATCCGAACATGTGTGACCAATTAGGCACAAGTTTTGTTGGATTTATCAGTATGTGTGACTATTTCCCATCCTATGGCCACATGAATATATAATAAATGTGACGTTTATGATGATTTAGTCACACAACGTGTGTTGTTTTTTTTGAGTTAGTCACATACAATTTAAAAAACAGTGGCCAAAAGTGTGAATAAGTGTGACCATATGTTGTTTAAAGTGAAGAAATTTGTATTTTGTGTGACTATTGATCATCCAATGGTCACATGAATTTTTAGTTTGTGTGGCCTTTTGTAATATTTAGTCACACAAAGCATATTTGTTTTGAGTATTTAGTCACATACAATTAAGCATAAAGTGGCCAAAAGTGTTAATAAGTGTGACCATATGCTGTTTAAGTGAAGAAATGTGTATTTTGTGTGACTATTGATCATCAAATTGCCACATGATTTTTTTGTGTGTGTGGCCTTTTGTAATATTTAGTCACACAACAAATTAAACAAACAGTGACCAAAAGTGTAAATAAGTGTGACTATATACATCTTTTAGTCACATTTAAGAAATCAATATATATATATATCAAAACAAATTCAAATATATATCAAAACAAAATCAAATACAATAATATCTAACAGCAGTACTAACTATATGAACCAACTGTACTAACTTATAACTAAAAGTTCTAACTAATACACTAGCAGTATTAAAAATGATCCATCTGCTCATACTATAATATATACAGCAGGAGGGGGATGTTGCAAATAACCAAGATATGTTGCAGGTGCCATTGTAGAATCCGGGTCAAGATCTTTCACTAGAAACTTCAACACATCAAACTATCAACTGGATATACTCTTCCATACCTTCTGCTGTGAAGCTGTTCCCAAGCCGTTGATCAATAATACTAGATAAGGTGCCTGCTTCTTGATGGTCATGTACCTTTTAAAGCAACGAAATCAGGATTATATAACAACTGAACAGCCACATGGAAACATATACAAATAGTGTTGAGCTTTGTACCCATTCAACAATATTTTGGTTGGAGTCTGAAGATAGCAATTCCGCTGCTTCCTGACCACTAACCAACTCCAGAAGGAATACACCAAAGCTGTAAATGTCACTTTTTTCCGAGAAGCGTCTGAACTCTCTCACCCTATCACAAATACATTTTGATGAGAATGAAAGGTGACCCACCATTAAGCCACTTCTTATAATACCTGCAGAAACTGACTGGGTTGTGTGATTCCATGTTTATGCAGAGATTCATAGCTTACAAGAGAGTTCTGCAATGTAGGATTAAGTTAAGATATCTCTGAAAGCAAGTAAAAAGGAGTCGATGTCTAATAGAATACCAAATAAAATGCCTGGATATCCTTCCTTGACTCTTATATAGTTATATTACTATAATCAGTAAGTATTCCTGACTGCAGATTGTACCAAATATTTAAAGAACAGTTATAAAAAAATCAAACATGCAAGAATATTCTTCCGTGGACTGATATTTATTTATTAAGTTTCTATAATGACATGTTGACTATCAATCTCATCCAACTATTTAGCATAAGAAATTTGGTTCAACTTGTTTTTATCATCTTGATAGCTGCCCTGGCTCGATCAAATTGAGGTGCATCAGTATGGCAGACCTAAACAGAACGCAAATGAAAGTTCATATATAGGGAGAAGAACAAGTGCAAAAAAATCAGTCTTAGAACCACAAGCCCTGCATAATAAACCAGGATTGTGAATCACACTCTCATCTACGACTTATAAATTGTCCAAGGAACATCCAATAATTATATCAAACATTCAAGAATCAAGATTAAACAGGTCTCAAGTATATAGCATAAGATAACTAATGTCCCTTATTACTTTATTAGACAGAAAATGGGAACAACTAGATTATTAAGTATAACTTCATACCTGTGAAAAGAAAGAATCCACACATTCCCTTTGAGCAATGGAAAAAACCTACATGATGTAATAACTAATTAGATTGCCAATTAACGATCCAAGAAATCAAGAATAGATGATACAAGGTGAGTCACTTTACATTGGGTGTCCAATGAACTCCAGCACGAACTAATCCAAGAACTTGTCCTTCCTTCACCAATCCATTAAACATTGATTGGAAAAATGTTCCTTCAACAGCCACACCGCTTGCACCATCCATTTCTTGTAGCAACAGCTGTAAAGAGCTCCACAATGCTGACAAGTTTATAGGGAAAGTGATGCCCCTAGCAGCCCCACAAACCATTGCACTAACACGTGCAACATATGCTGGTGTGTACAGCTGTCCACCTTCAAGTCTGCCTTTTATCTACATGTCATAAACATAAGTCATCATTAGGCGTACTAGACCAACTGAACATATTATTCCAAGTGAATAAAAGCTCGAAGCTTTAAGAAAGATAACCAAGTTTTTTTGGTAATACTTATAAGCTATAATACAATATACAATCTCTACGATACCAGGGATCCAATTCGAGGCTCCAACACGTTCACGAGCAACTCCGAACCAACTTGATACTGAGCAGCAATCTCAGCAAGTGCAATCTGACTACATTCTTGCAACCGATCATTAATCTCCTCACAAACATTATTCCAATACCAATCCGATATAATCTCACCATTAGTTAACATCAACAACGGATCATTAGCAACAACAACTTGCGCTTGCTTCTCCACATGATACAAATCAACACCAACATGATCCGCAAGATCAATCAGTGAAACACGCCCTAATTTCTTGATCTCAGACACAATGTCAACCCGTAATTTCTTGATCTATAACACATATATCAAAAAATTACAAAAAATTATCACAAATGTATCAAATTACTAACATCTAACGCCGATTACAAATCAATTACACTAATATGTTACATGGTTTAAAACAATTACAAAAAAGCTAACAAAATTTAACAAGTTCAAACACATAAGACACCTATTCGCAACAGTGGCATAAAACCAAGTGAAATGAAACAATTTACACACATATAACGTGATTAACACAACAACTGGACAAATTCTTTTTAAAAAAATGTATATAAAAAAAAAGTTAACACAATAACAACGATTACACAAAAAGTACATGAAACTAACAGACCTTGAAAAAGCTCAAGTTTCAGACCTTGAAATACTATATGTAAAAGTTTACCCCAAATAGATATATATGGATACATCATCGTAGAGAATTTATACATTACTTGCCACATAAGCTAGCAATTAGAATATACCTTACTATTACAGCCATAATCTCAAAATCATTCTTTGTTATACCTGCAAAACAAAAGACAAAAGAAGGAAAATGTTTAGTGGGTGCAGAACATTTTAAAAGATTTCTATCATCATAATGAACATCAGAAACCTTTATTGAAGGAGAAATGGTTGATTCAACTTCCATAAAACTCAAGAGCAATGAGCCTTAATCTGGATCTTGAACAAGCAATTTTACTTGTAGCCTATAAGAGTTAGAAACAATTACACCATATGTGACCTGGTGTGATAGAACATATGCGAGTGTGGTGGTGGTGGTGGTGCGAGCGGTGCGAGTGTGGGGTGAGTGTGGTAGAAGAAGAAGAAGACCATATCTATGTGAAAATTTAGAGGGATATTTGGGAATGAAATATTTGGGAATTTGGGAAGGAGGGCAATTTGATATTGGGGAAAAATTTAGGCGGGGCTTGTGAAAAGATGAAAAGGGGGAAATTTTATTTGGGAAAAACTAAGTGCGGTACATGTATATGATTTAGTCACTTGTGACAAACTTGACTATATGATTTAGTCACTTTTAAATAATGTGTGACAAGCTTGACTATATGATTCAGTCACATACACAATTACTTCATGTGACTATATATGGATTTTGGTCACACTGTTCTAATTGTGTGACATATATTTGTCACATACGTGTATATATAGTGTGACTAATGTTTCAAACTTATTTGTATCCGTCACACGTCCCAAATTATATGTGACTAAATAATCAGAAAAAAAATTACAAGATACCTCTAGTCACGAAAATATTTAAATGTGTGACTGTAGCCTCAATTGGAAAGACGAAATGGTCACACAAGTCGGATCAAGTGTGGCTGTTTATTTTATTCTGGTACATTTAGTCACACAAATAAGTTACTGTGTGGCCGTTCGAAATCCCACATGTATGACTAAATCCCATATTTGTACTAGTGTATGATGACATATGACATAAATATATGCATTAATCTAATGTCACACCGGAACTATAGGCCGCACTTGACAAAGTGTGATGATGATCGTAGCCTAGCCAATTTAATTACCTTAAAGGCTTAAATTATAAAAAAACATCAACATTGTGTACTGAAAAAACAAGTCATTTGTAACTTATATCTCAATCTTAATAGTAACTTGTGTACTGAAATCATCAAGTTAGATGTAACTTACATCCCAGTCTCAATACAGTACATGAATATGGACTTCAAATCACTTTAATGACACTGACAGTTCAATGAAACAACCTTTAGGCTTTGGCACTAGAGGTGGTTATGTTTCGTTCATTGACATTCTTCTAATAAAGTTGTTTTGTTCATTTATTAGGTTGGTTCGTATCTCAGCCTCTTGATTGAACCCTCTGTCCCCATGTATCTTGAAGATGAAGAAGCTAGAAGAAACCGCCGTCACAAAAGCGTAACGTATACCCACTTGACCATTTTATTTGTTAGCTTAACATTTGATTTGTTAAAGATAGAACATAGACCGACTTGACCCGTTGATTTGTATTTGGATTGCGACTCACCTATAGAATTTTGCTTCATTTGTTGCTATCATTCGTTTGAATTCACTTTGCGTTTCTTGATCATATTTTTTCAACTGGAATCGAGTAAAAGTTCGTTATTGTGATGGGGCCTCGTTTGCTGTGGACTCAGAAGATAAGGTACATTATCAGCATTCAGTCACCATCACTCTCAGTTTGTTTGTACACCACTAACCTTTATTATATTTGGTAATAGGCTAATAACCTAAAATTTAGAGGACAAAAAATATGGTTGGCAGCAATGGAAGACTTGATGTCAAAAGGGATGAAAAATGCTGACCAGGTATTCTTCAGTCAATCATCTTTTCTCAATGGTTTTCCGTAAAATATTACTCCGTAGTTTACAATGATATATTCATGCGATTTCAGGCGCTTCTTTCTGGTTGCTCAGCGGGTGGTCTGGCATCTATTTTACACTGTGATGAGTTTGGCTCCTTATTCCCAAAAAGTACTAGAGTCAAGTGTTTAGCTGATGCTGGAATGTTTATGGATGCGTAAGATTGACATCTTTTGCTTGTACTGAATTCATCCTTTTTGTTTTTCTGATGGCATTTTATAATTTCGTTATGCTTTGTTAATTTAATTTTTGTGGATATGCTGATTGTTGGTTTCTCTTTTGGTAGATGCTTGCAACTCAGGCAGGATGTAAACCAGATGACATATATGATTTTGAGTTACAAGCATGTTACACTCAACCAAGTATTATTGCTGGTGCAATGAAGGAGTTTATATTCTCTGGAAGGCTAGACAATCTTTGTATGTCTTTCTGCTCTTTGAAGGTAAACATTACTCTCTCGTTCATTACGTGTTTCCATGATAAATATACCAATTTTAAATTTCTTAGTAATTTTCTTATATATTTCAGGCGTTAATCGATGCTACGGTGTCAGAAAAAAGTCTTGAAGATGAGAGTGGTGTAAGAATGGTGGCATTATTTGATCATGAGGAGGTTGGAACAAGTTCAGCACAAGGAGCTGGATCTCCGGTCATGTTTGACGCTCTTAACTGCATTACAACTTTCTTTTCCTCTAATCCACATGTAAGAAATAACGGGTCAAAAGGGGTTATTTTGGAGGGGCAGGTTTGGTTGACATGAAATCACTTACTTGGTCCAGTTTATATTTTTATGGGTGTATTTAGTGTGTCAAAGATGATTACGAGAACTAATTTTTTATTTCAATTAACTTAATGATTTATCTTTTTGTTTGCATTACTTATGTGCAGTTGCTAGAAAAAGCGATCCAAAGAAGCTTCTTGGTGTCTACTGACATGGCGCATGCACTGCATCCAAATTATATGGTTAGTGTGTCTTGCAGGCTTGCACCCCCGTTTTAGCAACTATTAATCTTTTCATATTCAGCCTTATATCATGCATTCTCATCTTCTTTTTATCAGGACAAACACGAAGAGAATCATCAACCCAAGTTGCACAGTGGGCTTGTAATCAAACATAATGCTAACCAACGATATGCCACTAATGCTGTTACTGCCTTCATATTCCGGGAAATAGCAGCCAACCACAATCTTCCTGTTCAGGTTAATTAGCATGTTAAACTCATTTCTGATTTTTGTTACAGACATTTGTGTGCAGTTGATGATGTGAAGCATTCATATGAGCATTAGAGCCTGTTTGACACGTTCAAAATAGACCAAAATAACCCAAACTGACATATGATTCACATTTTCTTGATATAACATTTATGTATTGCAGGACTTTGTTGTTCGAAACGACATGCCATGTGGTACAACCATTGGGCCGATTCTGGCAAGTGGAACAGGGATCCGGACAGTTGATATTGGTGCCCCACAATTGTCGATGCACAGCATAAGAAAGATGTGTGCAGTTGATGACATGAAGCATGCATACGAGCATTTGAAAGCATTTTATGAAGATTTCACATGTCTTGATGCCAAGATTTCTGTTGACGTTTAGGTCTATCAAGTGGTTAAACCGTTAAACCAATAACTTAAGTGTTCCTTTTTTTCTGTTTTTAATCTCATAGATGGTTACAGAAAATGAAGTTTGCTATTGCACTCGTGTAACATTTGGTTATAATTTATGATAGACTTGTACTGAATTTACCAATTTCCCTGGAAGGAAATCATTTGAAGTGATAATCCTTTTTTTTCTTTTTTCTTTTTTAATGATGCTGATTTTGGTTTGCTAAAACTATAAAACAAAGCTGCTCAATCGTTATTGATTCATTTTAGTACTTAAATGTGTTCAGAATGAAAATACTGTTAGTAACTGGTAAAACTCAATAAACAACCGTCTTTCCTGTATAAAAAAAGTAAAACCTGTTCTTACTTCTTAGAGGATATCAGTATTGCAGTAATCGCAAGTGGGTCATCTTCGTGTGACTAATGTATTGTCAAGATGGATCAAAACTTGATATCATTCACAAAAATAGTCAGGTAAGAATTACCCCAGACTGAGAATGTCATGCATACGCAAAAACCTTTGAGGTGATTATCAATATGTGTTGATTGTGTGATCTCGCGGCTTAGCAATTATGATTATGTACTGAAAAGCACGTGTTGAGCTAGAATCTTATGTTGGGAACTTGTGATAAACCACACGACAATCATATAATCAATAATTACACATAAAAACAAGAATACAATATAATCGAATCATAAAAAACAATAAAGAACACATAGATCATAAATACAACATGGCTCGAAATGTTGGTATTTAAGTATAAAGTTTAGAAATTTGAAGTTGAAACAGGTTGAATAGCAAAAATTGACTTGAAAGGGTTTTGATCCCACATTGGTTGGTAGTAAAAGTATAGAGGGAGGAAAGGTGCTATATAAGAGAGGCAGATGAGAACAGTGGAAAGCACGCAGCCATGCGATGAACACATAGCGAACTATTCTTTCGCCACCTCTACAATATCAATGCTTGTTTTTATTATTGTAACACTTGTTTCTTTTCAGTGTTTCTTCCCGCAGAACATTGTTCCCCACATCAAAACCCCTATGTTTATTCTAAATGCGGCCTATGATTCTTGGCTGTGTAATAGAAGATGCACTACAAGGTAGAATGATAACTTAATGCAATAATGATTGTGATGCTTGCATTACTGCAATAGAAGATGCATTACAAGGTAGAATGATTGCTTATGCAATAATGATAGCTTACCATAATATTGCATATCGTTAATTGTCTGCCGCTAGGAATTTCCGTTGCTATGCACGGGTACTCGCCTAGTATAGTTTCAATGTATGATAAATCTACTCTCTTATGTTTTTCACTCCAATACTGAAGAACCACACCAAGTATGCATAATCCTTCCAAAATAATCATAACATGCTATAGTCGTGTAAATGAGTCTTCACGTGATCAAAGCCTCTCATGACTTGATCGAGATAAATAAAATAAAATAAATAAATATAAATAAATAAATAAATAAATAAATAAATAAATAAAATTGCTACATCTTCAAGATGAAAAACGTAAGAAGCCTTTCACCAAAACCTTTGGCATCTCCATGTCTATTTCTATCTCTTCCACAACTAGAAACGACACAACCATGACACACCATTGTCATTAATATTAAGTTATTGAAAGTTCAAGTCATATAAGTCATGTTGTAGAAATGTCGCATATTTTGTTCAGGGTGAGTAAGACATTGTGTACAGTTCCATCTGTTTGATATCGCAATTAATATCTAAACTCAAATTTGGCTTTCGATTACTATAAAAATGTAGCTTAAATAACCTACCTTGTACACATAATGGATTAACTATTCATTTATTGAGAAAGGAATGAACAATCCGCTAGTTCGTTGACCATACGATTTCAGAATATAAGTTTCTAGTATCCAAAGAGTGAGTTTTAAATTTTACCAAACTGATTAGGGGTTGCTTGAATGCTCGTCATGTAGAGTTCATTTACATGTAAGTATATGATTATCATAGTTTCATAACTTCAAAGGGTAGTATTAATTATCTTCTTAATATAACTTCAACTAACATAACTGCATCCAAATAGTATACCTGTCATGTTATTCTTATTATTCAACTCGATATCACACAGTAGCTTTCAAAGCACAATACCAAACAGTCTCAAAAACTTGTTATGTATATCCAGATTAATTGTTGGAAGAAATAGATCAATAATATCAGGTATTTAGCTATATTTCAAATTTGTGCACTGCTTATAAAACTGCTTGAGCCACATTCTAACTCTTGATTTTTTGACACCTCATACGGGACAAAATTAGACAAAAGCTGGACGTGCGTTCTGGCTTGTATGAGTTTAGAAAGTTACCTTTGAGCTTATAGAGAACTCTTTTGAGCTTCAAACACAACCATGACAATATGACATTCAATGTTTGGCACTCTCACCTCAATCATCTGCAATCCACCATTACTTATAATCATGTATCATAAAGTTGACTTGTAACTAAGCTTATACGGTAAGTATAGTTTGTACGGGATGTGTTATGTACATCTTTATTAATTATGAACCTAACCTTTATAATTAGAAGTGGATTGATTTATTTAATGTATCAAAAGGTTAGGAAAATATGTACTTTCACTTTCAAATTCGAAAGATTTCGCACTTCATGAAAGCCTAATTGCTTGAAAAATACAATAATAATAAGATATCAAAGTTAAACGTTAATCCAAAGACCCCCAAGTATTATAGATAAACCATTACCTTGTCAAGCCTCCTTGTTTTTTGCGCTTCTTTCTTCTCCAATTCCTCCTCTCATCTAAGTTCGGGATGACCAAATGGTCGAATACCTAACCAAAATACATGGGCGTAAGTCAAGTGGTTGATACTTCTAGTCACATTACACTAAGGCACCAATTTGTAGTGGGCTGTGAGCTTGCAATCTAAAATTCTATAATTGAGATTATTTTTTATTTTTTTTTAAAGCAGATAAGGAGTCAAAATTTTGGAAAATCAAGCTACTTATGCTTATCTCCTTATTGGGGTAAAATAAGGTCTTTTAATAAGCATGTAAGGAACTCATAGTCAAAACAGTCCAAAACCCGCATGAATTCAGCTATTAATACAACTCCAAACACCCCTGAATTCAGCAATTTGGCATCTCATTGATCGAAAGCAAAATTGCATATCAAATGAAAATCTTATTACATTTTTTTGATAAGAATAAATAAAATTTTGAAGTCAACTAAAATAAACTTACAGTAAGCTGCCACTGCATTTATCGGCATCCTTGTTATCAAGTTTATGGTAGCTTCAGCGATAAGAAACACTAACATGTTGTCTGCAGAATATGGACAGCGCCCATACCACTCTATATCATTAGCACGCACTCGAATGACTCCATCCTATTTTTCTCCCTATACACATAGAAAACAACCTCTTTCCCTGGTGCAACATTGCCATCGAACACTCCTAAACCTCTGTTTCAATGTCTCTAGGATCCATCTTCTTCAGCTTCTACACATGCCCTTTAGTCTCAGGATCAAAATCACTTCCAATAAAGCTTTACATTTCTGAAAATTTTGGTCTACCTGAACAAAGGTATATGAATACAACGTTAACAATAAGAATTGTGGAAGAAACAACGGGTCCTTAAATTCTGTTTGCATCATGTTTTAATGAATTTTACCCTCAAATCCTGTATTAGAAGAATAAAAGAAAAAGTTCATAAATGAACATCAATTGATCGAGTAACTATCATCAAGAAATTTACCATGGAGGATAGAAGCTTACTCCCCTTGACTTGATACTTCAGAACTTGGCATTTCTCTACTTGAGCTACTTATACAGCTTTTTTGAACACACTCGGCAAGAGCCTATGATGAAGTCAACCATAAATCCATCTGTTAAACTCATAATGGCAAACAATTAGTGCAAACCCAAAGACAACATCAACATATATATAACTCCAAAAAATATGTACTATATATGGATCACATACTTTAAAACTTATGTTTTATTTTATAATATTTTATTATTTTTATAAACAAAAATTAAATTAAATATTTCTTTTTTTATTAAAACAAAATAATATTTTATATTATTATTTATTTCCCTCCTCATTTTCTTACAATCCATATCAAATCCAAATTTAAATCCAAACCTTTTCTCAAACCAAACGCACCCTAATGCACAGTTTTGCATCCAAGAAAACAAACAACAAAAAATCATCCACCAACATAAAACAAATTTGAAGCATTGACTTAATTATTCCTATGTCTGATTTCAACAATATCACACTTGCAAAAAATAAGGATCCCACCTCACCTTTACTCTAACCCTCCACCACAGTGTCCCCCCACGCCACCGTATGCGGAAAACTTCCTGCCACAATAAGCGAAATGGTTAGTCAGGTGGCAAGATGGGTGTAATCTGTCAAGTCAGGTTGACTCGAAAGCTTTTTTTACCCATTTTTTGAACTTTTAATACTTCAACTATATGTGATTACAAAAAACGTTAACACATATAAATATGTTTCTACAGAGTTGGAAAATAAAACCTACTTCTTGAGTTTTATTGAATGATAAGTATATATCTCTGATGATGAATTCGTAAGAATAAAATACCGGGTCTATCAATTGACTTTATATAATGGTTTAAGCCGGTCTTAGTTTAGGTCCTATTAGGATTCTAATTGTAATTGTAATACAATATTCTTTTTTAATACTCCGACCTTTAGTTACATTCATATGCCTTTCTGCACTGAGCTTCAAACCTATAGCCAAAATTCATATTATCTAAGATTCCATAAGTTACAGCAAAATATTTGTATGGTAACTACAGATAGAGAATTATACGTACTGAGTCTTTAAAGATTGTCTTTGGAGCTCGGTAAATTACTTTCAGTTTCAGAAGAAACCATATCTGCAAAACACTACACACATGCAAGGCCATAAGAACAACCATCGATAAGCAGTAGTTAAAAAAAAGACTGCAATCAACTCTCTAATCTTCTTCTATTTCATCTTTGTTAAAATTAACAGAAAAATCACAAACCTTTTTTGCGTATAACTAAAAGCCCAATATCGATTTTAACCAAAATCAAAAAATTAGATATTAAAAATCATACCTTTAACTTTTGTTCTTGCATAAATAAATTATGAAAACTATTCACACAATCACTGAACTCTAATTCAAATCATCTTTGGGTTTTTAATATACATTTAAGACCAAGTTACCTCGGTGCAAAGTTGGTTCTTTTGTAGTTCCATTAGCAGCCTCGACCCTTTCTCCTACAGTCCTGCACTGAGTCTTGTGTACCCAGCCGAAAGGGACAGCCGTTTGCTCCTTCACCACCATGTCAACAAAGATTTCCATAAACTTGAAAAAAATATGATAACTATTTTTAAGATATACCAGGTTGTTGTTGGTTTTAGGTTAATAAGATTATTAGGTTATTAGGTGGATCAATCAAGGATTGAATTGAAGAATGAAGAAAGGGTGTGTGTGTTTTTCTGGTAATTGTGATAATGGATATGTGGGTGTGTGGGTATTCCGGTTTTGATAAAAAATTACACTTTAGTCCAGAAAAGATCTAAAATTAACAATGAAGCCCATGTGTATTTTTGACCAATTGTAGTGTTTAAGCATAAAAACGATTTTTTACCAATTATTTGGCAAATATAGAAAGATTTTAATTTTTTTAATAATTAAAAACCTTTTTAAAAATTTAAATTGTAAAAAATATTACCTATGATTTGATTTTTTTGAAATGCAAAAGTCCCCACTAGGATTTTTGTTTTATTAGGTAAAAGATTACAATGCCATTTAAGACACAAAGAGCATACATGTGTTTGGAAAAGTCCATATGTTGAAATTGCAAATCCATTTAAGACACAAAAGTACTAACTCAGAAACATATACAAATCTATTTAAGACAAAAAAAAGTTGCTTTGAACTTTTGACATGCCATATGGAAACACGGCTGTAAGTTCTAACATTAAACAATGGTTTAGTAGCATGTTTAATGATGGAGGTTTCTTTTACTACTTAATTTTAGAAGTGATACAAACACATTAATGTTTTTTTTGAACGGCAACGATTTTATAGAAAACCACTAGCAAGAAGCTAGAACATTACAAGAAATGTAAATAAGGGTGTTGAAGCCAACTATCCCAACCAATACAACTTTCACGTCTAGCACTACACCAAGTAAAAGAACGAATAACAATATCATCAAAAATAACATTTTTCTGAGGATTTTTTGATGCAAATAGAAGCTGATTTCGAAAGACCCAAATGCTCCACCAAGTTGTTGATGCTTGGTTTTGCGACTTTACAACAGGTTTTACCTCTCGAGGGATCTCAAGAGGCTTGCAATCCCCACCAGGCAGTGTACCTGACCGATGTAGTATAGTGTAGTGGCAAGTACCGGGGGATTGATCGTTCTCTAGGGGAATAGTGTCGTTAGGATTGAAAAACTACTCTAATAGGTCTAAGGGTGAGGGAAGATTCTTTTTGTGTTTTTTATGTTTTTTATAAAAGCAAGTAAAATCTCGGGTTTGAAGGAGTGGGCGGAATTAGTTGCTAGTCAACTAACCCAAATAACTACGATTGCAAATAAAATAAAATAACTAAAAATAAAAAGGTGGTGGAACTTATATGGAGAGAAATGTGTTTACTTAGATTTCCTTACTCCCTAACTATCTTTTACCGATTGATTAGTGTGTATTAATTGCGTGGATGACAGGTGTATTCCTTAATACCAATCGTGGGGTGGCGTACGTACTTCCCCAACTCTACAAGCTCCTACTTCACTCCTATGTCGAGCCGGCTAAGAAGCTCCTAACATGGGATCACTAGAATTCGCTCATGCATTAAATACAACCATAAAAACCTTTAGTACGCATTGGTTCATGTTTCTTAAGACGTTCAAGCAAGTTACCGTATAGGAGGTTAGCCAGTTTTCTTAAGCCTAACATCGATAAACAATCATCCAATACAATTAATAACACACCAACAACCAATAATCAATAGTTAGGTTTCATTAGATCTAAGCAAACACAAGATAAATCTAGCCTAGCATGTTAATTAAAAGACAAGAACAAGATATAATCAAACAACACATAGACATATTGTATGATTAATTGATAACTTATCTTCAATTGAACATGGTAGATCCAAGGGTATAAAACCCTTAAAAATGGCAGAAAATTCGTCTTAGGGTTTCTCCTCACAAAGTTGCACACAATGAATAAAAATTGCAAAACTATATATAGAGTTTAGGGGCTGACGGCGTCACGTTATAGGAGTTGACGCCGTCACCTCGCCGCGGCTAGGGTTCCCGGATGGCCTTCCTGACGCCGTCCCTCTTTAATCCTCCAAAATCCGTTCTGGCCTATCAAGGGTTGACGGCCTTCTTGACGCCGTCCCCCTTTAATCTTCCAAAATCCTCTCTGGCGCGTCAAGGGTTGACGCCGTCAGACTTGGGCTTGACGCTGTCAAAGGTACAATTTCAGCCGAATTTGAGATTTTGTCGTTTTCTTCACTTTTATGCTTCAAAAACGTCCAAAATGCTTCCTTTTCCAGATTTCTTCTCCAAAGTAACTAAAATGACAAAAGGAACGATTTAGGGCAATATTTGATCAAATAAATACGATTTAGGGCTTAAATGACCCCCTAAAAGCGGTACACTTTTCGCTTCATCAAATACCCTTACACTTGAGATTTGCTTGTCCTCAAGCAAATGCGCTTTTATTCTAATCAAAATACAAGTTAGGGGTCATTTAATGCTAATATAAAAGTAATTACAACAAATAGTCATTCCA
This sequence comes from Artemisia tridentata subsp. tridentata, assembly GCA_021014915.2. Classification (NCBI taxonomy): domain Eukaryota; kingdom Viridiplantae; phylum Streptophyta; class Magnoliopsida; order Asterales; family Asteraceae; genus Artemisia; species Artemisia tridentata. The sequence continues at coordinate 419,635,061 of CP139506.1, forward strand.
CTTTAATCATAATAAGCACGGAGATTACAAACTAGCACCTCACAAGTAGTGTTTAGATACTCACATCTCTCAGGTGTCATAAATGTAAATCTCATAAATGAAAATAGATAATATCTCTCACTACCTGTCATAGCAAATAGATTACCATAGGCTTGGGAAAGGATCAAAAACCTCCTCCACTAGGCGTAAGCACCTAAGATAAACTATCAAAGAGGGCTTTTAAATGGGTTATAACGTTAGGTGTAGGGATATGATAAACACGGATTTGTTGGATAAGGGATATTTTACTGGTGGCGAGTTAACGATCTTGGTTGATTACAAGTACTATACAATGTTGCTAAGCCAAGACTCGACTCAATCTTAAGCTAGAAACAAAATAACAAAAACATAAAATAAACATAAAATGAAACGGGATGGTAGTCCGTATGTTTTTTCTACTTTTCTTTTTCTCTTTTTTTTTTTTTTTTTTTTTTGTATTTTTCTTGATTTTTTTTTTTCATACACTCTTGCCCTACCATCCAAAATAATACATCATAGGGGCGTTGCATTCCCCTTACACTTGAACTTTTACATAACTTTACAAATAACTATTCTAATGACTCGAATTAAGATAATCAAAACACTTGGAGTACTTTTAAAATATTTAGCACATATGGGGGGAATAATGTTGTTCTTCCCCATTACTCCATTACACTAGTACTTTACCCATGAGTCCCAATCGTCCCAAAACAATATGTACAAGGATATGACTCGACTTAGCAACCATGTAATCAATTAGATAATTAACTTGGGGTTTAAACAAATGTTGTCACAATAATGCACTAAAAATGAGTGCATACAAGGTAGGCTAAGGCGATTTGGGTGTACATTTAAGTGGGGTGTAAACAAATTCTTACTTTAAGTAAAATGCTTAAAGTTAGAAACGAAAAGATAGGCTCTGAAGGGTGTACTAGGGGTATCATGTACTAAAAATGAGTACAACGCAAAGGTGTGGGAGAATTACTTGACCAATGTAGCCAATGTAATTATAACAAAAACACAGGTGTAAAACAATAGGTTAATCCCAATGCCTCTTATCATGTAGTAAATCTAACTACACGAATGTAGTCTCACTTGTGGCCTCGGAATGGTCCTAACGCAAGTTCTAGAATCTAAGTGCTACCGGTACACACATCATAGCATAAATGCTTTTCCTACCAATTCTATGGGCGAACCTCACATATTTGGGGGTGGAAAATTTTTTAGTAGTACGGTTTTGTGCTAGTCATATAACTCCTATCCATGATACGCTCATTAAGATCAAAGTTTCACTCCTAAATGTTGTAAAACATTTTAAATTTGTCACTAAAATTGCCTTAACAGGTATTTCTCTCAGTTTTATTACACATCTACCATTAAACAAACGAAAAATCAAGCGTAATTGCATTCTCTGAAGTATCGTACTTTACCCCCCTTACACTTAAGATGAACATTGTCCCCAATGTTCAAATAACAAGATGTAAAAGTAAAATAAGGTAAAAGAATGAAATCAAATACTCCCCTGATTCGCTCGGTGGATAAAGAGGTAACATGGTTAGATCTTCTTCCAAGGTAATGTTGAAGCTTCAAGACTAAAGCAGCGCCAAAAGCTAGATTCCACATACATCTCCTTGTCCAAAATAACCTGTTAAACCTGAGAAAACAAACACGAAAACCTGCATAACATCGGCGGGATAAATCTATATAAGGATATAATGCTTGTGGAATGATTATTTTGCAGATTCCTGGAGTTTATAAGTTAGAGATTTAATAAAGCATTTTATGATTCCGGAAGAAAAACAAAACTTTCAAAATTTTCAGAAAATTAACACCTGACGCCATCAGGTTGTAAGGCCTGACGCCGTCAGAAATGATCTGACAGAATTCTCATGTTAAGTTTCCGGAAAATTTCTGGAAAAACCTATACCTTACTTCCTGGAATTCCTGCAAAACATCATTATGACTCGATACAAGCATTTGACTCAAACAATTACTAATATGTATGTTAATTTAATATTATTATGATTCATATTCATTTGTTCTAATAAACCGATTTGGATTTCCCTTACACTTATCTTTTGCAAAATACCTTTATATGTAGTTAAGACAAAGTTATAAACAAGATAAAGCATTTTCACAATTTAGTTTCGAACATGAATCAATAATAACAAAAATTAAACATACATACGGAAGCAAATAAAATCAAACAAACAAATAAATAAACACACAAAGCAAATAAAGCTTGGGTTACCTCCCAAGAAGCGCTTGTTTTTGTTCGAGTCACGAGCCTGACTCTACCCTTATTTAACGGAAATAGGGGAGGTTTTCCCTACACTTAGGATTAAGTGTGGGTGAAAGTAGCGATACACACCCTTAGGGTGGAAATATGCCACGTGAGGAAAGAGTGACGGGTGAATTATATGCTCAAAGGTGTGGGATCCTATCATCATAACCTTACCTAATTCAATTGGGTTAGTGGGCGGATTAAGATTTTCTCCTAGAAATGGATCATCTTCTATCAACTTCGAGAGACTCCAAGTTAAGAATCCACTTTGACCTAATAAACCCGGTTTAAACCCATAATGTTTCTTGTGATCAATCATAAATGGGTGATGTAAGTATGTAAGGTCATGGTTCACTCCTATGTTAGCTTCCTCTCTACAAGGCCTAGAGTCTACTACCTTAATCTTAACATTACCCGGACTACATGGTTTGATGGGTGGATCGGGACCTAATTCAATTCCTAAGTTCACATCTAAGGATGGAAGATTAGGTAACGGTTTTGGTTTAGGCTCCGGTTTATCAAAACTAGGAACTTCCATAGAACTAAAAGAAAGGTTATGACTACAAGTATTCAAACCTATTTCTTCTAGTTTTGTTTCTTCCAAAGGTTCTACTTCAATTGGGGTTCCTATAGTCCCTTTTACTTCTTCCGGGTAAGTCACGGGCGGTGTGTATGCCTCGAATGATGGTAGGACTTGTGGGGTACTTTGTAGGTTTGTGTTATTTACCTCATCCTTCCTTGTCTCTATATCAATAATATCCACATCATGTGTTTTATTAGAATCTAACCCAAACATGTTCCTAAGTATCTCAAATCCTTCTCTAGCCATTTCAAGTTCTAAGTCCGATTCATAAGAATCTTCCCCGATAACATGATTACTATGTTCAATTTGCCTAAATGATTCATCATGTGTTCCTTGAGATTCAAAGTCATTGATCATAAAACCTAGGTCTTTTTGCTCAATATGCTCATGTTCGGCTAAATCCTCCTCAATTGTTTCCTCAAGTTGTGATGTATACGAACCCATTAATTCATTAAACTTATGGTTCACGGTTAGGAGGCTTTCCTCAAAAATTTTCTAAAGGGTCTTATTAAAAGGAGTTGATCCTAACAATGATTGTTTAATAGAAGCCACACATGCACATAATTCATCAAACCTATCAAACTTTATACCCATCTCCTCTTGTATATATCTAAGATCACTTAAAAATTCACTGGAACAACAGGAAGCAAATCTATCCGTGTAAAGTAATTGTTCCTCTATTGTTAATGATCTAAATGGAATTTCATCCGCCATGGTGACAAATGAAAATGGTTTTACAAACAAAGGGCACAAAGAAAAAGATAGACTAAAGAAATCTAATAAAAAGAAAAATAAAAATCTCACTAGAAAGGAATCTAGTGAGTAGACCTAATAAAATAAAAATTCAACCTAAACAATAACTATTCCCCGACAGCGGCGCCAAAAACTTGATACGTGGTTTTGCGACCTTACAACAGGTTTTACCTCTCGAGGGATCTCAAGAGGCTTGCAATCCCCACCAGGCAGTGTACCTGACCGATGTAGTATAGTGTAGTGGCAAGTACCGGGGGATTGATCGTTCTCTAGGGGAATAGTGTCGTTAGGATTGAAAAACTACTCTAATAGGTCTAAGGGTGAGGGAAGATTCTTTTTGTATTTTTTATGTTTTTTATAAAAGCAAGTAAAATCTTGGGTTTGAAGGAGTGGGCGGAATTAGTTGCTAGTCAACTAACCCAAATAACTACTGTTGGGAATTATGATTTGATTATTAAAAAACAAGAAGGGCTGAAGATGACAGATGTTAGGAATCTGGGAAATACTTAGTGTCTCATTGCTGCCGATAGTGGAGTTGGTTCCTGCCGACAGTTATGGTTTCTGCTGAAGATCATTGCTGCCGATAGTTTATTTGTGTTCCTGCTGGTAGCGTTTCAATGCTGCTGATGTTTCCGTATTTTTAGTATGTTTGTTATAGTTTATTTAGGAAGATATTTGGTTTTATCTCTTTACTCGTTTTCTAGAATGCTGTATTAGGGTTCCTTAGCTTATATAAGAAACATACAGCCACTCATATTGTAAGACTTCAATAAGAAAAACATTTTCCAGTTATCAATAAAAGATCCATAGAGGATCAAAGCATTATTAGTTATTCTTCTTTACATTCTTGTTGTTTAGTTTCCGCATAAACGCAAGTCTTACTCTTAGAGATTCTCGTTTAACCAAGCTCAATCAAGCTCGAAGTACTCGATCCTACAACTACGATTGCAAATAAAATAAAATAATTGAAAATAAAAAGGTGGTGGAACTTATATGGAGAGAAATGTGTTTACTTAGATTTCCTTACTCCCTAACTATCTTTTACCGGTTGATTAGTGTGTATTAATTGCGTGGATGACAGGTGTATTTCTTAATACCAATCGTGGGGTGGCGTACGTACTTCCCCAACTCTACAAGCTCCTACTTCACTCCTATGTCGAGCCGGCTAAGAAGCTCCTAACATGGGATCACTAGAATTCGCTCATGCATTAAATACAACCATAAAAACCTTTAGTACGCATTGGTTCATGTTTCTTAAGACGTTCAAGCAAGTTACCGTATAGGAGGTTAGCCAGTTTTCTTAAGCCTAACATCGATAAACAATCATCCAATACAATTAATAACACACCAACAACCAATAATCAATAGTTAGGTTTCATTAGATCTAAGCAAACACAAGATAAATCTAGCCTAGCATGTTAATTAAAAGACAAGAACAAGATATAATCAAACAACACATAGACATATTGTATGATTAATTGATAACTTATCTTCAATTGAACATGGTAGATCCAAGGGTATAAAACCCTTAAAAATGGCAGAAAATTCGTCTTAGGGTTTCTCCTCACAAAGTTGCACACAATGAATAAAAATTGCAAAACTATATATAGACTTTAGGGGCCGACGGCGTCACGTTATAGGAGTTGACGCCGTCACCTCGCCGCGGCTAGGGTTCCCGAATGGCCTTCTTGACGCCGTCCCTCTTTAATCCTCCAAAATCCGTTCTGGCCTATCAAGGGTTGACGGCCTTCTTGACGCCGTCCCCCTTTAATCTTCCAAAATCCTCTCTGGCGCGTCAAGGGTTGACGCCGTCAGACTTAGGCTTGACGCTGTCAAAGGTACAATTTCAGCCGAATTTGAGATTTTGTCGTTTTCTTCACTTTTATGCTTCAAAAACGTCCAAAATGCTTCCTTTTCCAGATTTCTTCTCCAAAGTACCTAAAATGACAAAAGGAACGATTTGGGGCAATATTTGATCAAATAAATACGATTTAGGGCTTAAATGACCCCCTAAAAGCGGTACACTTTTCGCTTCATCAGTTGTATAAAAAACTCCTTCTAGAACTTCTTTAGCGCTAGAACTCATCTGCAACGCCTTGAACCAAGAAAGCCACGAGGAATAAGAATCGAAAGGATGCCATGCCAGGTTCCACCACCTGCAAACCACCCGAGTAACACTGCTCGCCAGATCACAACTAAATAGAATATGAGACAAGTCCTCTTGAACATTATTGCAATTCGGACAAGATAAGGAAGGCACTGACACACCACGTTGAACCAAGTTAAGTCGAGTAGGGAGGCGATCAAGGGAAACCTTCCAAGCAAATATATTTATCTTAATAGGAATCGACTTAACCCACCTCGTTGGAGAATCATCTTTTGAGAGGAAAGCATCATCAAGTAAGAGACGGATATCTTTTACACGAAATTCGCCATCTCCATTTAGGTCCCAAAAATATCTATCTTCAGAATTGGATAAGACAACCGAACCAAGGATATTAAGACATTGAGAAAGTTGCTCAGGCTCAGCACCTCCTCTAATATCACGACGAAATGAAGAAGAAAGAGGAACCGACAACTTAGACGCCACAGTGCCCTCTTTATTCACCTCCAAAGCGAAGAGGCGCGGAAATTTATGACAAAGACGAATATCACCAATCCATAAATCCTTCCAAAAACTCGTACTCCTGCCATTGCCAACTTTAATTTTACAATGTGAAGTAAAGTCGATACCTTGATTGTAGAGCACTTTAACTTCCTTGATGATGGAACTCCAATTAGATGAGAACGCAGCAGAAAGACCTTGCTCTTGTGACCCGTGGATGGCGTGAATAGTCCGAAACCAAAGAGAGTTATCGCGCGAAAGAAACCGCCACACCCACTTTAACAAGAGTGCCCTATTTAAAGCGTAAAAGCTGGACACACCTAAGCCTCCGTGTTCCTTTGAAGCAAGAACCTTATTCCATTTAATCCAAGTTATTTTCTTAGCACCATCTTGGATACCATTAAAAAAGTTCCTTCTAATAGACTCCATTGCATTAAGGACTGTTTTGGGGACCTTATACAAGGACATGTTATAAATGGGAGTAGATCCAAGTACAGATTTGAGAAGAGTAAGGCGTCCCCCAATGGAAAGAGTTTTGAGCTTCCATTTGGATAATCTCAATTTGAGCTTATTAATAGTATCGTCCCAAGTTTTAACCAAAGAGGTGTTACCACCAACGGTGATACCCAAGTACTTAAAAGGAGTTTTCATAACCGAACACCCCAACAAATCAGCAGCTTCGTTCACAAAGTGAGAAGGGACCCCCACACCAAGAAGATGACTTTTCTTGATATTAATAGCTAGCCCTGACATTAAAGAAAAACAACGAAGCACTTGCATAATACCTTTAAGGTTTTCTTGAGACCATTCACCTATGAAAACCGCATATCATTGCGTAGAACAGGTGAGATATCATAAACGAAGGATCAATCCTGATTCCAGTGAAGATTCCAGCATCAATAACACGAGATAAAGATAAATGTAATGTTTCCATAACCAGAATAAATAAGTAGGGGGCCAACGGATCTCCTTGCTTCAAACCACGATGAAATTGGAACTCGGAAGTAGAACTCCCATTAACAAGGATAGAAGCCATGCTCGAGGTAAGACAACCACGAATCCAAGAACACCATTTGAGGCTAAATCTGAAAGAGCAAAGAACATCATCAAGGTAGTCCCACCGAATGGAGTCGTAGGCTTTAGCAAAGTCAACTTTAAAGACCATAGCTTGTTGTTTTTTATGATGACACCGGGAAAGCAGCTCGTTAATAATAAATGGCCCATCAAGAATTTGACGATTAGGAAGAAAAGCCGTTTGAACATTCGATATGAGATTTGATATTACCAATGAAAGCCAAGACTGCAAAATCTTTGTGATAACTTTATAAACGCTGCCAATTAAGCTAATGGGCCGAAAGTCACCCACAACTTTCGGTTCTAAAGACTTCGGAATGAGGGCTATAAAAGAGGAGTTGCAACCAATAGGAAAGGAAGCGTGGTCGAAAAACAATTCCACAGCCGTACAAAAATCAGGACCCACAACATTCCAAAACTTACGGAAGAACTCAAAAGAGAATCCATCAGGCCCGGGAGATTTATTCTCTCCACAACTCCAAACGGCATTCCGAATTTCATCTCTCGTAATAGGGAGCTCCAAGTCAGCTGCCTGCTCAAGACAAAGACGTTTAGGAAATAAAAAATTGATCTTACTTTGACAGATACCAGGATCTTGAAATCTAGTAGCAAAATAATCACGAAACTCGTTTTTAACCCTCCTGGGTTCGTCAACCCACACACCATCAATCATAATGCCTTTCATGTCCAAGTTTGTTCGCTTCCGATTAACCATGCCATGGAAGAACTTAGAGTTTTCGTCTCCCTCGACGGCCCACTTGATTTTGGCCTTTTGCATAATGTCCCGAGTCTCAGCCACCTTTGATTCGAATAGGAAATTCATGCATTCCGTACGAGCTAAAAGAATATCATCACTGGCACCTCCTTGATCTATTTTTTTATCGATATCAGACAACTGAACCTTTATGTCATTTATTCGCCCCTCTTTATTCTTCTTCTGATCCGCAACAAACACACGTATCACCTTTTTCAAAATTTGCAACTTCTTTTTGAATCGTATCATTCCATTACTATCATTAAGGCAAGTGGTATTCCAAGTATGGGATACCAATTGATCAAATCCCTGAATACTTAACCAAGACTGATAAAATCGAAACGGGGTAGCGCCATAGTCAGAAAATACCTCACGAAGTAATATAGGACGATGGTCCGATAGGTGCTTATCAAGACAAACTGCCGAAGCACATGGGAATGAAGAGATAATACCATCAGACACAAGGAAGCGATCCAATTTGCTCATTTTAGTTACCGACGGATTAGCCCATGTAAAATTGAAACCATCTAATTGAAGATCAATTAATCCCGCATTAGAAATGAAGTTATTGAAAGCACGTGCTCCGCCCATATTGAAAGACGACCCCCATCGCTCCTCCACTCTTCTAACTTCATTGAAATCTCCCATTACAATGCATTCTCCATTCCAACGATTAATAAGCAAATCCAAGTACGTCCACAAGATACATTTATATGAGCCGACTTGGGGTGCATAAACTGAAATCAGCAAGATCTTTACCTTATTAGGAATCCATGTTCCATACAAAGCAACAAAGTTATCAGAGATAATATGTTGTTCTTTACGAAACATATTATGATCCCAAACACAGAGAATGCCACCTGAAAAACCAAGAGCCTCGCTAAAAATAAAATCGAAATTTGTGTTTCCCCATAAATACTTAACCTCCATGTCTGATATATTGTCCATCTTTGTCTCCTGAATCGTACAAAAAGATACTTTATTCTTAATATTTAACTCCCTGATCCAATCTTTTTTAGCCTTGGATCCTAGGCCTTGGATGTTTAGAGATAAACAATTCATCGAAAAACCATCTGATCTCCTTGTGAACCAGTAATTTTCTCCATGTCTTTATATACCCCTTCCATGGAAAAACCCATGGTTTGACCTACCTTGATCATCTCTTCTAAGACCTCCAATATAGACCCTCCCTCTCTATGAGTTTGGCCCTTTCCAAAGTTAATCGGACTTAAGTAATCATCTACCTTCTGAGAATTCTCTAAGATACGAGAGCTACAACCTGAAGACTTACTCGGAGATTGATTAAGGGTTGATTGTTTGACCTGTTCGACTTCATTAAGCATTGATTGCTTAGGTGTGAACCCCGGAGGAAATGGAATGCTTGTATCCGAACGATTACCTTTTGCATCCTTTTTCTGCTTGTCTAGTAAATCATAAATGTTAAAAGGGTCATTCGATTTTTCTTTTTCAGCAGACTGATGGATTGAGTCAGCAAAATTTTCTCCATCCTTATCAGTATTTTCACCAAAGTATGTCTCGGACACTGCATCATTATCACTCTCCTCCTCCGAATTCATTTGTTGACCAGACTCCATCTGCTTCACCCCTTCGCCCTTAACAGAATCATCCTCGGAACAATATCCCATCTCAGGCACCTCCGCAAAAGTTGGAGACCAAGCGAACAATTCCTTAGCTCTAATCACAAAGACCTTCATATTAACAATAATTTTGAACTTCTCCAGAATGTTATCCTCCTGCTTGGTCTTAATGCAGATGCGTTTTCGAGCAAAATAATCGTCTTTGCTTTCTTCCAAATCCAAAACATCACCCCATTTTGAGCCGATTTTAGTAAAAGTATTACAAGACCACGCATGAAGAGGGACTCCTTCAATGTCAACCCAAACAATCCTTTCACGAGACACAAACTCCGGTTGCGCGTTAGTTAAACAATTAAACCAAGACGCAACACCAACATGCTTCATAATGTTAACTTTAGAGTTTAACGAAGGCAATTCTAACATGACCCACATCCCCCCAAGGTAGGCAACCTTCACGTTTGGAAACCCCTCATTAGATAATAGAATATGCAGGTTATTAATCGAAGAGAAAGTTTTTACCTCTCCCATAACAAAGTTTGTAACACCCTAGGCAAATCCTACATCAGCTGTGGCCTGGAGAGATGCTGGGTTCATAAGATTACATTCGCCTTACAATGACACAACGCGTTTTGTGGTCTACTGCGAGTGGGGTTCTTAGGAACTGGCAGTTAAGCGTGCTCATGTGAGAGTAGTACTGGCTTGGGTGACCTGCCGGGAAGTCTTCAAATGAGGCCACAAAAACAAAGTCGTGAGCCTGCGGGCAAAGCGGACAATATTGTGGTCTGAGTAGGCGGGATGTTACAAGTGGTATCAGAGCCACTCCTGAGCCGTTCGGGATGGTGGGGCAAACCTCATCGAGGACGATGAGTCCCTAAGGGGGGGTAATTGTAACACCCTAGGAAAATCCTACATCAGCTGTGGCGTGGAGAGATGCTGGGTTCATAAGATTTCATTCGCCTTACAATGACACAACGCGTTTTGTGGTCTACTGCGAGTGGGGTTCTTAGGAACTAGCAGTTAAGCGTGCTCATGTGAGAGTAGTACTGGCTTGGGTGACCTGCCGGGAAGTCTTCAAATGAGGCCACAAAGACAAAGTCGTGAGCCTGCGGGCAAAGCAGACAATATTGTGGTCAGAGTAGGCGGGATGTTACAAGTATCACCCCGAAATTTATATAATCCGAAAAGACTAAAATACCCTCTGAATTTGAACTTTAAGAACTTATGAAATATATAAGTAACCTCATTTGGATTTAACCTAAGTTAATAAGCAAATTAAGTCAACGTAAACTATACACTATGTAAATAAGAAGTAACAAATAAATAAAATCCTACATTGTACATGCTAGGCGAAAATTATTTAATTTATGTACCTATGATCTTCCAAATTTTCGGCCCAAAAGAACTAGAAACAAGAAGAGTAACTAAGGTTTATTTAGCCCATCATGAAGGTCCAAACAATCCTTATTTGGCCCATCAAAAAAAACTTCGGGTTCTTCCTTTTTGTTACAACCGGATTTCATAAACAATTAAACCAAAAGAAACCCTATTTTCCCTCTGACACAAAGTGGCGGCTGCTCTCTTTCTTGCTACTTCTGTCGATCCAAAATACAGCCAAAGGAAGTTTTGTTGTGTTCTTGTTCAATCCATATCCAAGGTAATCATGTTCCCATGTTTTCTACTCATTTGTATTCTTGCAAAAACCCTAATCGACCCACATATCTTGTTTTCTTTATGTCGATTGCACACCAAGAAAAGAGGAGGAGGAGAGACGTGTGATTTGATCTTGTCGTGTTGGTGATTATTCGTTTGGTCTCCAAGGGTAACCGTATCATCCTCGTTGATTCTTGTTGTCTTTTGATGTGTTTGTCAAGTTATAACCACATAAAATCATAAGTATCAAACATAAATAATAAAACCCTAAAACCTAATATGTATAAATCGAACCTGTATATGTATGATGGATTTATTTGTTTTGATTATGTTAAAACCTATTATAATCGACCTAAATATGACATAAACTCACCTATAATCGTTTGGTATTAAGTATTAATGATTTAAGTAACAAAAACCCTAAGTTATACATGATTCTGTGAACAACTGCTACTGACCTGAAAATTTGTCCGAATTTAACCAGCTGTAACTAATTGATGTGAACGTATATTTTGGTGTTTTAAGAGTCTAAAACTAAGTTCAGTGAAATGGCTACCTGGAAAAATTTAGTTTGTAATTTTTGGAGGCTTGGAAGGTTACCTTTTGATTTTTGGAAAATTATGTGTCTGATTGGATTTGTGAGTCTGGAAAATCAGTCCGGGTTTTTGAATTTTAGTTTCTAAACCATGTTGTATTAGGAGGTTTCCTTTGAACAATGAAATATTCAGGATGTATGTTACTTCCTGGAATTTTTGTATATTTTTGTGAATTTTTATTAAAAGGTTTTTAATAAATAACTTTTCGTATAGTAGAATTAATCAGAATTCTGGACGAGTTAGTTTCAGTGAATTTTAATCCATAGCTATGCTACTTAATAAAATCTAGAAAAATTAGATAGAATACAAAAGACATTTGAGCATCTCTGGAAATTTTTGGGAATTTTATTACTGAGTTTTTATACGGTTTATAATTTATAGAAAACCTAACAATTTCGTATATAAAACTGTGAGAAATTATAAAAGTGTTAAAAGGCATTTAAAAAAGTGTTGTTTGTTTAATTTCCAAAACCAAAGGGTTTAAATTGTTATTTTGCTAATACTAAAGGACTTAACTTGTAAGAACCTGTAACTTTACACTTTATACCCTAATTTGATGATAATTGCATAATGGTCCTTAAACTTATCATAATTACTTAATAAACCCTCAAATTTGTAAAACTACTATAATGACCTTAATTGTATGAAAATAATCTTATGAACCTTAAACTACTAAAATGGTCATCATTAAATACTTTAAGTTGATTAAACAGGAATCTTAAGGACAAGAGTTACTAAATATGGAGAATCACTTAAAATGAGTAAACTTACTTAAAGTGGAAACTTGCTAAATCTGGAAAGCTACTTAAAATGGAAAGATAACGAAATCTGTAAATTGGAACCATTAGTAATTCTGTCTTTTACTCCTCTAGGTCCGAAGAGGGAGTGACTGATTTTCCTGTCAGTGTTTGTTTTGTGATTCTACTTACTTGGTTAATAAGGTACAGATATTCTACCCTTCTCAGTAAGGTGCCTTCATTTCTTTTGATTTGATTCGTATTAGGATTTCCCTATGCCATTGCTATGTTCCCTTCTGATGTGAACCTCTGATGTGAGCTTTTTGCTTTGAACCCTTACTTTGATCTTTTGTTTTGGACTTTGCCATAAACCTTGACTTGAACCTTGATACACTTAATTTTATAACTGGCTGAGAAAACCTTTTTAATTATTTATGAAAACTATTTTGAAAGATTATTTTTAGGAAAACCCATATTGAAAGATTTCTCAAATGGACTTTTAAATAGAAACCTTTTTAAATAAACGGTTACTATGGAACTTTGATTATAAACTCCTGATATTGGACCTTCTGATATTAAACCATCTGTTATGAACTATCTGTTATGAGCCATCTGTTATGACACTCTGATTTGATATGATATCTGACTCTTAGTTTGATACCCGAGCCAAAATTTGTGACCCTAGGCATGAAGGTAACATGGCCATGTCATTGATGCACCGATGGCGTGACTCTAGTGTGTTGGAGTGATGTTACACACCGTCCATTTTTTTTGGTCTGCATGTGATTGGGTAGGGGCGTATGGATGCATCCTAGATCTGTTATGTTTAGTGGATTTAACATGATTTTATATGATTTGTCTGGTGACTGGTACTGTGTGCAATACATGCCTTTCACATATATCTGGGAGCTAGCTACTCCATTTGAAGAATGAGGACACCCCTCATATTATCTGATTATCTGAGAGGTCTCCCCTCTATATGATTATGAAGATGTGGTTACTATATCTGATTTGTTCTGGGCTCGTGGTGGATTACTATCCCTTTTCTCTTTCCTTTATACTTATTCATTGACTTACCCCTTGAACCATATTACATCTGTTTGACCTTTGTTTCTGTTATTCTGTACTATTCTCTATCACTGTTTGTTATCGTTATATCTGTTCACTGAGCTTTTTAAGCTCAGCCGCATTTCTTTTCCTGCGGCAGGTTCTTAGTTGGAAGCTGGGTATCAGTGAAGAGACCTTTGGACTTAGAAGACTTTGATAGTATTCTGAAGTAGAGGCTATTAGAAGGATTTGCATTTACAGACTTAGTATTTAGTATTTAGTTTTAGTTTCATTTGTAACCTTGTAACTCCAGTATTTCATTTGTAACCTTTGAAATTCTTGTATTATTATAGATGTATGATTTGTTTGATCTGATATGAAACCATTATCGTGATATCTTAACCCTTTCCGGGTTGGGGTGTTAAAATTATGGTATCAGAGCACAGGCTGCGACTTGTAATACATTTACCCTTGACCTGTGAAGTTTGGACCATTAAGTTTCCACTGTAGGCGCTCATAAGATAACCGTTGAGGAATTGCTTTAGGATTTCCCCATAGGAACTTAAGTATTACCGGTGAGGAATGGGTAGACTAGGACATCTATGTAAGTATCATTGCTTCCGCATCACTCTGATTCGTGCCTTGCTTTTGGTTAAAGCTTGTTGAGATCACTTTTGGAGACTGAAAGCTTTTGCCTTGCACCACCTAAGTTTTGAAACCTAAATAAATCTTGAAGCCATTGAAAATTTCATAGTAATTGCCTGACACTATTTGATCCTTACCTTCAGATTCCGACTCTGACCTCTGATCTTTTGTTAATCATTTCGATGCCTCTTGGGCATTTTGAGAATCTCCATGGCGAGTAGTTTGGCTTTCCCTCTTGATTATGATATTTGATTTTGTTGACCTCCGAGACTATAGAAGTACTAGGTGGATTAAGATAGGTTGTTTTGCTTACGACTCGAGATAAAGTATGATCATCATGAAGGCATATTTATGTGGTGCTAGTATTATGACGTCTGGCCAACGTGATAATACTTACACCATATAACGTGCCCTCATTGTGGCCATAGGATATCTTGGGAAGTACCTAAGAAGTTTAGAATTTGATCTCCGTTGGATTATCCGTGACTAGTGAGACTTTAGGTTCATTCTACCTATGCGTATACTCTGCCTTTGTTCGTTAGATATCAGGATGACTTTGGACTCTCGTTTTGCATTCCGTTGACCTTAGTTATAAATCTTGAACTCTTTGTAGAGCTCTCTACTATTTGATGACGTATAGTCCGCATTCGGGTCACGAACCCGACCCATACTCCAGTCCATTAAGAATGGGCTTAAGCCCATCACGAAGGGGCTATTGCGATGACGGTTTGGGCTCACGTTGGCCCAAACCCGAAGTTATTTATGGTTTTGATAGGATATCTCTTATTTATGGGATATATATCAAGTAACCGCCCTATGCAGGATATGCTGAGGAGTAAGGAACACGAAACCAACTAGGGTTTCGTGTGTATATAAAGAGTCTCTCGACTCTCATTAAAGGTATGATTTACAAACCCTAACTCTTCAACTAAACCCTAAAAACCGATTACTTACTCTCACGCCGGAGGATAATCGTGGGAGACAATCCCACGATAAGCCTAACGGTGTCTTTTTGTTTTCTTAGTGCGCAGGTCTCAAGCATTAAGATCTGATTGGTACGGAATCAAGGAACGCCCAACTTTTGTATCAACAAGTGGCGCCATCCGTGGGACCCTACACTAAAAACTTTGCTAAGAACTAGAATGAAAAAGCACGGAAACCAGCGGACTCCGCATGCGAAGAAAACGCATGACGACCTACTAGGGAAGAAACAGCAAACTGATGCGGCCTCTAAGCAGACCTCTGGGACAACCAGTTCGCCTAGAAGCTTAGGATCGTACTCAGACCTGCTCTTTACTCCAGTAGAACCGCTCACTATGACTACCAATGCTACTACAACAAGTACTAGCGCGGTAGACCTATAGTGCACTCCTCTCACCATGCCAGAAGTAAACTTCACTGAGCCACCAAATGTGCCAATCCGAAACAAGGATCTTGTTTTGGAAACAGACTCCCTCGCACTAGAAGGAGTCACGCCTGAATTAGCGCCAAGTGATTTCGTATCTCAAAATTACGAAGCCTTGACTGCGCTCATGCGAGAGGAGGCAAAAAAGAGGTCAAGCCAAAGTCTGCACGCTAGGCTCAACTTCGACCCTGAGCATGAGACATCCCCGCCGCGCTACCGAAAGGAAAGACGCGAGAAGGATAGCCGCAAACGCCCAGTGTTTACTAGGATTGGAAGGAGGGTTGTGGATGACGAAGCAACCGACTTTCAGTATCTGGAGGAGCATGAAGATGGGGAACTGCGCGCCAATGTCCACACTAGGCTTGGCAGTCGCAGGCTTCATGATAGGCTTAGGCGACGGTGCTCCCCAAGTGAAAGCCCTTCAAGCTCTGATTCCGAGGATAGTCGGCGCAAACGCCGCAAAGGAGCAAGCTCAGATTCCGATGATAGTCAGCGCAAGCGCCGCAAAAGAGTAATCTCATCCTCAAGTGACTCCTCGGACAACGAGGATAAAGAAATTGGACACTGGAAATCAAGGGGAAAATACCGCGACCAGGAAGACGAAGACATGTCTCGTCCCTGGCGCCGCCAAAAAGTTGATGCGTTCACTCGGCGCATCAGCGATTTTTCGGAAAATAAGAGAAGGCGCATGCCTGCTAATGTCAAAACATACAATGGGACAGGTGATCCTGATGATCACCTAAAAAATTTCGAATCAGCAGCCACTATCAAAAATTGGCCACAACCTGTGTGGTGCCATATGTTTAACTCTACATTAGTGGGGAATGCGCGCAACTGGTTCAGTAAACTTCCATGCAGAAGCATCGGTGGATTTGAAGAGTTGCGAAAGGCGTTTCGTTTAAACTTTACTCAGAGGAAGAAGTGCGCCAAAAACCCTGTCGAGCTCGCTAGAGTAAAATAGCGCCAAGGGGAATCCACAAGCGCTTTCATTGAGCGCTATAAGGACGAATGCATGCAGGTCAAGGCGTGCCCAGAAATACTAAAGATATCTGGGTTTATGAACGCAATCAATAACCCAGATTTGATAAAAAGGTTAAACGATAGGGTTCCCCAAACCTTCGATGAACTCATGAAGCGCACGAGGTCCTTCGTCCAAGGAGAAGCAGCCGCTGCGGATAGCAGGAAAGGCTACTCGAACCATAGGTCACAAGAAGAGTCAAGGAGACAATCCAATGACCAGAGTGGCAATTGTAATAAAAGCTATCGCAGCCAAGGAGGCGGACGGGGAAACGACAAGTACACCCCACTAACGAAAACTCCAAAGGAGATATTTGCAACGGAAGGTGCGAACTTTCCAAGACCCCCACCTATGCGCACCCCTGAAGATAGGCGCGTAGGGAACGGATACTGCGAATATCATGGACAAAAGGGCCATACAACTAATGACTGCGTCCAACTGCGCTAACTAATAGACACGTTAGTAAAAGAAGGCAGATTGGACCACCTCGTCAAAAACATTAAAGACGGGAAAGACAAACAGAAAACTGGGGGCAAGAAAGAAGCGCCCAAGGACAAGGCTGACACAATCTACATGATACAATCATGGCAGCGAAAGACTAGGCAAAAGGTCAACCAGAAATTTTCCCATGGAGGTGAAATCTCTTTCCCCACCTTGGCTGCGGACAACGCAGTGGCAGAACCACTCACAGTTGAGATAAATGCGGGGGGGCACGATATCCACCGCATGTATGTTGATGGAGGGGCATCAGCGGATATAATGTATGAGCATTGTTTCAAGAAACTGCGCCCTGAGATACAGAGACAGTTAAGCCCAGCCACGACTGCGCTTACTGGCTTTACGGGAGAAAAGATATGGCCCATGGGACAACTGCGACTACTAGTCGCTGTTGGTAATAAGGAACACTCCACAACAGCCTGGATGAACTTTATGGTGATCAAATCCCCTTCGCCATACAATGGCATTATTGGAAGATCAGGAATCTCGGCGATGCGCGCGGTGCCATCCACAGCGCATGGGATGCTCAAATTCCCAGTAGAAGGCGGCATTGTCACCATTTACAACAACGCTGTGCCACCAGAAGAGTGTAACACAATTACATGTGAAACAACGCAGATCCCAGAACAGAGCGCAGCTAAAGTACCAAACCTAAAGGTTGTGATTCACCCTGAATACCCAGAACAAGAAGTGTCGATTGGAGGATCGTTGTCTGACAAAGGCAGAGCGGCCGTGTGCGCGCTCTTACAAAGGAATCTGGATATATTCGCATGGGAACCAAAGCACATGACTGGTGTGCCACGCTCGATTGCAGAACACAAGTTACAAATCCGACAAGGATATTCCCCAGTAAGGCAGAAAAAGCGCGGCCAGGCTCCAGAGCGCGCAAAAGCCATACTGGAAGAAGTACACAAACTTGTGGATGCTGGCATCATGCGAGAAGCCTATTACCACGATTGGCTCTCCAATCCAGTAATGGTCAAAAAGAGCGATGGCAGCTGGCGGATGTGTGTGGACTTCTGATGAACTCAAATAAGTACATTTTATTACTATCATTTATCCTATTAATTTGACTTGTTTTACTATATTATGTATGAGGATTGATACTTAATCGTTTACTTTTGTAATTCTCAGGTAAAAACAAGCATTTGGTGAAACTTAGCGATTTTGGACTGATTATGGAGCAAAACATGCATAAAGTGAAGAGTCTACTGAAATGAAGAAGATCAAGACTAATCTGCTCCAGATGCGCCGCATCTCACTCATGACATGCGCCGCATCTCTATCAAGATATCACCAGATATGATCCAAGATACAAGAGGACATGCGCCGCATCTAATCATGGAGTTACGCCGCATCTTCTGGCGGTGTACGAATATTCCTGAATATTATAATCTTGGACCCCACGCGAAGTTAAGTCAATGCGCCGCATCTACTTACTAGATGCGCCGCATCTACTTACTAGATGCGCCGCATCTTCCCTCAGACAGAAACTATAAATACCCCAAGACCAGACGAATTCCAAAGCTTTTGTCAGACATATATCAGAACCGAATAGCAGAACCCTAGGACGAATTCAGTCAAGGAGGCAGCACAAGACACACCAAACGAAGATACAAGAGCTGTAAGAAGGTGCTGCATGTGTTTAATTCATTAAGTAGTTTTGTTTTATTGTGTTAGCAAACTTTAATTCATCAGGATTGGTGGCTTGTGTAATGTGACAACGAAAGATTGCACTCCCTTTAATACTTGCTTTCCCATTAATTAAAGTTTATATGTTGATGTCTTTGGTTACTACTTATTAGTGCATTGATAACCTCTGTGTTTATTAGTGGCTTGCGGGCATTTGACTGCGGAAAATAATGTGGCTCCCACGGTTATTACTAAATTGATCACTTAGGAATAACTTTTAGACATAAGTAATCATTAAGGGTTTACTCGCCGATAAGATTAGGACCAACGAGAAAGGGTTAACTACATACACTTCATATAAAGCTATCGATAAAACAAGTGACAATCTACTTAATTATAAGGACAGCCCTCTTATTGTCTCGAGTATTTATCTGTGTACGTGTGTGCTACTTGCTGATTCGTGCCTATTGGTTTATTTACTATTTAATTGCAAACAAATCGTGCCAGTCTCTCAGGCTGAAACCCCCTTGCGTTAGGATATTAAAATACTGATTAGAATAACGAGATAATACGTTCCACTCTTAGTGATCGACACTCTACTTACCATTATATTCATACTGACCGGGTACACTGCTCGTTAAGTGTGTGTGTTATTGATAAGTCGGCTAAATATAAATTTAAAACTTGAGTAGGCATTAAAACTGCCAAAACTTTACTCCAACGCACGCCCATCAAGTTTTTGGCGCCGCTGCCGGGGAGTGAATTGTTATTATCTGTTAATTTGATTAGTATTTTAATTAGGTTTTTCTTTTTATTAGATTAATTGCATCATTGTATTATTTTGCATATTTGTTGTATTGTGTGTTAATTGTTTTCTTTTATTTTTGTGTGTTTATTTTTGTTTGTGTGTTTAATTTTTTTTTTGTTTTTCGTGTTTTCTGTTCTGCTATCGTTGTACTGTGCTAAATCAAACGATACGGCGCATCTGATCTCTCAGATACGGCGTATTGCGTTTAATTTTTTTTTAAATACAACGCGTTTAACTAATTCGATACGACGCATCTTTTCCCCAAGATACGGCGTATCTGTTTTTAATAAGAAATTTTTTCTAAGCGATAAAGTAATACGACGCATCTGTTTTAGCAGATACGGCGTATTTGTTTTTGATAAAATTTTTTTTTCTAAACGTTAACGCCATACGACGCATTTGCTTTAGCAGATACGGCGTATCTATTATTTTAATTAAAAACAGTTTGCGAATTATTAAACAGATACGACGCATCGATCTCTATCGATACGGCGCATCTTCTGAATCAAAAATCTTGTATTTTTAAACGTAACGAAAATACGGCGCATTAACTTTCGTCAATACGACGTATTTAATTTTAAATAAATATCGATTTTTGATTAATTAATTCGATACGGCGCATTCATAAATTCTAAGCGGCGTATCTATTTTCTGGATAAAGTCTGATTAAATTTTAACGATTATAAGATACGGCGTATCCAACTCTTTGGATACGGCGCATCATCTGCAGATATCAGCTATTTGTATTCATATATCCGTTTCTAAATTCATTAATTTTTCTTCTTAGCGAACAGATCCTACTGATGCTTTTGTGATTATTTCAGAAGGAAAATGGAAGGATTCGGAGAACTAATTGACTTCGACTTTGAAGCCAATTTTATGAACGATGTATTAGTGCATGAAAAATCACCCGAACATTACAATGGGGACTACATTGAACTTAATGACCTTAATGGACCATTAGAATCCAATGACCTATTCATGGATGATGCGGAATCTGAGTTAGAAGAAGGAGAAATTCTTGATAGTCCAAAAATTAACGTTATTAATACTAGGAATTACGATGAATTTGAGGGGTATGATGGTTCTTGGGACTATGGTAGAAGGATCCACGCCGATTGTGCTTACAATTTGCAATTCACATGCATGATTGGGTACAAGTGTATTGACGCCAATTTCTTTCCTATTTTACCAATCAATGTCATGTCAAGAAAGTTTTACAATTCCATTATGAGAAATAAAGTGGAGTATAAGGGAAAGAATGTAGTTGGTGCCTTCATTAATGTCCCGATATTCGTTGGACGCTTTACTATTGTAACTGAGTTCGCCGTTGTTGATGACATGAATGCCTATTGTGACAGCAATATGGGTGACGTGATTGTTGGAAAACCATTTTGTAGGGAGATCACTATTAATGCAAAACGATTTGAAGGAACGATCACCTTTCAATGTGGAAACGACATTATCACTTATATGATGCCCCGAACTCATCCTGGATTTAAACATGCCACTAGTAGGATCTGCTACAAATTTTCTCCATTCCTTTTTATTAGTGATGATGACATGAAGAGAGGGATTGAGTACCCATATCAAATAATGGATGGATTCTACAATGGAGTTTTGAATTTGGGACATGAATATATAGGTGACGATTTAGTTGCTAAATGGATCCTACGTGGCCATGTAGGAATCAATGATCGATATTAAAGAGCTGAACGTGAGTCTAACTTGAAGACTCTGGAATAAAGACAAGTGCTGGCCGGGAGACAACCCGGAGAATTTTTATTATTCTGTTTTCTGTGTCGAGTCAGTCAGGCCCGCATGAGGATACGGCGCATCTCAATTCTGAGATGCGACGCATCTCCTGCAATGGTCATATCTTATTTTAATTTTTCTGCATTTTTATTTTCGACTTTAAAACTATTTATCAGTTTATTTTAATGCGGCGCATCCCTGGTTAAGGATGCGGCGCATCTTTATTCTGATCCGTATTTATTCCAGGCTCGATACGGCGTATTTTCTTCCATAAGATACGGCGCATCGACTGACCTGATGATTTTCAGTTTTAATTTTTATATTTTATTTTTATCTAACTACTAATGTATTATGCAAGTTTGAACCTTTCTTATCTTAGGTGTGTTTTAAAGTGTTGGTGGTATTATAGTTTCCTGGATTTCCTGTGGATACATCAAGTATGAAGCTTTAACGTTCTCATCCACAAGAAAGATGATTTTTGCTCTTATACTAATGGAGGATCATACCGAGCAAATCTCAGGGGAGTTTTCCTGTTCTAATTCTTTTTATTTTCCAGTTTTTAACCTTTTATACAAACAACGAGGACGTTGTTTAACTTAAGTGGGGGGATTGGAGAATTAGAACACTTAACAATTACTTGTCCTAAACTTTTTCAAAAATTATGCTTAAAATGTGCTTAATATATCAAACTTAAAATTTTTTAGCATGTTTTTGTTTAAAATCTAAGTTGCATAGCTGCACACATGACGTTATTTTCAAAAAATTGTGATTTTTCAAAATTCACAAATCTATGAGTGTGCCGGTGACTTGTAAACTTTAGAACTTGGCTTGTATACTATTCGAGACCACCATAATGAGTATTATTTATATAATTGGAATGACTTGTCTAAATTGGTAAAATTCTAGGATTACACCCAAATAGCCTTTATATGTTATGTGTTATTAACTAACTACACTGGTTAGTTAACCCCCGTATAAACCCTTTTGTTACTCTCATTTTTAGAGTAAGATACCCCTAGAAAAACACTCAGAGCCATTCCTTTCGTTTCTTACACCTATGTTTAAAATGTTTCGTTACACCCTTACACCTTAGCCTACCCTGTAGATTAGAATCCGTGGTTGGTTAATTGCTATAGGCAAAGTGTGTTTCCTTACATTACCTGTGTTCGCGTGCGTAATTCATTATCTTTGGTTAGGTCGGGAAATTGCACAATGCAATTGGAGTGAAAGTAAATATTGTATATCTTTGAGTTTGTTTTTCGTGTGTTTACTACTTTCACTATTACCGTTATTTCTGAAGTATGAGAAGTATGGAAAAATTATCCAGAATTATCATTATAGTGATGTGGTGAAATTTTACACATCTATGTCTATGTTTAAAAAAAAAAAAAAAAAAAAAAAAAAAAAAAAAATCGAAAAAATAAGAAAAGAAAAAGAAAGAAAGAAAAGTTGGAAGTTTGTTTCAACCAACTTATGTAAAGTTATGTAAGTGGTTGATATCACCACTATTTGTTATATATTATATCTATGGATTGAATGGGAATTGGCAGTTATGGGAACGCCAATTAAGGTTTATTCTTTGATTAAGATCTTGTTGAGTATAATTCGTGTCTACCTAAAGCGTGTGTTTCAAGTGTTAAAGCGTGAGTTGTCCAATGATATGAGTCTTATTCATGGGATGGTTGGGATAGTGATTAACCACACTTAGGATTTTAATTTATTTGTTTTGTTTATTTTTCATTTTACACCAATTTATATCCCAAATGTTATCCATGCCCTTTATTATTCTTTATCCAACCAAACCTTTGATTTATTGAGATTAGGGATTTGAGCAATCTTAAGTATCGTAGTCGTGGATTCGGCTATGTATTTATGATTTTGTCGCCCTTTTTGATATATTATTATTGGTAAAGTTTGGACCTATCTTTAGCCTATTCGAGTTAAGGATTTGAGCAATTGCAAGTATCGTGTTCGTGGATTCGATCATGTATTTGTGATTTTGTCGCCTTTTCTGGAATTTGAGATCGATAGTGAATAAGAATAATTAACCCTTAAGCCTACAAACCCTTTTTACCGCTTTAGACTTGTTATTCCTTGGCTTTAGTGGAGGAGATGTGTATACTTGCCAAGCTTATGATAGAATATTCGTCGCGACTGGACAGTTAAACGATTAGATTTGCTTTTATCAAATTATTTATTTATACTTCTAATTCGTTAAAGTGTTTAGTTGTGTGATTATGAAATAAACGAATACATGCTTAAATATAAAAATAAATCCTAACATCTTTTAGGATACATTTTCATAAGAGAAATTCTAAGGTTTACTTGGGGACAAGTAAAGTTCAAGTGGGGGGATATTTGATGAACTCAAATAAGTACATTTTATTACTATCATTTATCCTATTAATTTGACTTGTTTTACTATATTATGTATGAGGATTGATACTTAATCGTTTACTTTTGTAATTCTCAGGTAAAAACAAGCATTTGGTGAAACTTAGCGATTTTGGACTGATTATGGAGCAAAACATGCATAAAGTTAAGAGTCTACTGAAATGAAGAAGATCAAGACTAATCTGCTCCAGATGCGCCGCATCTCACTCATGACATGCGCCGCATCTCTATCAAGATATCACCAGATACGATCCAAGATACAAGAGGACATGCGCCGCATCTAATCATGGAGTTACGCCGCATCTTCTGGCGGTGTACGAATATTCCTGAATATTATAATCTTGGACCCCACGCGAAGTTAAGTCAATGCGCCGCATCTACTTACTAGATGCGCCGCATCTTCCCTCAGACAGAAACTATAAATACCCCAAGACCAGACGAATTCCAAAGCTTTTGTCAGACATATATCAGAACCGAAGAGCAGAACCCTAGGACGAATTCAGTCAAGGAGGCAGCACAAGACACACCAAACGAAGATACAAGAGCTGTAAGAAGGTGCTGCATGTGTTTAATTCATTAAGTAGTTTTGTTTTATTGTGTTAGCAAACTTTAATTCATCAGGATTGGTGGCTTGTGTAATGTGACAACGAAAGACTGCACTCCCTTTAATACTTGCTTTCCCATCAATTAAAGTTTATATGTTGATGTCTTTGGTTACTACTTATTAGTGCATTGATAACCTCTGTGTTTATTAGTGGCTTGCGGGCATTTGACTGCGGAAAATAATGTGGCTCCCACGGTTATTACTAAATTGATCACTTAGGAATAACTTTTAGACATAAGTAATCATTAAGGGTTTACTCGCCGATAAGATTAGGACCAACGAGAAAGGGTTAACTACATACACTTCATATAAAGCTATCGATAAAACAAGTGACAATCTACTTAATTATAAGGACAGCCCTCTTATTGTCTCGAGTATTTATTTGTGTACGTGTGTGCTACTTGCTGATTCGTGCCTATTGGTTTATTTACTATTTAATTGCAAACAAATCGTGCCAGTCTCTCAGGCTGAAACCCCCTTGCGTTAGGATATTAAAATACTGATTAGAATAACGAGATAATACGTTCCACTCTTAGTGATCGACACTCTACTTACCATTATATTCATACTGACCGAGTACACTGCTCGTTAAGTGTGTGTGTTATTGATAAGTCGGCTAAATATAAATTTAAAACTTGAGTAGGCATTAAAACTGCCAAAACTTTACTCCAACGCACGCCCATCAACTTCACTGACCTTAATAAAGCATGTCCACAGGACTGCTACCCACTACCAGAGATAGACTGAAAAGTGGAATCTTTATGCGGATACCCCTTTAAATGTTTCTTGGATGCATACAAAGGGTACCACCAAATCCAAATGGCTAAGGAATACGAGGAAAAAACAGCCTTCCACACAAGCCAAGGCGTTTTTTGTTATACAAAGATGCCTTTTGGCCTAAAGAATGCGGGCGCCACCTACCAGCGACTGGTAGACAATGCGTTTGAGAAGCAAGTGGGACGCAACCTAGAGGTCTATGTGGATGACCTTGTCATAAAAAGCCATACTGAAGATGAAGTGGTGCGCGACATTGAAGAAACATTCACAACACTACGAAAGATCAACATGAAGTTGAATCCTAAGAAATGCACTTTTGGCGCTACAGAAGGCATGTTCCTAGGATATTTGATAGAACCAGATGGCATTAAGCCATGCCCAGAAAAAACAGAGGCTGTCATCCAACTTCCTTCACCGCGCACGCTGAAAGAAGTTCAATCTCTGAATGGAAAGCTAGCCGGTTTGAACAGATTCCTGTCCAAATCAGCGGATAAGTCACTTCCTTTATTTAAAACACTCAAGAAGTGTACTAAAAAGGGAGATTTTCGTTGGACTGCGGAATCGAAAGAAGCTTTCACACAGCTTAAGCAACATATAGCAGTGCTTCCTATGCTAGTTGCACCCCGACCAGGGGAGGAGTTAATCGTCTACTTATCCGCGACCCATGGAGCGATCAGCGCAGTGCTACTGACGGATAGGAATTCCGTACAAACACCGGTGTATTTTGTAAGCAAAGCACTCAAGAAGACAGAGATTAATTACAGCCCAATGGAGAAGTTGGTCCTGGCATTAGTATTTGCTGCCAAAAGATTGCGTAGATACTTTCAAGCGCACCCAATAGCAGTGATTACCGACCAACCCATCAAACAAGTTATCTCTAAACCTGACGCATCGGGACGATTACAAAAATGGAGTGTGCTACTAGGCGAGTATAACATCTCTTACAGACCACGCACTGCGGTTAAAGGGCAAGTACTAGCAGACTTTATCATCGAAAAACCAGATACCGATGATGCACCCGCACCATGCAAGGTAGAATTACAAGAACCATGGATCCTGTTCACAGATGGATCTTCATGAGTGGATGGATCGGGCTCTGGCCTTATCCTCACTAATCCAGAAGGAATGGAATTCACCTATGCACAGCATTTTGAATTCACAGCCACGAACAACGAGGCAGAATATGAAGCCCTAATCGCTGGATTACGCATTGCAAATCGAATGGGTGTACGTAACCTAGAAGCAAATGTGGACTCCCGATTGGTAGCCAACCATGTGTTAGGCGAATATGTGGCTAAAGAGGATAACATGGTCCAATACCTCGACAAAACCAAATCGCTAATACAAGGCTTTGACAGGTTTACCATTAAGCAAGTTCCTAGAGGTGAAAATAAGAAAGCGGATGCGCTAAGCAAGATCGCATCTACTAGCTTCGCGCACCTGTCAAAACAAGTTTTAGTGGAGATCCTAAAGAACAAATCCATCTTGGAGATGGAGATATCCACGGTAATAGAGGAAGAGAATCCTACGTGGATAACCCCTATTATCGAATTTATAAGCAAGGGAAAATTGCCCGATGAGCAGAAGAATGCTCGACGGATACGGCGCACAACGCAGAGGTTCGAACTTAGAGATGGTATCTTATATCGGCGCTCATTCCTACTACCATGGCTTAGGTGCGTTGGACCTCTTCAAGCAGATTACGTACTCCGAGAGATCCACGCTGGTTCATGCAGTATGCATTCAGGACCACGGTCCGTCGTAGCGCGAGCATTGCGCTCGGGATACCATTGGACTACTATGCACCGTGATGCGCGCGATGTGATAAAGAAATGCAACGACTGCCAAGTTCATAGACCCATCCCGTGCAGACCACAACAAGAGCTAACACCTATCACTTCTGCATGGCCATTCTATAAGTGGGGTATTGACATTGCGGGTCCCTTCCCTGTCGCAGCAGGAGGACTTAAATTCCTTATTGTTGCAATAGACTACTTCACTAAATGGATTGAAGCGAAGGCAGTAGCGACAATCACAGGTAATCAAGTAAAACGCTTTGTTTGGGAGAATATTGTATGCCGCTTTGGATTACCTGGGGAGATTGTTTCGGACAACAAAAAACAATTCCGTGATAACCCGTTCAAAGACTGGTGCGCAGAGTTACATATTACACAACAATTCGCATCAGTAAAATACCCACAAACCAACGGTTTAGTTGAGCGCGCAAATCAAAGTCTAGGCGAAGGAATTAAAGCGCGCCTGGACAAACACAAAGGAAGATGGGTGGACGAATTATCGCATGTCTTATGGGCACACCGCACGACAATCAAGGTTAGCAATGGAGACACTCCTTTTTCCCTTGTCTACGGGACAGAAGCTGTCATACCAGCTGAAATTGGAATGCCAACTATCCGCACCGCAGAAGTTAATATCGCGACCAATGACGAAGAACGACGGATAGATTTGGACCTATTGGAAGAAAGGCGCGAGCGCGCAGCTATACGAGAGGAAAAAACCAAGTCAAAGATGAAGGGATACTACGATGCTAAAGTACGAAGCACCTCATTCAGACCAGGCGACTTTGTGTACCGCGCTAATGATGCAAGCCACGCAGAAGATACAGGTAAGCTTGGACCAAAGTGGGAAGGACCCTATGAGGTCATTGAAGCACTAGGACAAGGCGCGTACAAGCTGCGTGACATGGATGGCCGTGAGCTACAACGCACATGGAATATCTGCAATCTCAAGAGATGCTATCTTTAGGGAAGGTTACGACCCAATATACGGACACCTACGCACTTTAGTAAGTGCTCAATAAATATCCGTATATTTAAATTTTTTGTTTCATATAGACAAATGTTTTTATCTTTTTACAAAAACTTGCAAGTATTAATAAAATGTTACGGTTTCTAGCTAACTCCGTGACACACTTTACTTTATTGCTTACATATAATTTATGTCTCAATACTGTTTGTTATATTATCTTTTGCCTACATGGCGTGCATGCACCAATTAAAAACCCACGATGGTAAAAGGATGAGTAAACCTACTAAATAACTCGTTGAGTAAGAGGGTTGCAAACCCATCAACATCGGATCACGCATCCTTGTTGAACACCTTACTCTCAAGACGTTGGAGTAAGTTCGATGCGTACCCCACGACGGGTACACACCAATGCACACTGTGCGCGTTTGACAAATTAGGAGTTAAGACAATCAACCCCTTAATATGGTATTAGTAGCACGCTGCAAATCCATACACTTGTGCACCCCACGATGGATACACAACAACTTGCAAATTTCATACACAATTATGTTATATACAATCATGCCATACACGACTATGTCATAAATTTCATACACGATTATGATATAAGTGATTATAAATCCTTGTAACTTTCTTCAAATGTGTTTATACAAAACGGTTTGATTCTTAGACATCTTTCACGCAAAGACGAAACAACTAAGTACAAAACTTGTAACCACAATCAAACTTGATACAATATGTGTACAATCATATTTTTCTAATCAACACTTTATTATGGATAACAAGTTCATAAAAAGTACATATGTACAACAAAAAGTGGACATACCACACAACATCACTATATCAAAACTACCAAGACATGCTACGAGTACGCCTGAGCCCTGAGCTACCCGCTTGGCGCACTACACAACCAGCATCCTTAAGCCTCTGCAGCAGCTCAACATCTTTGGGCGCTACGGTTGGCACGCTAACAGGCACCCCATCAGATCTAGGGATGTGAGCCGCACCAAGGCCGCACAGAATGGCCTTCCCCTTCACGCCCTTCTTCTTTGCAAGTCTCATCTCATGGGCTTCTAAAGACTCCCTCAAGGGAATTTCTTTCTCAAGGGCAAAAGGGTTGAGGATGTCACAGGGACGAGCAAAAATAGGCACATGTAGCTGCGACATGTCTGGCTTCAGAAAATAGTCAGACTCTTCCTCAGCGCCTTCGGATGAATGCCTGGCTAAAGTCAAACCCTGCATAATTACGCTTATGGGGTAATCCTGGTCACGCTCCAGCTGCGCAATATGAGGAAGCTCAAAAAGTTTCAACTTCCCCATAGCAGCAACAAGTTCACCATAAGCACTCTCATTGTAGCCAGGCACTTCGGAGGGAGACATATCCAAAACCTTAGCCGCGCACAGCTCCTCAATAGCCTCTGCCTTACCACGTGCCAGTGCACACTTAACCACACCCCCAAATGAGTCCTTCACTTCACGAGACTCCAGCGTGGTCAAGGCAGCGAGACGCAAGCCATGGCTGATAAGCCATCTACGCTCAGCAATTGTCGACACCAAATGTGGATATAACTCTTCATCATACTCGATGCTGAGCTTACGCAGCTTGGCCTCCTGATTCTCCAATGAACTCTCCACAGCCTTGCGGAACTCTTCCAAGATAGCGAAAAGTTTCCCCTTGTTTAGCTCCATATATCTCAACGCCCAAAGGCAGGAGGCCTTGTATTCTTTTGCCCCAGTGCGCTCTTGATTCAGTTCGGCCATAAGCGACATCTTCTCAGCAGCAATCTTCTGGTCATACATAGCAGACGCCCTCAACCCAGCCTGCGCATCAGCCAACTGCGCCTTCAGAAGGTCAATCTCCTTATCCTTCTGCGCAACCAGGCTACCCTCACCACCGTATTCAGCCTGTAGCCGCGCAACCAATGAAGCTTGGTGCGCAGCAACTAACGCCAACTCCTCTATAAGGCGATTTCTTGGCGCATCTCCAGAAGATTTCCCCTCATCCACTGGACCCTCAGGCACATACTCACCAACATGTGCATCATCATCAACAGTAGTTTCAGCACTGCACACAAACAACAAAGTTACTCTACGATATTAAGCGCGGATTAAAAGACTAACGATAAAAAGATACAAGTACTTACTTGAGGGGAGGAGTTTTGTGCGGCGACGCATCCTCCTCAAATGATTGCCCGACAGCAATCGCAGGACGCTTACTTGAGGGCCCTGCACCAACATCACCAGACAATCTCCTGCGCTTTAACCCTTGGCCTTCCTCCTCCTCAGACTCATCCATAGCACTCTCCGACGAGTCTATGTGCAACAACTCCACAGGGATCTGCGACCCAGAAGCAGGAAAGCTACGCAAAGGAGTAGCCATAGTGACACCTGTGGGGATCCCCCCCACCTCCTCTGTCTCCTCCTGCGCAATCACCATTGTGCGCCATGCAGTGGCCTGAAGCACTGGCTCCTCTCCATCTCTCAAGGGGCGCACCCCTACGCTCACCTGAGTGGGCTTCGCCAAGTGCACAACATCGAACAAATCCATCTCTGCGCAACAAAACAACAAACAAACACAAAATATGTTAGATAAACTATAAAAGGAAGAACGCTTACAACTACTAAGCGAATAGGAAGGAAGAGACAAGCACCCACCCTGACTATTTGCATCCAAAAATGTCGGCACTTCTTCAGGACTACCAAAGTAGTTGCGACTGATGCCCATGTGCACCAAAAATTCTTCTGGATACGCTTTGATTGGTATGCGATTGGTATTTATCATATCCGCATCAGCCACATTATACAATCCGGGGTCGGGGCGCTCGTCTCTCGGTAATGATTCTCGAGTGTAGAATTCAAAAACCCATGGAAAAAATGCACGATCAACCCAAAAGAATTTTTCTCTCCAATCCCTCAGGGCGTCCAACTTCTCCGTATAGCACTGCAGCAGCCCTGCGCGCTTGGAGAAAGAAACCCACCCGTTTGACCACGACGTGTAAAACGCGCGGAAAAGATGAATTGTGGGTTCTATCGCTAACAAGCGACAATTCACTTCAAAATTGGTTATTTTTGCCGCACCTATGCTGTGCAGCTGGGAAATATGAAGACGATAGTGATTTAGAATATCGCACAAAAAGAGGGATATGGGCGAACGCTGGTTAGCAAATTCGAAAAAACGCGTATATACACCCACTTTCCCTTCCGGGAAATTCGCTATTGACGCATTTGCAGCCGGAACTACCGGATGCAATGCAAGAGGGATGTAGTAATCCGAGGTGAACTGACGAAGTTCATCCTCAGATAAATCAGAATTAAAATCAGACAATTGAAGAACCATGACTAACCTTGAGTAACTTTTATAAAGCGCACGTGCTACTGCCTTAGTCTTTGTTAATTTTTATTGCTGTTTGGAGGTTTAACAATGGCGGAAAATGATGGTTTTTACTGTGATAACCACGGTGAACTGACTGCTCAAGTTTATATAGGGTTACACATGTTCGTGGATGAACGACATGTGTACCCCACTTGTTCTAATCAGATGGCTGGGAACCCAAAAGGTAAAGCACTTTTTCACCCACCCTCACGATTTTCGAAGAAGATACTTGGACTATGTTAACTTGCTAATATAGGCGAGAAATACTTGAAACTTCCCCGCTACGCATCGAGGAATATTTTTAGTTCCAATTTGATGATGTACCCTCCTAACGGGTCGAAGGACTCCCCTTCGAGCCTGTAGAAAGCCCTCCCTTCGGAGGCCCAGGTTAACCTTCTAATACGTTTCATTGGCGTAAAACCATTCGCCTGCGAATGGTTACCATGTGGGAATCCACCAATCGAAGCCCTAAGCCCTTCGGGGTATTCCTGACGAAGGGACTAACACGAAGGATCATCCAGACCTGGTCAAACCCACGTCTCCTCTATCCTTTGGCTTCCCGCCAAAACAGAGATCGTGGGCTACAAAGCCCTAGCGGTTACCACTTTCCATGGGACGCCTCCATGATCTCCGAACTATGTGCAACCGCCCACTATGTCCTATTTCTCACCTATAAATAGCATAGTCGGGCCAAGAACAAAGTAAGTAATTTCAAGTTAACCTCACTCTCTAAATTTACGACCTACATTACCATTACACATACTTACTCGCACGCCGGAGGTAGTTCGCAGGGTCCAACCCCTGCGCAATCACTTAACGTAGTGTCTTTGTATTTCTTATTTTCAGGTTAAGAACAAGCTTGGCGCAATCTCAACACCCCATTATTCCTTTGATCACCATCGAAGGCTTGGTTGACGAATATTTGTTCAATCAGTGGCGCCATCCGTGGGACCGCTACAATTGGTCTCGTTAATTCCGAGCTTTTAACCTACCAACCAATTTCACTATTATTCCGGCATGGATCAAGGGAGAGAAGATACTCCCCCACCGGGCTTCTCTACCTTAACACCAATACCAGTCGACGACCCTAACAACCTTCCCCCAATAACCGCCTCCACTTTCACAACACGTTCTCACCCAGAAATCACAACCAACAATCATGCTTCGACATCAGCCAACGCAGAACCTGTCATTAGCCCAGCCTTTGTCGAAGCCAACCATGAAGTGTTAGAAACCCTTTTAAGGGCTCGCAACAGGCAAGTCAGGAATGCTGAGGTACGAAAGGAGTTGGAATACTCGAGTGAAGAGTATGATGAGGAAATGGAGATGGAACCTAGGCCTCCGACCCAAGGACCAACCCTATCTGCCTTAAGGATTGGTTCTCCAGTTGGCCGAAGGCTAAGCAAAAGGTCTGTTGGTTTCGAAGGAGTCCCCGAGAGGGCTCCGACAAGAAGAGAAGGGGCGGTTGCCGAAGGCTCTAACGGTAGGAGTCAGCTTAGGGAAGAAAGGGGGGGTGACTTTACCTCCATTACTAGCCGCTCATCTTGGAAGAACTGAAGCCGGGGTTCCGTTGCAGCCTTCTCACGCGTCAGGCGTAGAAGGCAATCCGTCTACAATCAATATGGGAGGAAATCTTCCTCCCAATGGTATGTACCCCCCGTTCCAAACTCAGTCTTATCCTCAAAATTTATATCCTCCTATAAATGGACAGCCTAGTAACCCAAGCTTCCCTCAAAATTATGGGAGCATGCCCTTCGGCCACCCTATGGCGTACCCTCCATACGCCATGGGAAACAGTTACCCGTTTGCCATGAGCACACCTTATCAGTCCTACCCAGGCCAAACTCCTATGGGAATGCCCCCAAACAGCAATCCATACAATACAGTCCCCATGTACGCACCACCTTATAATTGTCTATATTCAGACCCTATGGGTTCAGCTACACCCTTCGTTAGATGGATAGAAGATTACCCATTGCCTAATGGTTTGAAAATGCCTTCACATGTCGGGACTTATGATGGAAAAGGGGATCCGGACAATTTCTTACATTTGTTCGAAGGGGCTATCAAAATGCAAAAGTGGGTTATGCCGGTGGCCTGTCACATGTTCACGTACACCCTTCGGGATTCTGCTCGTATTTGGTGGAATGGGCAAAAGCCCGGTAGCATCGTCAATTTTGATGATCTCAAAGCTAAGTTCCGGTCACACTTCAGTCAGCAAAAGAAATTCACAAGGACTCATTTAACGGTGCACAACATCAAACAAAAAGAAAATGAAAGCACCAGGGCCTTCGTTACTAGGTACACCGATGAAACTTTGCAAATTTTGGGTCTTCATGAAGATCAACGTATTTCTGGTTTCGTACATGGCCTTCGGAATCGGAGTTTGGTGGAATTCTTGTCCACCGACCTTCCGACAACTTACAAGGGCCTGACCGAGAAGACGTACACTTGGATCGAAGCCAAAGAGGTATCCACTAATGGGGCTCCGATAGATAAGGATAGCAACAACAAGTTTTCGAAGCATTCCACGTGGGAAGGGTCCAAGAGCAAGAACAAGAACAGAGATAGGTTCTCTCCGTACAACAAAGGCCCCAACCATGGTTTGTTGAGCAATCTAACGAAGTCTCCAAAAGAAATACTTGCTACAGAGAGGGCGGCCAAAGCTTTCGAAGCGCCTCCACGTATGACGAGTAAGGGTAAAAACAGGGATACCAGCAAGTACTGTCACTTCCACGAAGACAATGGCCACGATACGAACAGTTGCAGGGAATTAAAGAAACAAATTGAAGAGGCCGTAAGATCTGGGCAGTTGGCACACTTGGTAAAAGGAATCAAGAAAGGCAAAGAAAAGATGACTGACACTCAAATGGCCAAGGATACTAACCCTACCGAAGCCCCCATACTAATGATACACAGAGACGAAACCACTTCGAAAAGGAAGGTACCGGAGTCGGAAGCAAACAAGATAAGGGATGTAACATTTTCCCCTATCTCAGGCAGGATCCCTTCGAACGATCCAGTGGTTATCAAAGTCCTAATTTTTAGCCAAGAAATAAGGGGAGCCTACATGGACTGCGGAAGCCCTTGCGAAGTCATATATGAACATTGCTTTCGAAAGCTCTCGTCGGCGGTCAGGTCTCAAAGGGTCGATTCGAAGAGGCCTTTAGTAGGGTTTTCTGGTGAACGCTCGTGGCCCCTAGGGGAAGTTCCGCTGGAAATAACAATCGGAGAAGGCAGGATTGCAAGGACAGAAACCCTCATGTTTACTATCGTAGGATCCAACTCTCCTTACAACTTGTTGATAGGGAGGACCGCCATGCAAAAGATGGGTATAGTAGTCTCCACTATACATGCAGCAGTAAAGTTTCACACACCCAACGGAATAGGGACGGTATTCTCTGAGCACAGTCCGAAGGACAGCAAGAAAAAGATAGAAGGCTATAAAAAGCCTCCGAATGATGTTATTGGAAGTGCGGATGAGGAAGCAGATATCGTCACAAAAAAGCGTCGAGCAGAACGAAGAGTGATAAGCAAAAAGCAATATCCAAATAGTTCCACAGCAGAATTGGAGAAGCCACACAAAGCCGATGGGAAGATCTTTGAGGGGATACGTCCTAGGAGCACCAGAACTCCTCCAACACCGAGAACTGATGATAAGCTCTATGGCAAGGGATATCGACTCAAGGGATTCAAACCCACTAAGTCGACAAAGCAAGAAGTCAAAATCAATCCTTCAAAATTCAAAGCAGCTATTGGCCTGCCGGCTCCAGGATCATCGAAAAAACGTGATAATCCAAGCTCCACCAAGAGGCAGACTTTCGCAGAAGCCCTCAACGAAACACCTTCCGGACACAGCCCAAATGGAGAAACTCTCCCAACAGCGGCGGAAGAATGGAAGTTATTTACCGACGGAGCCTCAAGCTTCAATGGTTTCGGAACAGGGTTAATCCTAATAAATCCGGAGGGAAAGGAGTACAGTTATGCGCTACGTTCTGAATTCAAGGCCACGAAAGATGAAGCAGAGTACGAAGCCTTGCTGGCTGGCCTTCGACTCACAAAGGGTATCGAGGTTCATGACCTCTCCATTTTCGTAGGCTCGCTTTTAGTCGCTGGTCAAATCAAGGGTTCTCGCAGAGCAAGGCAGCCAATAATCAAAGAGTACTTGAACGAGGTTAAAAAAGTCCTTCAGGGTTTCGAAAGATACAAAGTGACAAATGTCCACATAAGCCAAAATAAGAGGGCGGAGGCCCTAATCAAATTAGCATCGACTGCTTTTGCTCATCTACCCCGTGAGGTTTTAGTAGAAGAATTGGCCACAAGGTCAATTGCAAGAAGTGAAACATTTGATGAAGGCTCCAGCTGGATAGAACCAATCAAAATGTATTTGATAAGCGGCGTTTTGCCCGATAAGTCAAAATCGGCACGAAGAATCAAAGTCAAAAGTCCACAGTACAGGCTCATAGGAAATAATCTCTACAAAAGGCGTCTTTCATCTCCATGGATCCGCTGTATCGAGTTAAAATAGGCTTCGATCATTCTCTGCAATGCTCATGAAGAGTTCTGTGGAAGACACACAAGCCCTAGAGCCATCGCCGCGAAGGTAACAAAATGGGGTTATTACTGGCCAACCGTACTAGAAGATGCAAGGGAAGCAATCAGAACATGCACGGTATGTCAGACACACTCCAAAGCCCATAAACCGTTAGAGTATGATGCGACACCTAGCATGACTGTAAGACCCTTCGATCAATGGGGAGTCAGCATAATTGGACCCTTACCATTAACTCCCGGAGGGGTACAATTCTTGGTCATAGCCATCGATCATTTCACCAAGTGGGTCGAGGCCAAGCCGTTGGCATCAACAAAAGGAAGAGATGTGGAAGAGTTCATGTGGGAACACATAATATTCAGATTTGGAATTCCACAAGTTATCACCTCTTACGAAGGGCCACACTTTGCCGAAGGAGTGTTCCCTTCTTTCTGCAAAAGCCTGAACGTGAAGCAAAGATTCATTTGTGTTGACAAGGATAGTGTCACCGAAATTGAGACGAAGTTAGGGCAATATCAGCATAAATGGGCAGACAAACTTCCCAAAGCCTTGAGGGCATATAGGAAGTTGTCCTTCGAGTAAAAGCAAACAAAGCCAAATGAAATAGCCCAGCGTCAAAGAAGAATTACGGTGACAAAAAAGACGTGGAAGCTCGAAGGGTGGAAAACAAAAAATGTCGTGAACAAGTTTGGACATGATACAAGCTCTCGTAAGTCTTACATATAAGAACTTACCTTCCTTTAAAAACATTTAGTTGTTTTGAATTTCATGTAACGTAGTCTTCTCACATGGGAAAAAAGCATTAATGGTAGGTGTCTAGTGTTCATTTTTTCAAATGATGTAATCCTCCCTACCCACTTAATGATATAGCATGTTTCCCTCAAAATCTCTTGTTTCGTTTTATACAACATAGATTTATCCAGCCAAGTACTTTACAAGTTTCAATGTCGAAGGATGAAGCAAGACACATGTCTTGTATAACATTAACATCCATTACAATTCACATTAGCTTTCCTATGAAGTCTTAGGGTATTTGAAGCCCTCTGTAACTTAAGGATAAAGACGGAGTGGGTCGCAACCCTCTGTCGCAGTCAAATTATACGATTGCATAAAATCTTGGTCCAAAATACACACAATAAGGTTATAACCTTAGGTTGTATGTTTACGTTCTAGTAATGAGCGTAAGAGAAGATAAGCATGGCATTAAAAAAGGAGGATATTCCTCCAAATTAAGAGTCATAAAGACTACGCACAGGCGAAGCCATTTTCAAAAAAGGACAGTTGTTCAAAGTTATGGGACGAAGCCCAGACAAACCATTCAAACAGGCACTAGCCTGATAAAAGCACGCTAAATTGTCTTAAAGAAAGGCATCAGCCTTTAAGCACAAACAAATTGTTTCAAAGGGTACACGCCACCCTTACAGACTAAATTACTGCCAACATGGCAGCCTTCATTTGTTGATGGAAGAGTTTGGGTCTTCTTGATGAGTCGCAGATTTGGGTTTCTCAGACAAGGTTCTTTTAGTTGGAGACGGAGGCTGTATACTCTTGGGTTTTTTAGAAAGGAGATCTTCGAGGGAGGCTGAAGGATCTTTGGTTGCTTCGGCAAGAAAGGGGTAAACTGCAGTGGTGAAGGCATTACCAGCTTTATCGTACTCCTGAACGGAATTTGGACGATAGTATGGCACATCTGAAAGCACAACGGGTTTTTTAGTTTCGGCAATCTCTTCCAAAGTTGTGCATTTGCCATGAAATATGGCTGCATTCACCAGTTTACCCACAACCACTCCCACCTCATCGCTATGATATAATTCCATAGCAATATAGGGAACAACCTTCGATACGACCTCAGCCCTATATTTTCTCAACCTTTGACATTCAAGCTTCAACCAATCAACCTCCTGACAACGTTTAGCATCCTGCTCCACTAGTCTAGTTCTCTCAACCTCCAACCCAGTACACTTGGATTCCAGGGCACTCACCTGGTTCTCATAGCCTACAACCTTAGCCTCCTCAAGAATTAACCTACCACATTCTGCCTGTGACTCCTTAAGCTGTTTTTCAAGACTATCAATCCTGTCTTGAAGAGCCTCATACCTTGGATGTTTCTCAAAGTTCTCCATGGCTTCATCGCATCTCTTCTCCAATTCAGCATAATTTTTCTCCCTCTCCTTTTCTCTGGCAACAACAGCAGCAACCTCCTCCTTCGCTTCCTGGACCCTATTAAGCAATCCCCTGGTGCGAAAGCTCAGATGACTATCCAGCATTGCTTGTCGGATATAACTTTTGTCGTTGAGATCACATAGTTCTTCAATGGACATTTCATTCATTTTCTTCCTCCATGAGGCAGGAGTAACATTCTCAACAAGCAAGCGGCAGGAGAGAGAGTTGGGCAATTCCTTCGTATCTGGCAAACCTTTAAGACGAAAGCAATATAAGCCAAACACGCAATATTACGGAAAGGAAAAAAGGCTGGAAGAATTTCCGCTTACCAGATATGTCATCTTCATCGGCCAGTCCTTCCGGAGCATACATGATGGTCTTCCCATGAGACTTCTCTGTTTTTTGCTTGGTGGTTCGGGAAGTCGGGGTAGGAATGTTCAATTTTCTCTTGGGGACAGCCTTTGCAGCCTTGGCACTAGTACCCTTTCTAGTCCGAACTCTATCAGCAATGCCGGAGGACCCCACAATCCTGAGCTGATCACCTCCGGAAGGGGTATCATCAGAATCACCAATGTCCTCCACTACCTGGGGGCTTCCTCAGTACCAACTGCTTTGACTGGGGGAAGCACAGCAAGGGGCTTGGGCGGAGAGATATCAACATCATTATTATTGACAGAAATGGAAGGAGATCCCGCTCCGTAACTTGTATTTTGAGGGTCCCTTGGCATAAAGCTAACTTCCTTGGCACCTCCAGCCACGACAAAGTTTCGAAAAGCCATTTCTGCACAAGACAAAAGGAAAAGAGATGAATATCAGCAGGTAAGTTATTTATTTATGAAATAAGAAATTATACATACTTTCTCCTTCACAAATAATTTCAGGAAGCAATGGAGACCCTTCCCAACTCTTAGCAATGCCAGCCATGAATAAGATGGGCTCAGGAAACGTTTGTACGTCCACTGGATGACGTGCAAGACGTTGATACATAAGTTCACTTCTCACCTCATAAGGTAATGAGTCATTGTATCGTTTTTCATCAAACCTATTCCGTTCGGCCAATAGCTCAGGATATTCGGGGGGTATGATGGTACTCTCAATATAAAAAAATTGACCTTTCCAATTTTGAATATTCGAAAAAGGTTTAGTCAATAAGTGTGGGACATCATACTCACTCCTTTTTGCAATAGTTACCCAATCTCCACCAGGGTAGAGATTGGCAAAGCCTCTAAACACAGTCAATGAAGGCTCAAAACCATACGCTTTGCACATCACAATATAAGTTGTCAACTTGGCTAAACCAAATGTGTTACACCACAAATCTCTTCTTTATCATACACATAAGCACTTGATGATGACACTCACAATCACTTAAGAACAATAAGAAATAGAGTTGTATGGATCATATGGTTATTTCAAGTCAAATGATTATTAGCTTCAAAGAAAGAAAATAATACAAGAGACTTTGGGACCTTTGCACACACACACTCTTTTCTTATCTTGAATGAGGCATCACAACTGTGAAGAGTGTGTGTGTGGTTTAAATGAAACACAGCCAA
Organism: Artemisia tridentata subsp. tridentata; assembly: GCA_021014915.2. Taxonomy (NCBI): domain Eukaryota; kingdom Viridiplantae; phylum Streptophyta; class Magnoliopsida; order Asterales; family Asteraceae; genus Artemisia; species Artemisia tridentata. The sequence goes on from CP139506.1 coordinate 419,674,706, forward strand.
CCATTTTGGGCTTTGGAAGGCTTTACACTTGGACTTGTAGTGGGCTTAATCTTTACACTACACAAATAATTAACTTACTAACATTACTAATGCTATAAGCCCACTAAACAAAATACATATTATACACGACACATTAATTCTAAACGTCAAATGACCATCACTTCCTAAATAGCATAAAATAAATGCTAACAATCTCCCCCTAAGGGATGGTCATATCAATGATGCTCCCGTGATTGGTCTTTTGCATTTGATGTCTTGAACTTCGTGTGTCACTGTATAATATTCTTCAATCAATGTTCCTTTATGCACTGTGATCTTCAAAGAGTCGACTTTGAGTGTTCTTGCCTTGATCTACATCTTCTGTCCTGAAGCGTCGTCGTTGTAGATGATGATGGTTGATAGACTTTCGTCGGTACCTGCATAAAACAGTTAGCAATAATTCGTCCTTTGGCCATCATGTCACGAGGCAAGATCCTTTGATCTCATTAAGACTCATACAACTTGTATCCTTTTTAGTGAACACAAGTGTATTGCATAGGAAGTGTTCCTAAGAGATCTTTTGATGAATCTCATGTCTCTAGACTCAATAATGTGCGTTTTGGTTTTAGACATCGGAGGCATGGAGCAGAGTGCCACCTTTTCAATATCAACACATCTCGGAATGAGAGGTCGATAGATTACGTAGTGTTCTCCGTGAGAAATGAAACAAATATCTTTTAAGAGATATCTGAGTGGATAGGAGGGGTGGTGCATTGCGTCACTGGGTTCATGACGTCTTGTCTTCAATACCAGTATCACCTTGGTGAGTACCGATAGCAGATGTATTGACCCGGTTTCTGACCTAAGTTTTCATGGAGGGCTATTTCTTTTCACCCTTACAAAAACTTTTCTTTTTCATTCTTCAACCCCTTCTTTCTCCTTTCTCATTATACTCCTTTTTTTTTCAATCTTTCCTAAGGACTTCTAATGCTAAACTATTGGAATAGTCCTTGGGTAGATCCCTCCGGTTCTGGCGGATCATTGGACATAACCTAACTATAATCACCTTATTACTCCATGATTATCCTAGATTATTTGTCACTTGCCATTAAACTTTGTGAAAATCTCTCAACGTGTTTATGAGAAAACGCATTTTGTTAACACATCGAGAATTTTGCATTTATGAAACACTCCCCCTTCACATGTGCTCATGCATTTTTAATAAATTGCACATGTTGGGTAGAGTTCGCACATTTGAAATGATCGACTTTCAATGAACACGACCTTCGCGAGACACGCTTACATCACTAGTTAGACTAGCTTGAAGTTATTACCCGTCCTGGTCATATTCAAAGATCATCTCTCGAATTGGTACATTCTACTCAGACAAGTCCTTTGCGAGACACGCTTGCATCACTGGTAAACCAGCTTGAAATTATTACCCGTCCAGGACATGTCTTTTCGAGAACAGACATTTAGTTTCGTCAATTCGAGGGTTCATGCTGAGTCTTTTTTGAAGAACTCGTTTTGAGATTCAAACGATAAAACTTCTTTTAGATCACATTTTAATCACGTCCTCTCCCCCATATATAAACACTTAATCTCCCCTCAAAAATAGCATGAAGTGGTTTTTTTTGAAAACAGTTGATTAAAATGAAACTTTTTGTGGAGAGACGGACTGATTTTAGCATGAAAAATGGAACATTTTCTTTTTATACTCCCCCTTAGTCAGAGCAAATGGTTAAACTTTTGAGTTTAAAAGCATTTAGAGGTCTTAGAGGGAGTTGTTGTGAGCACAAAATTTATAAAAAGACTTTGAAAAATCTTTTGAAACAATTTTGATTAGGTGCTCACGGGTTTTAGCTTTTCGCCATTAACATTGCGAGTCCTGATCGGAAATAATCAGAAGTCATTCAATGTGGCCTTTAGTATGAAATCTTTTCGAGTTGAAATACTCAGGCCATGATAAAAGATTTCACAATAAAGCACGGGTCTCGTACTGAAATGTACGAAAGCCTTTAAGAAGAATTTTGAGAAACGACATGTTTTAGAAAAACATAAAAAATAACTCTCGCTCAAGCATCTGTAAATACCCGTATCATTGTTGAATGACATTTCTAAGTACGTACAGAATATTGATTAGACAAGAGACATGTCGTGAGAAGAATATTTTTGGTTTTTGATGTTTTAGATATATATATATATATATTTTATTATTATTTTTTTTTTTTTAATTTTCTGTATTTACAGTATAGATATTAACATGTATATATTTACAAAAATATTTATATGCGAAGCTTTATGAAGTAAATCAATAAGATTCGAGAAGACTTTCTAACTCTTCGGGAGTTAGGCTTCGCATGCCAATTCGACGAACTAAGTTTTCAAACCGCTCTTTTGGGAGGGCCTTAGTAAATAGATCGGCGAGCTGGTAATCAGTCTTAACGAAAAATAATTCAACAGTACCCTCTTCAACGTGCTCTTTTATGAAGTGGTAGCGGACTCTAATATGCTTGGTCTTCGAGTGTTGCACTGGGTTGCACGAGATGGCTATGGCACTTTTTGAATCGCAATACAAAGGTATGCGGTTGAAAGAGAAACCATAATCTGTGAGTTGTGTTCTCATCCAAAGGACTTGAGCACAACACGCAGATAGAGACACATACTCGGCCTCTGCTGTTGATAAAGCAGTGCAATCTTGTTTTCTTGACGACCAGCCTACTAGCTTTTCTCCCAGAAATTGTGCTCCGCCTGATGTACTTTTTGCTGTAACTTGGCATCCAGCATGATCGGCATCTGAAAAGGCAATTAGTGTAAACTCCGAATCCTTTGGATACCAAAGTCCCATGTTAATGGTTCTTCGTAGGTATCTAAAGATCCATTTAACCTCTTGGAGGTGAAGTTCGGTAGGCCTTGCCTGAAACCGTGCAAGTAAGCAAACAGCAAAATGAATATCTGGTCGGCTTGCAGTTAGGTACATGAGAGAACCAATCATGCTCTGATATTTCTTCGGATCCATGGGTTTCCCATATAGGTCAGCGCCAATTTTTGGTGAAGTGACCATTGGAGTACCAACAGAGTCACAATTGTCCATACCATGTTTTTTCAAAATCTCAATTGTGTATTTAGCTTGATTTAGAAAAATTCCACGTGGGGATTGATGAATTTGTAAGCCTAAAAAGAATTTTAATTCACCCATCATGGACATTTCAAATTTGCTTTTCATGAGATTTGCAAAATGTTTTGAATGTTTCGAATTAGTGGACCCAAATATTATGTCGTCCACATAAATCTGAACAATCAAAATGTCATTTTTGTATTTTCTTGTAAACAAGGTCGGATCAATCGTTCCTTTGGTGAAATTATTTGACAACAAGAAAGATGATAACTCGTCATACCACGCCCGTGGGGCTTGTTTCAAACCATAGATTGCCTTCTTTAGCCTGTAGACGTATTCCGGATGATCTTTGTCAACGAAACCGTCTGGTTGACTCACATACACTTCTTCTTTCAGAGTTCCATTCAAGAAAGCGGTCTTGATGTCCATCTGATAAACCGTGATGTTCTTGTGAGCGGCATAAGCTAAGAAAATCCTGACAGCTTCAAGCCTTGCAACCGGTGCGAATGACTCTTCAAAATCTATCCCTTCTTCTTGTCTGTATCCCTTTGCCACCAGACGAGCTTTGTTGCGAATCACAGTCATTTCTTCATCCTTTTTGTTTTTCCATAACCACTTAAGATCAATGACTAGTTTGTCAATTGGTCTTGGAACTAAATCCCAGGTGTCATGGATTTGAAATTGAAGAAGTTCTTCCTGCATCGCTTCAATCCAGGCATTATCTGCCATTGCTTCCCGAATGTTCTTAGGTTCTATGAGACTGACTGAGCAGACATAGATGCACATGTCGAAATCGGTGTGAAGTTGTTTTCTCGTCTGAATTGGTCTTGAGGGTTCACCAATAACCTGTTCAATCGGATGGTCTTTTGTCCACTGTAATGTTGAAGGATACCTTGGACTGAATAACTGCGTGTTAGTCGGTTCATGTAATCTGGAAGATGATTCACCAGATTCCGTTCCAAACGGGTTTTCAAAGACTTCTTCGTCTAACACAGCATTATTTTGTTCTTGCTCATCAGTTCTTGGTAGAACAATTTCAATGAATGGGTTTTAGGAGTAGATGTAGATGATGTTGATGGTGAGGGAGGTGGTGCGCCAGCTTCGAATGTTGTGGATGCATCTGGATTTGATGGTGGTGGTGGTGGTTGTTGAGTGGATGCAGCGGAATGTTGGTTAGATGCATTTTTCGAAGCGCCACCATAGTATTCATCGTACATGAACTCGAAGAAATTATCCATTTCTTGAGATGTGGGTTGTTCATCATGAATTGATTGAGCTCCTTGAGGTGCGAGTCCCGAACTGATATGTCCGGAAGTCATCGGGTTAAGCGCGGGTTCTAGAGCGAGTCTCTCAGAAGCCATTTGTGAAATTTCATCAAACTTCACATTCATCGTCTCCATTATCTTTTTCGTTCTCCTGTTATACACCCTGAATGCCCTGGAGTTTTCAGAATACCCAATAAATATTCCAATATCACCCTTAGCCTTTAACTTTCCCAGATCTTCCCTGTCATTTGTTGGATAGCATAAAGCGCCAAATACATGAAGATAAGAAATATCTGGTTTTCGGTTGTTGACAAGTTCGTATGGGGTTTTATTGAATCTTGGATGGATTAGGGATCGGTTTTGAGTAAAACAAGCAGTAGAAACAGCATCAGCCCATAGGAATAACGGTGCACTAGAATAAATCAGCATAGTGCGAGCAGCTTCAACAAGGGTTCGGTTCCTTCTTTCAACTACCCCATTCTGCTGTGGAGTTCTAACAGCTGATGTCTGGTGAGTAATACCAGTTTCTTCAAAGAAAGTTCTTAACTCCTGATTAACGAATTCCGTGCCATTATCCGTTCTTACTATCCTAACTGGAGCTTGAAGTAGAACTTGAATCCGCTTCAGAAAGGTGATGATGGTGCTTGGTGCTTCATCTTTAGATCTCAAAAACTTTACCCATGTATATCTTGAATAGTCGTCAACAATTACAAGAATATACTTCCTCCCATTAATGCTTTGAACTCTCATCGGGCCACATAAGTCCATATGCAACAAATGCAACCTATCAACCGAACTAGGTACGGGTTTAGGTTTAAATGTTGCTCTTTTGCTCTTTCCTTGCTCACATGATGGACATAGGTGTTCTTTGGTGTATTTAAATTTAGGAAGACCGGAGACGATGTCGTCTTTGGCAAGTTTGTTGATCGTGTCAAAGTTCAGATGGGACAAACGTCTATGCCACAACCAGGATTTTGTTTCGCCTGCCCTGGTCATGAGACAAATAGGTGATGAAGAGGCCATTTGGTTTATGTCAATTGCATAAAGATTGGTGCCACGATCCCCAATTAAGAGATCATCCCCAACCAAATTCCTGACAAAGCAAGTGTTTCTCCGAAATGCAACCTCTAAATCAGCATCACAAAACTGTCCGACAGAGAACAGATTGTGTCCCAGCCCTTCGACATAGTATACCCGAGTGATCAGATAATTTCCAAACCGAAGATCTCCATAACCCAGAATAGCTGCAACATGATCATTCCCAAAACGTACAGTCCCCATGAACTGCCACACAAAATTGATCAGCAGCTTCAGATTCCCGGTCATGTGCTTGGAGCAACCCGAGTCGACGATCCAAAGACAGATTTCAATGACCTGAGAAGAACAGAAGAATTTGTATATGGAAACCGTGTAACATTTGGTTCCAAGGGGTTAGTTGTAACAGGTGGAGTGCACTTAGAGATGGTTTCTGTTGATGCATTGGGAACTATTTCTAATGTGCCATTCTTAAGTGTGAACATTCTACCCGTTGGTTTCCATGCACAAAACTTAGAGTGATCCTTAGGCAATAGGCTGCTAGTGGTTTTTCTAGCTTTTGCAATAAGTCTACTGATGTATCTAGACTTAGCCTTAGTTACTAAAGGAACCTTTTTCTGTTCAAGCATTTCATTCTTTTTCACATCATTAGAAACATTATCATCACAAGCATTTACAGACAAAGATTTCTTTTGCATTAAACAATCAGAATCATTACATGCATTAGAAATAGGAGTCTTAACATTACAACTAGATGACAAATGTTTCTTCTTGGGAAGCGGTAAATTCCTAGGGTGTTCTTCTACTTTCTTGCTTGCACTCTCAGAAACAGATGGGACACTAGGTTTCTTGATATTGCTCCTAGTCTGTCTGCTGCTCCTAGAGTTGCTTTCTAATCCTGTAGAAGGTAAGGCACACTCATTAGAATTCATGTTGTTGTCCTGAGATGTTGTTTTAGCAGTCCTAATCTCGTGTGGATTATCTTTAATACTTTTGTCTATCGCCCTATATGTTTTAGATGTAGAGGCAGACGCAGTAGTGGGACTAATCCTATAAAGGCCAGGTGCTATTACATTAGTGTTCTCGACAACAGCTTTCCCTTTTTGTTTCTCATTAGGCAAGGGGGTTAATGGTGCAATACCTGCAGATTCCTCACCCTGCCCTTTTTGACTTGCAAGCTGAGACTTCAAAAGATTTATTTGATCTTGCATGTTTTTGTAAGAACGCTCATACGACAATTTGTCATATTTGCATTCTTCCTTTTTCGTATCAAGTTGTTTAAAATAAGTGCAATTTTGTTTTTCAAGCTTCAAAAGTGCCTTTTCATATTTTTCAACAATTTGAGAAGTCTCAGCTCGAAGTCTTTCATCATCCTCCACAGAATATGTTTGGAAAATAATAGACATGATATCGGTCGATAGAGCTTCGAAAGAGAGAGAGTCATTTTGATGTTCCAAAACTTTTATGTGTTCCAAGTATTCATTGGCTTCATTCACTAAGGATTTGTGGTCCTTAACGAATTCTGCTGACTCTTTCAAAAGATTGTATTCCACATTTTGAACAACCGCATAGATTGCCTCAATATGTGGATTAATGTCTTGTTCAAACATTCCTTTTAGTTCAGTCTGAAATCTTGAAAACCAGTCTTTGTTGTTACTGTTTAGTTTGGATGCCACAATACTTTGAAGTGTTTCAATTCTCTGTTTAAGATCAACCAAATATAGTCTAGCCGCACTTGTTTCACAAGTGTTTATAGATGCCATTTGTTCGATGTTAGACAGATGAATTGAGACAACTTTTTGTTTTGTGAAAACCACTGGTTTTTGAAAAAACAGAGATGACTCCTTTTTAACAAGATGAACCCCAGCAAGTCTGTTAACTTCATTATAGTCAATTGGTTTAATTTCTGGGTTCATTTGTCTCATTTTGACTCGTCTCTTTTCAGTACGCTCAATCGTTTCATCCGAATCATAAATCTTAATCGGATCATGATTATCATTTAGTACACTACCATTATATAACACATTCTGATTTTTCTGAGCTTTCTTGAGATAATAAGGGTTTTCATAACCGATAGCCGTTTTCTTTAATGTATGTAAAATCGGGTTTGGATCGTTTATTAACAAGTTAGCTGTTTGTTCAGAATGACCCGTTTTTACAAGCAAATCTTCCAACTTTGCAATGGTTTCCTTTTTGTCAGTGATCTCTTTTAGAAGATCTTTTTCACGTTTTGAAAACCTTTCATTCAACTCCTTCTTTTCTTTTTCAAGATTGGAATAAGTTGATTTTTGTTTTGAAAGCTGGTTGGTTAGTTCAGAAATGTCTTTGTTAAGAGATTTGATTTGCAAATTCAAATTAACATCGAGAGTGTCAAATTTTATTTGCAAATGTTTCTCTCTTAACTCAGAATCTCTTAAGCTAACCTCAAGTTCTGACTGTTTTTCGTTATGAAAATCATAAGCTTGTGCATTCACCTTATAACTCTCAAGCTCAGCGGTCAATTTTTCATTTGCGGCCTTAACCTCGCGATTGACCGTTTTAACTTTCTCAATTTCAATACTACAATTATGCAATAATGATTCAAACATAGCACGTGTTTCCTCATCATTATCAGTATGCTGTGACTCGAATTCATCATTAGGATCCATATCTGGAGTTACCAAATTAGTATTACTACAACTTGGTTCGTCCATATATGTATCGTAAATGAGATTAGAAGTCTCAGGATGCTGTTCATTTTGAGGTGACATATCAAACATTTCATTATTGTGACATGTAGCATATGGTTGTACCTCAGAAACCGCATTAGTGTCAAAAGCAGGAGGTGCTTCTGAGTCTGTGTCGTACTTTGCCTCCTGAAGATTAGCCATAAAAATGCAGTTTGCATCGATGTCTTCAAGATCTTCTGAAGCATCCATAATAGCCATGAAGTCATTCTCTTCTGCACTCAACTGATGCCCAGCCGTTTCCTTGTTTGCCAACATTAATGCTTTCTGCAAATACGCTGGATCCCTCTTATTCGGCTTGTCTGGACAGTTCCTAGCCATATGACCAACACCCTGACAGTTGAAGCACTTCATCACATTACCCTGATTCCTGTTCCCAGCTCCCTGAGCAACATTCCCAAACTGATTCCCAGCATTCTGTACCCTTTGATTACCAACAGCATTACCCATCTGATTCCCTGCAAACTGACCCATCTGATTACCAACATACTGCCCTGCATTCTGATTACCCATCTGATATCTTGGAGCATATCCCTGCTGATTCCCATATCCCCCAACCATCTGTCCTTGTTGTCCCATGTTGAAACTCGGCTGTGCAATCTGCTTGTTGCGAGTGTTCGATGAGATTCTTTGATTGTTGTTGGTGGGTGTGGAATAACGTCCTTGGAATGCTTTTGATAGGTAGGCAAAAGCTTGAGTCAAAGCATCAGTTGACTCATCCTGATCCTGTTGATCTGGGTGTTGCGGGTATTGTTGTTGTGGGATTACATGTTGTTGTTGTGGGTAGAATGGTGATTGTGGAATATACTGTTGTTGCATGAATTGCTGAGTGGATGATGATGATGATGGTTGTGCACTGACTGTTGCAGGTGTAGGTGATTGGACTATGAGTGCAAGAGGATCTTGTTGTTTAGCTTGTTTCTCTGTTCTGACTTCATTTGCCTCTTTTTGGTTTTGTTTTAGAAAGTCATAGAGCTGATCATAGTTCACCTCGTGAAGGTTTTGAGTTTGGTTGACAATAGTAACGTATCGTCCCCATTCTTCTGGAAGGTTGTTGATGAACTTGATGTTCTGAACAATTGGTTTATGATCCAAACTGTGTCTGATCAACTCATTCATTAGAGTACAAAACCGTGTGTAGTAAGATTCAATCTGCTCAGCTGGAGTGGATGTGAACTTCTCCCATTCAGTCAGAAGCTTGTTTTCCACGTCTTGTTTACCAATGTCTGTACCATAGCAGAGTCTTTTTACTCGTTCCCACATTGCATAAGCAGTTTCACAACTGTCTACAGCACAGAATATTTCTTGTGGTAAACCAAGTTGGATTAAATGCATTGCCATGTCATCTGCTTCAATTTGCTTGTGATCTGCCAATGTGTATTCCTCTTCCGTTTGATTCCGGAAGGTTGCTTTAATTGGAGGTGATGCATTAGGATTCCCAGCTGTGACTTGAATCTGGCGAGGCACGAATGGACCTTCCTCTATGGATTTGATCAAGAGTTTACCTTGTCCTAGAGGCTTGGTTTTCATGTATCTTTTCATACGACTCGTCCATGGAAGATAACCACCTTTTTCTAACATTGGAGGTCGGTTTTCTGAACCTGCGGCATGAATGTCTTGTTGTGTAGTCATCTTTACAATATTGTATGATAAAGTGGATTGAGGATCGATTCAACAAAATAGAAGTTGTTTTCGTTGAAGGTTGAACTTGAACTTGGTTGATGATTTGGTTTGTTGTTGATGATCGATGATGTTGTAACAAAGTAAATAACGTTACGAAACTTGATTCAAGTATAATTAAGACAAAGTCAAAAGTTTACTGTTTCGACAAAAGTTATGTAAATTACAATTTAGATAAACTCGACAATTTCTATAGAAATTTCAATTTGACCAAAATTTATACAAATTATGGCTAAATATCAATTTAGATAGAAATAAATCTAATTTATATAAATCGATAATTTATATAAAATCTAACACTTTTATACAAAAGGTTAGATAACCGAGTGTCGAAGTATTTTACACTCTTATACAAGAGTAAAAATACCGAGTTCACTTTCGAGTTGACGAAATTACGTTCGAATCAAATCCTTAAAAGTTATCTAACTTTGAAGACTTTTAATCACAATTGCGAGGGCCAAAAGTGTCAAATCCGAAAGATATCTTAAGGCTGCTGAAAGTACAAGGACTAAAGTTGCCAATACCGAAAATTGCACCAATTGCGGGTCTTAAGTATGAATTGCGAGTCCAAATGCGATAAACTAGCTCCAATTGCGATACTCAACTTGAATTGCGAGATACAATTGCGAGAAAACCTTTGAATTGCGAAACAGCCTCTCAATTGCGATAGAAGGATGAATTGCGATAGAGGTTTGCCAATTGCGAGACCCAATTTCGATAAAAGAGAGCAATTGCGATAGAATCGATTGCGAGACAGTATCTGAATTGCGACAAAGTACTGGAATTGCGAGACAAGTGTTCAATTGCGATAAAGTGCAATTCCTGAGAGCAGTAGCAATTCCGATAGAAGCAGTCCAATTGCGAGAAGCTTCCAATTGCGAGACTGAAGACCAATTTCGAGAAAATTCCACTTTTTGGCCACTTTTGTTGACTTTAGAGACACTTCCCACGTGATATCTTGCAACTTTTCACCAACTTGTGATAAACCTGACACTTTATCACTTCTTGTACCAACTTTCAACCAATCAAATCAAAGATATTCAACATATAATATTCATAAACACATAAAGTGATTCAACCTTAGACTTTTTCGATCAAACAAGGACTAAGAACACCAAAAGTGCACTTTTTCTTTCACCAACACAGAGATACTCACTGAGTATTACAAACACAACTTAGTAAATGTTTTTGCTATTAGATTCCAAGAAAAAGTCAACACTTGGTCACGTTAAAAAACAACAGTGGGTTATTTTTTTTTTTGTTCTTGAAACAAAGCAAACATACAAACCTTCTACCTTGAAGATTGGCTCATGTATACCACTTGTTACACCACAAATCTCTTCTTTATCATACACACAAGCACTTGATGATGACACTCACAATCACTTAAGAACAATAAGAAATAGAGTTGTATGGATCATATGGTTATTTCAAGTCAAATGATTATTAGCTTCAAAGAAAGAAAATAATACAAGAGACTTTGGGACCTTTGCACACACACACTCTTTTCTTATCTTGAATGAGGCATCACAACTGTGAAGAGTGTGTGTGTGGTTTAAATGAAACACAGCCAACCATTTTGGGCTTTGGAAGGCTTTACACTTGGACTTGTAGTGGGCTTAATCTTTACACTACACAAATAATTAACTTACTAACATTACTAATGCTATAAGCCCACTAAACAAAATACATATTATACACGACACATTAATTCTAAACGTCAAATGACCATCACTTCCTAAATAGCATAAAATAAATGCTAACAAAACCAAATGGATTAAACCTTGAAATGTGCACCTTGTAATATTGCAAAAACTCCAAAATAAGAGGGTGGATGGGAATCCTAAAGTTTGATTGCGTAAACGCATGCACATATAAGCCTACAAATCCTTTCGGAGCATCAAAAATACTTTGCTTTTTACTGGGAAGCATGATTTTATATTCCAAGGGTATGGGATAATCATTCAGAAAATCAGACAATGCTTGTTTCGACAAGGTACAAGTTTGTTCTTTAATTATTCGTTTTGCAGCCATACTCATAAATAAAGTAAGGAGAGCAAAGAAAAATGGCTGAATTTTACCTTTTAGATTCCAATGGAAGCACAATGACACAGAGTTGTGTATATTTTGGGCGGAGGTAAAAGTATTCTAGGGTTTAACATGTCGAAGATTAAATACTCATGAAATCTTTGATCATAACCGAACACGTGTACACTCTCTTTACTATCTAAGCGGATTTCAAATGGATACTAAATTTGAAATGACGTTTTGCGATTACCAAAGAAGTAGCAAGTAAGGGTTTGCAAGTGGCCGGATAATGATGGTTTGCATTTAATGCGGAATTCAGTTAGACGTATTCCTTTTTATTTTTTAAAAATCAGAAGGATAGAGTACTGCTTCTTGCATTTGAATTTATTTAAAGCACTTATCTTCATTTCGTCCGAATTTGTGATAAATAGGATAGAGTGTATAAGGTTTTTTGAGTCGAAAGCAATTCATACTCGTACGTATATATCGCCTTCGACTGGGGGGCTTGATGATGTACCCTCCTAACGGGTCGAAGGACTCCCCTTCGAGCCTGTAGAAAGCCCTCCCTTCGGAGGCCCATTTTAACCTTCTAATACGTTTCATTGGCGTAAAACCATTCGCCTGCGAATGGTTACCATGTGGGAATCTGCCAATCGAAGCCCTAAGCCCTTCGGGGTATTCCTGACGAAGGGACTAACACGAAGGATCATCCAGACCTGGTCAAACCCACGTCTCCTCTATCCTTTGGCTTCCCGCCAAAACAGAGATCGTGGGCTACAAAGCCCTAGCGGTTACCACTTTCCATGGGACGCCCCCATGATCTCCGAACTATGTGCAACCGCCCACTATGTCCTATTTCTCACCTATAAATAGCATAGTCGGGCCAAGAACAAAGTAAGTAATTTCAAGTTAACCTCACTCTCTAAATTTACGACCTACATTACCATTACACATACTTACTCGCACGCCGGAGGTGGTTCGCAGGGTCCAACCCCTGCGCAATCACTTAACGTAGTGTCTTTGTATTTCTTATTTTCAGGTTAAGAACAAGCTTGGCGCAATCTCAACACCCCATTATTCCTTTGATCACCATCGAAGGCTTGGTTGACGAATATTTGTTCAATCACAATTGTTAGTCTAGCATCCGCAATTTTGCATTGCGCACACTAGACTGGGGGGACATGATGACGTATAGTCCGCATTCGGGTCACGAACCCGACCCATACTCTAGTCCATTACGAATGGGCTCAAGCCCATCACGAAGGGGCTATTGCGATGACGGTTTGGGCTCACGTTGGCCCAAACCCGAAGTTATTTATGGTCTTGATAGGATATCTCTTATTTATGGGATATATATCAAGTAACCGCCCTATGCGGGATATGCTGAGGAGTAAAGAACACGAAACCAACTAGGGTTTCTTGTGTATATAAAGAGTCTCTCGACTCTCATTAAAGGTACGATTTACAAACCCTAACTCTTCAACTAAACCCTAAAAACCGATTACTTACTCTCACGCCGGAGGATAATCGTGGGAGACAATCCCGCGATAAGCTTAACGGTGTCTTTTTTTTTTCTTAGTGTGCAGGTCTCAAGCATTAAGATCTGATTGGTACGGAATCAAGGAACGCCCAACTTTTGTATCAACACTATTGAAACAGTCAATTTGATTTGAAATCTTGTTCGCATTCCATATGATCTTTCTAAAAGATTCGCCTATCGTCTATTTTACGTTGCAAGGACCTTTTGTTCTGAAATCAACTCATTTTGTTTCCTTCTGAGAAATTTGAACCCACCTCGTTTTGATTTGAGTCATGAGGAACTACTTGGTCTGAAGATCTTTTTGGAAGAACCTCCTCGGGCGTGAGAATGTTTGTGATGATCTTTTGCGACTTGCTACGACTTCCTTTAACTTTGTGACTTCAATTTTCGAGGACAAAAATTTCTTTTTAAGAGGGGAAGAGTTGTAAAACCCCGAAATTTATATAATCCGAAAAGAGTAAAATACCCTCTGAATTTGAACTTTAAGAACTTATGAAATATATAAGTAACCTCATTTGGATTTAACCTAAGTTAATAAGCAAATTAAGTCAACGTAAACTATACACTATGTAAATAAGAAGTAACAAATAAATAAAATCCTACATTGTACATGCTAGGCGAAAATTATTTAATTTATGTACCTATGATCTTCCAAATTTTCGGCCCAAAAGAACTAGAAACAAGAAGAGTAACTAAGGTTTATTTAGCCCATCATGAAGGTCCAAACACTCCTTATTTGGCCCATCAAAAAGAACTTCGGCTTCTTCCTTTTTGTTACAACCGGATTTCATAAACAATTAAACCAAAAGAAACCCTATTTTCCCTCTGACACAAAGTGGCGGCTGCTCTCTTTCATGCTACTTCCGTCGATCCAAAATACAACCAAAGGAAGTTTTGTTGTGTTCTTGTTCAATCCATATCCAAGGTAATCATGTTCCCATGTTTTCTACTCATTTGTATTCTTGCAAAAACCCTAATCGACCCACATATCTTGTTTTCTTTATGTCGATTGCACACCAAGAAAAGAGGAGGAGGAGAGACGTGTAATTTGATCTTGTCGTGTTGGTGATTATTCGTTTGGTCTCCAAGGGTAACCGTATCATCCTCGTTGATTCTTGTTGTCTTTTGATGTGTTTGTCAAGTTATAACCACATAAAATCATAAGTATCAAACATAAATAATAAAACCCTAAAACCTAATATGTATAAATCGAACCTGTATATGTATGATGGATTTAATTGTTTTGATTATGTTAAAACCTATTATAATCGAGCTAAATATGACATAAACTCACCTATAATCGTTTGGTATTAAGGATTAATGATTTAAGTAACAAAAACCCTAAGTTATACATGATTCTGTGAACAACTGCTACTGACCCAAAATTTGTCCGAATTTAACCGGCTGTAACTAATTGATGTGGACGTATATTTTGGTGTTTTAAGAGTCTAATACTAAGTTCAGTGAAATGGCTACCTGGGAAAATTTAGTTTGTAATTTTTGGATGCCTGAAAGGTTACCTTTTGATTTTTGGAAAATTATGTGTCTGATCGGATTTGTGAGTCTGGAAAATCAGTCCGGGTTTTTGAATTTTAGTTTCCAAACCATGTTGAATTAGGAGGTTTCCTTTGAAGTGGGAGATATTCAGGATGCATATTACTTCCTGGAATTTTTTTATATTTTTTTGAATTTTTATTAAATTGGTTTTTAATTAATAACTTTTCGTATAGTAGAATTAATCAGAATTCTGGAGGAGTTGGTTTAAGTGAATTTTAATCCATAGCTATGCTACTTAATAAAATCTGGAAAAATTATATAAAATACATAAGACATTTGAGCATCTCTGGGAATTTTTGGGAATTTTATTACTGAGTTCTTATACGGTTTATAATTTATAGAAACCTAACAATTTCGTATATAAAACTGTGAGAAATTATAAAAGTTTTAAAAGGCATTTAAAAAAGTGTTGTTTGTTTAATTTCCAAAACCAAAGGGTTTAAATTGTTATTTTGCTAATACTAAAGGACTTAACTTGTAAGAACCTGTAACTTTACACTTTATACCCTAATTTGATGATAATTGCATAATGGTCCTTAAACTTATCATAATTACTTAATAAACCCTCAAATTTGTAAAACTACTATAATGACCTTAATTGTATGAAAATAATCTTATGAACCTTAAACTACTAAAATGGTCATCATTAAATTCTTTAAGTTGATTAAACGGGAATCTTAAGGACAAGAGTTACTAAATATGGAGAATCACTTAAAATGAGTAAACTTACTTAAAGTGAAAACTTGCTAAATCTGGAAAGCTACTTAAAATGGAAAGATAACGAAATCTGTAAATTGGAACCATTAGTAATTCTGTCTTTTACTCCTCTAGGTCCGAAGAGGGAGTGATTGATTTTCCTGTCAGTGTTTGTTTTGTGATTCTGCTTACTTGGTTAATAAGGTACAGATATTCTGCCCTTCTCAGTAAGGTGCCTTCGTTTCTTTTGATTTGAATCGTATTAGGATTTCCCTATGCCATTGCTATGTTCCCTTCTGATGTGAACCTCTGATGTGATCTTTTTGCTTTGAACCCTTACTTTGATCTTTTGTTTTGGACTTTGCCGTAAACCTTGACTTGAACCTTGATACACTTGATTTTATAACTGGCTGAGAAAACCTTTTTAATTATTTATGAAAACTATTTTGAAAGATTATTTTTAGGAAAACCAATATTGAAAGATTTCTCAAATGGACTTTTAAATAGAAACCTTTTTAAATAAACGGTTACTATGGAACTTTGATTATAAACTCCTGATATTGGACCTTCTGATATTAAACCATCTGTTATGAACTATCTGTTATGAGCCATCTGTTATGACACTCTGATTTGATATGATATCTGACTCTTAGTTTGATACCCGAGCCAAAATTTGTGACCCTAGCCATGAAGGTAACATGGCCATGTCATTGATGCACCGATGGCATGACTCTAGTGTGTTGGAGTGATGTTACACACCGTCCCTTTGTTTTGGTCTGCATGTGATTGGGTAGGGGCGTATGGATGCATCCTAGATCTGTTCTGTTTAGTGGATTTAACATGATTTTATATGATTTGTCTGGTGATTGGTACTGTGTGCAATACATGCCTTTCACATATATCCGGGAGCTAGCTACTCCATTTGAAGAATGAGGACACCCCTCATATTATCTGATTATCTGAGAGGTCTCCCCTCTATATGATTATGAAGATGTGGTTACTATATCTGATTTGTTCTGGGCTCGTGGTGGATTACTATCCCTTTTCTCTTTCCTTTATACTTATTCATTGACTTACCCCTTGAACCATATTACATCTGTTTGACTTTGTTTCTGTTTTCTGTACTATTCCTCTCACTGTTTGTTATCGTTATGTTTGTTCACTGAGCTTTTTAAGCTCAGCCGCATTTCTTTTCCTGCGGCAGGTTCTTAGTTGGAAGCTGGGTATGAGTGAAGAGATCTTTGGACTTAGAAGACTTTGATAGTATTCCGAAGTAGAGGCTATTAGAAGGATTTGCATTTACAGACTTAGTATTTAGTATTTAGTTTTAGTTTCATTTGTAACCTTGTAACTCCAGTATTTCATTTGTAACCTTTGAAATTCTTGTATTACTATAGATGTATGCTTTGTTTGATCTGATATGAAACCATTATCGTGATATCTTAACCCTTGCCGGGTTGGGGTGTTAAAAATTTTCCCAAATCACGCGTAACCACACAATTGTCATCTAAAACCAAGGCAGGGGAGGCAGATAAAGGTGTAGACGAACCCTTCACAGCTGACACAAAGGAATTAGAAGGCGGCTGAACATCGAAATTCATACCCCTATTCATTTTCTCATCCGAATGGTTTATGTTTTCTTTTCTCCCATCCTTGTCATTATTCCTCACCATATTATTCCACTTACCAGAATGGCTCTGGGAGTTATAAGCATGGATAGGGGGCCTTACCGTTACCTCCAAAAGGTACTGAGGCATTAGATTTCACAGAAGGTCTCTGAAATCTTGTGGTATTAGCATGGAGGCGAAATTTACCAATCCAAATAGTGCATAGATTACTTATGAGTCTTTCCACACTAAATACATTAATAAATCTAACGAATCCAAATCGCTTCCCTGATTTTGACCTCTTGAGAGGAATATAGGAATCAACTACGTGACCGTAGACTTTACACGATTGGAATAGCTCTTTGGCAGAGCAAGATTCAGGAAAGTTCGTGACATATATCGAAATCGATACCTTGGCTAAATCGTCTTCTTTAGTTCTGTAGCCACGATTCTTTCTGGTAACCTCATTCCAATCGTCATCACCCATGGATCTAATTAATAAAACCTTTGGATTGAAGGGAGATCGCGAAACTAACCGCCGAAACAAAATCAAAAGAAAAGGAACTAACAATTAAATATCCTACCTTTGATGTCCCACTTTTGTTGTCCCGCCTCTGGTGTCCCACCACTAAGATGTACCACCTATGACGTCCCAACTATAGTGTCCCATCTTTGGTATTCCATTCTGATCGCCAATAAAATAATGATTATGCATTTTATGTAAAATAATGGTCAATAACATTTAAAACAATTTGAATTACAAGCTTGCACATGAAGGTTTCATATTCTCACTATAAAAATGCCTATATATTTGTATTCGATCATTTATTTCTTTCAAATTGCTTTTTCTATCATTCAACTTGTAACTTTTCTTTTTTTATTTCATTAATTGTTGTTTACTTTGTTTCAGGTCATCGTGTCATCATATTGAACTAGCAGGGTACCCGCGCGTTGCGGCGGCGGGTACCCTGAAATAAAATTTTCCGGTGAATCATTTATTTTAGTTTATTATGTTTTTTTTGACAATAAATTTCCGGATATCAAGAATTTCGTTTAGCCCGTGCCCGTTCGGGCTCGAGCCCGTTGGCCCATACCCGTTCGGGCTCGAGCCCGTTTGGCCCGCGCCCATTCGGGCTCAAGCCCATTTGGCCCGTTGCCCATTCGGGCTTGAATATTTGTATAATGTGCTTTATTATTTTTATTAGTGACATTTAATGCAAGAATTGTGTTTAATTTGGTTGTATAATATGCTTGATAATTTGTATTTCTTATGTAAGTGGTGTTTTAATAACTGTATTAATTGTATTTATTGATCAGTTAATTAATTGACTACATTAAATAGCATTAATGTGGTGTTTTGTTTTTTTTAATATGTGCATTAAAGTGGTGTACACTATGTTTCTTGTCTTGTACGTCTGAAAATTATGTGCATTAAAGTGTTGTACACTATGCTTCTTTTCTTCTAAGTCTTAAAATTTGGAGAGAGAGTCATCCCTCTATTATATGTAGTATAGATAGGTATAAAAAAAGGGATAGAGCAATATGGTTAATTTTTTGTAGTTTGCTCCTTAAAATAAGGTATGTCTTTCATGTTTAGTGGATTTCAATTTCATTGTTTATTCATTTTTTGTTGTTTATTTAGGGTTTCCATCGAGACACAAAGATTGATTAGTGGAAGATATAAATTTTTCTCAACACATGTTTTCTTTGCAGGTTTTTAATATACAGACCAAGTCGAAGAAAGATGTTTAAAAATAAACCCCATGTTGACTCATATGTATATTAATAAAGATGGAACTATGCAAGTGTTCGACATAGTATGTTTATCACATGGATCCAAAATAGTTGAAGAAACTCAAGTACCCTAGGACCTAGGTCATCTAAACCATATCATTGTTTTAGAAAGGTAAATCATATCATTTTCTAATGTAATTTTTTAAATTTAGATATTATGATAAAGAATGTGTAGATATTTGGTTTCTTACTTATATGGTGGTTGCTATCAAAGTAGCATGTCATAAACATTTTCAATGACCATGGTATTGATCTGAATATTCATTTCCGTCAACAATATGATCAAGTGTTCAATGATTACTCCCCTTTACCAAAAAAAAGTGTTCAATGATTGATGAGATCAAAAGCCATGTTACAATCAAAGTAGAAGGATGCAATCATTCGAGCAAAATTTACCAGTGACGACATATCATAGCATGTAGTGTATTTTCATCGCAAGAATGTGGTCTCAGAAGCTTAATTTGTTAACGGGTTATCTATGCCGTTAGATGAAATATCGTTTATCTCAAAGTCAACAAATTAAAACCCACACGATCAATCACTCAAAACCCTTATAGCTCTCATGGCACAAGTATTCTCATTATACTCTAGCTATTTTACTTAATATATGAGCAATAACACATAAAAAAAATAAAGACTAACAGGTGGTCAAGCTTACATACTGAATTTTAACTAAGGAAATTATTGAACTTAATATTCTATCTACGGCATGAGGATGTGTGGAAAAAGCATGACAATATGTGAACCAGGATATAGGGTTTTAACATGTTGTGTTGTGTGAGGTCGTAGGTACCTGTGAAAGAATAGCATATGACTAAAGGATAATGAGTTTTAGCATGTTGTGTTGTGTAGGTAGTAGTTATTTTGAAAGAAAAGCATATAACTAAAGCTGTATTTTAAGATGATAGTGATGTAAAGGCAAAACTTACAAACTTGATTATTTGACTTCTTTCAAAGATAATGCTTGTAGTTAAATTTATTTATTGAAAAAGAAAGGATAGCATAAAAATGGGTACAGATTTACACGGTTGAGTTGTGAGCTACAAGTACCATCGAATTGTGTAAATTGAAAGAAAAAAAATTACAAAATGACATAAGAGATGTAAGATTTTAAAATATCTAACGAGCTTTTGTTTGAATTTAATAATTTTACTTTGGCAACACTTTATTACATGTCCGTTTAAAAAGACATGTTCTCCTTCATTTTGAAAGAGATGCATTTTTTTTTTCTTTTTCACATTTCTTGATTACAAAGTTACAACTTGCTTCACAGTACTTTCCAAGTTAGAAAAAGAAAAGAAACGTACGCCGGCGCAACCATATTTTACAGAACTTTAGTCATCGTCATCGCTACGTGTGTACATAAACAAACAATTCTTGCCTCTAAACCTCATGCACGGATACACAAATTAAATTTAACAATTAACACACTAATAGATCGACGCAATCGGATTTTATCAAAACTATATAACGCTACCGCTAGGAATTCCCCAACGCTACAGATATAGATAGTTATATGTTCTTTGATACATGTTAAGAATTTTTGTTTGATTTGAATTATTACATGTTATAACCGTTTGCAATTACATTTTGATCTTTTCGCGTTCTATTTTGAACGTTATACAAAACACTTAACACAATATCGCATATCGTTAATTTTCTGCCGCTATGAACCGCTGCCGCTAGGCGCGGGTACTCGGCTAGTAAACACAATATATATTTACCGTGTAAGATCATGAAAACAACTCAGGTTACGAAGCTTAATGAAATTTCACTTTCAACTTTTTTAATTTCAGGTGAATCACTTTTGGAGAAAGTTGTAACCATGTAAGTTTACAGAAATTGTGCATCTCATTAATACCGAACAATGATACATAAATAGATATACAAGCATGAGCCCAATAAAAAATGTCTACTAACAAAAGTAAGCATTTTTTATTTATTCATTTATTGTTATGGATAATTATTAGTGGATGTCCATATAACCCATAATAGGCCCATGACCCATGTTATCTATTAGGGTTTTTGCCCTAATGTTTGTTTATATATACTCTTTGTAAATCTCATAGTTAATAATCAATAAGAAGAATATTCATTCCCTCAATCTTGTATTCACAACACGTTATCAGCACGCTCTAAAGTTTTTAGTTTTGTTTTCTTCTTCTTGTCCACGCTCCACAGCATCAAGCTTTAAGTAAGAAAACAAATTTAGTACGAGGACGGACGGGGTTTTGGTTTCTACGATTTAGACTTCCAATCATGGTTGAGGTAAGTCTTTTACCTGTTTAATAATGATATTTATACGTTAATTAATTGCATGATATTTATTACGCATGTAAAGTCTTTGTATACCTAAACTATTGTTAGTTTTTTTTTTTTTTTTTTTTTTTTTTTTTTTTTTTTTTTTTTTTTTTTTTGTCTAATTAGAAGTAATACTTATAATAAGATAGTTTTGTAAATTTGGTAATAGTATCAAGGCTTGATTTGATACTCGTGAAAGTTAATGACGACTATGTCGTTTTAATATTCTGGATGTGATATAAGGACATGGTTACAGTTATGAACATGACTTTGTTGTATATATATATTTGAGAGCTTGATTGCTAGGCATAAATTTTAAACTTTTATTCACTATGTTAATCTTCACGGTTTTGGACATATGATTTGTTTGATCTTAACTTTAAAAGCATAGGTACCATATCTTGCATAAGTTGACATAGAGATTCAAAACACTCGAAAGACTTATATTTATGATTTAAATGCTAGATATGTATATGTATGAAGTTTGCGAGATAGTAATTGCCAAGATATCAAACTAGAGTACGTGACAGATATATGGTCAATTTAATAGAAAATTTATAACAAGATTGTGTATTATCATCGCCATGCCCCTACGAAAGATTATATTATATGACATGTATGGTCAGTTTCGGATACATAACTCTTTACAAAAACGAAGAAAAATGTATATACCACACCAAAACTCAAAACTGATAAGTGATAAGCACCACCAAAGGTTTTAAGTTTAAGTTGGTATACTTGACCATGTGATAAATTCTTTGTTGATATTTTGCGAAGATAGACTACTACGTCTATGATTTATTGTGAAAATAAAGAGCTACTAAAAAAATAATAATAATAGTAAATACTAAATTAATATTTGTTACAGGCGATAAATAAAAACGAGCTTCTATTAAAGTATAGTTGAGCCCGTCTAATTATTATGTTCCTGTATGTGAACTAAAATTGAAAATATTTTTATCAATGTAAGGATTGTAGTTATGGACGTAGTTGAAGTACTATGATACTTATGATAAAGACATGATAGGCCACTAGAGATGGTAAAATATCGTAATACAAAAATTAAAATAGGAAAAGTAGAGGTGTTATAGAAAATATAAGTTATCATGAACATGAGCATTTTTATGTATGTTGTTTGATTATGAACATAGAAGAAAATATAAGCCGAAATTATTGTAAGTTTGCAACATTGTATTGTAAGTCTGATAATGTGAGCTCTCAATATTATTCGACTTTTATATAAAAAAGTGCAACTAAAGCACATGTGGTCATAAACTATAAGTTTATGAGCCAAGATTGTTGAATTAATTGGCATGACCGGTTGGACTATCCCGGGTCAATGATGATGCGAAAGGTATAGAAGAACCATACGTTTCTTCAAAGATAATAAACTAGGAGGTACACCCAGGCATCTAGTCGAACTTTATCAAAATTCTATCAAGAACAAGGGAAATGGGGTAGAGTCAAACTTTGTTTATGATAATAAAAATGATATCCCCGATGGTCCTAAAGACCATACTGATGATGAAACTTATTTGGAAGCTGATGATTTTCTTACAGATGATTAATTGGTAGAGTCAAGCCATGAATAATTTTTCTTTCAGTGTTTTGTTAGGAATTTTCTTTAAGTGTTTGGTTTGGAATTTTCTTTAGGTGTTTTTCTTAGGCTTTCTTGATTATGTTTGGATTCCTATTATTTTTGGCTATGAATGTTTTATTAGGCTTTATTTTATTTATTTTATTTCTTTGGTGTCCATTAAATTTTCTTCGAATTGATAAATGCTTCAAGACTTCAATCTGTCTTTACTTGACAAATACCAATTTTATAATAACACATAACCTATTTAAGGTTATCTAGTTTGTTATGTGATCTGAGTTATAAACATGTTTATAGCAATATAGTTGAATGACGTATACAGATTTTATTTTACATATTATTGTTTTGTGGCCAAGCATAGTAACGTGCATAATTTATTTATTAATTTTTGTTTCTGTAAATTCTTTAATAGACATTATGTTATGATATATGATGTATATGTGTTAAGAATATTATGCAACTTGTATTGATTGGCAAACCGGTTCGACCATTCCGGTTTAGTGATGATGCGAAATATATAGAAGAATGATGTGTTTCTTCCACGATAAATTTTTATTGTTCTCAGTGGAAGTTGGTTATTTACTTATCACCATAAAATACAAATAAGGACTTGCTTCCTTAAATTGTGGAAAAATATAAAGGGCATGTATGTAGGCTTATACATGTGCCATATGGATCATTTTGATTTATAAAATCGATGCATCGTCAAAATGATCATCAAAGACGCAACTTAAGATTAGCGTGATTAATGGCTCGGCTTATAAAATGCGAGCACGGTTTTCCAAATTAAATTATTAAAAATGGTGGTGAAAACTTTCAAGTATTGGGCGATTATTGGAATAAGTGTTGAACATAAAAGTAGCCCATGTTCATACGCGAATTGCTTTTGTTGAAACGTTTATAAAACGTCTTCAGTTGATTGCAAAGCCAATAATATTGTGAGAACAAAACTTTTAGTTTATGGGGCATGTTATGACATATGAATCGCATCTTGCCAACAATCTATAATGAATCCTCCCCGTTAGAATGGTTATGTGAGATTTTGTAATTGTGTGATATATAGTAAATACACCACAACACACAAAATGGGATATTTAAATTGATAATTCATTCAAGGGGAGAGAATGAGCAGCGAGAAATATGGAATGAATTATGATATAGATGTTGATCCTCACATTAATGAATATGAACTTAAAGTTCAAGGGACAAATAACATTCCAGATATAGTAAATGCCAGACATATTTAGTGACCTAAAGAAAGTGACTAGATCATATTATGCTGCTATTGCTCCAATTACAATGTGTGTCCCAACAGTAAAATCATTGATTGGTAGTAAGTCTATGGCACGTCTGCAGCGTGATAGACGAATCGATTCCAAATAAAAAGTCCTCGAATGAATAGATAAAATGGAGCAATAAATTAAGATGGTCGAATCGAGGTAATAAAGACCCCATAATAGTCTCTGAAAGAAAAACTAGACATGAAAGGATATTGAAAACCCCGGGTACATGAAAAAAAAACACTTTGAGATCTCAACAAATGATAGAATATAATGTCTAGTAAAGTGTGGAATCGAAAAGAACTGAAACGACGTCGATAATACTGTATATAATAATGCGCATGATAAATACAAGGTGAGGATCTTGGATATCTACAAGAAGTGTAGTTGTAAAATGAATGACCAAAGAATATAAAGACGCAAGTAACTAATGAACTATGAAAGTCTCTTATGATGAAACGTGATTATTGGGTGAAATCCATACACATGAATGTTATGAGAAAGGATATTTAATGTTATGTCTGGCAATATGAGAAATAAGTTGTATGCGTCTAATATTATAAAACAAGAGCTCATTTTTGTTGAGATTCCTTAAGGAATATAGAATGCATGGAACACGTGTCATGATTTAAAATTCTCGAGAATAGTAGTTGATCAAATTGAACCACAGTAAATCAAATATTTCAATATTTTCAAGGTACAAAGGATATGGGTTTATATTTTACTAACCCGTCAAAACAAGTTTAGTTAGTTTTGCAGATGCAGGATATATGTTTAACTTACAATGATCGATCTCAACATGGATATATTGTTACAAGTGGCGAATATTTTTCCTAGCATTTGATAGAGCAAACAATCAAGGCGACTTCATCAAACCATACATAAATTCTGGAAAGGAGATATCAACTATTGCATGAAGATAATGTAGCATACCTTGCTATATTCAAGTAACGTTACATCAAAGGCGACAAGACACTTCTCATTCCAGTGATGATTTCGTTGACCTATTTACAAGATACCAAGTGATGTAGTCATCAGAGGGAGATAATACGCGCTGCACTCTTTTTGTCCTTAGTCGTGGTTTTGTCCCACTGGGTTTTCCTGGCAAGGTTTTTAATGAGGCAGCATTCCCTAAGCGTATTAACAATATGGACATCCAAGAGGGAGTGTTATGGATAATTATTAGTGGATGTCCATATAACCCATAATAGGCCCATGGCCCATGTTAGCTATTAGGGTTTTTGCCCTAATGTTTGTCTATATATACTCTTTGTAAATCTCATAATTAATAATCAATAAGAAGAATATTCATTCCCTCAATCTTGTATTCACAACATTTATTTATTTTTTTGCAACTTTCTTTCCGTCGGAATCGGTTGAGATAATCGGCTAGACTCTAACCCCAAACTTTAGGCATGAGCGGTTTAACTGAAGTCTATACAACGAACCAGCGGATAACATTAAACCTCTATCACTAAACTACATCTTTGAAAGTTCACATTCACCATTTCTAAACTTTAGTTTGATCACCACTCATCTGATTAGTTTTAAATTGTCAATGAAGCACAAATGCTTTATTAGAAACTAGGAAATTATTTTCTATTGCAAAGTTCTTTTATCTTTAGGGTTTTGTTAAACATAATCTTAAAGGATATGTTTAGAAAACAAAAAAATGCATAACTAGTAAAGAAAGTTGGCCGAGAGAGATTAAATTCAAAAGAGTATGGGTTATTATTGAATGTACAAACAATTAATGCAAGTTCAAATCTTTTTAAAAATAACTCTTAAGCTATGTTTAACAATTTCCTATTTTGTATTATTGCTTTTCTTCGGCTTCATAAGTTAAGTATTGTTTGTGGTGCAAATAAAAATATCTCATTTAGAGGCAAATTCAAGCTTTTTAGTTTTCTTCAGATAATTATTTTTTCGTGCATCTGTATTGACCAATAAGTCTTAATTTTAGTAATATGATAAATGCCCGCACATTACAACGAGAGAAAAAACACTCATTTGAACTGGGAAAGAGATCCGTACTAATCGGGCCTCGTCGTTCAGATGATTTGTGACCAAGTGAATATCATGAGCTGATTCACCTGGTAATAGATCTTCACTTCTTCCATGCATAGATATTTTAGCTGAACTAGAGGTATAGTACAAGGAGTAAGGAAATAGGTGTGTATGATTCAAGAAAAACTCGAGATCTGAGCGTCAAGGAAATAAGTGTCTGAGTGTAAGATGCAAGCGAGCTGAGAGAGCATGTGACAACTTTACAATCAGTAGTTATCTTTTACAAATCGATTAATGCGAAACATTACCCTTTTGGGTTTTCAACTTATTAACAAAGACGGAAGTTTTGGTTAACTTTCATGATGTTGACCAACAACGGAGGGGCTTTACTTAAGGACACTAAACATCTTGCCTAATTCATATTTAAGAACATTCAGTAATTAACTTTATAACAACACCGCCAGATGTCAAGTGCATGCTAGAAAGAAAAGCAAAAACAGATCAAATACAAACTAAAATGCTTACGACAGAAACTCAAGTGTCATCAAACTTGGGCACTTTTGTGGACCGGCACAATTGTGGCATCTTTTGCATTGAGAAAGAAAGCACAAAAAAACATCCTGAATTCCTCATCGATCGTATCTTTGATCATCTCCAATATATCTTGCAGCGGTTGTCCCCAAAATCTAAGTACTTGTAACTTGCCTTTGGCAACGGTGTGTTTATCCTACTACTGAGTCCAAGATAATTTAAACGAGTAAATGCACTCCACATAACCTCTTCCCAAGATATATTGTGGCACGAGTATAAATTCAGGTATGAAATTGTCGGATGACCAGCAAAAGCATATAAAGCCTTACCAGTAATAGCCTCACAACCAGTCAAATGAAGCACTCTCAGTTTCAAACAATTGTTGGCAATATCAAACAACGATATATCTGTTATATTGATCAACCACGACAACATCAATGTCTCAATGTTTGGGATTTTGGATATGGCCGAAATTCCAGAGTCGGTGATGTTAACCCCACACTTGGATAAAGTCAAAACAGTTAGGTGAACCATTTGTCCCAAGTAGATACAACCAGCATCACTAATCCTAACACACTCGTCCAAATAAAGAAACATCAGACTATTCTTCAAATCCCAAGTTGCCAAATACTTCAAACCTAAATCGGTAATCAAATAACAACCTTGCAAATTTAAACTTCTTAAACGATTTGCTTCTCCAATGGCTTTAAGTGATTCATCTGTGACTTTAACACATCTTCCCAAATCTAAAGATGTTATATTCTTAGATGATCTTAAAATGGAAACAACACCTAGATCCCCAACATGTAATCTCCTGCCTAAACTCACTGAAATCAAATCACTACAAGCATTTGCCACGGCACATAAACCATCATCATTAAAATCCGACTCATAATCCACTTTAGTATCAAGATTTTTTTCTAAAGTCAGGCCCAAGTTCTTGAGCTTGGGGCATGACTGAGCTAGGAGTTTCATATGCATGTTCGAAAGTGGTTTCGAACATCGAATATAACTCAAATTCGGGGATGCAGGTATGATATCAGTAAGTAGACCAGTAAAAGAAACTTCTAAGCACCATCGGCGAATGCATGCAGCTTTCAAGAATTGCTTGGAAACTTCAGAAAATGATTTCAGGTCATGCCTATTATGAATTCTGTTGCAAATGGAGATAAGGTTGTCATATCCAAGTCGCTCCATCGCTCTCTAGGGTTATGCGTACAAACTCTTGACCGAAAGAACTTTGTTACCTTCCACGAGTTAATGGTCGTTTGGTGCCATGTTAACTCCACCTGTCATGTATTAAACAATGCTTACTCATTATAACATCCTACTTGTATACTCACTCTTCTAACTGAATTCCCTCTCCCCTAACAAACCTCCCACCAAAAAACCATGAAAAATCCAAAAAAATGCTTGTTTACCTATCATTTTCTTCGTTTTTTTCAAATCTAATCCAATAATTCGTTTCAGCTGTTTAGATTTCATAGTTTCCCAAGTTTTTCATTTCAAAATTCATTAGTTTTCATTGAATTTGATTCAAATTACTGTTTGGTTCAATGTCGAATAAAAAACGAGCTTCTAAACGGCAATTAAGGGTTCCGGCGAGGTTTTCTGATCATGTTATGAGCAATTTAAGTCAAAATCGGACGGAAAAGGATAATTCTGGAAATTTGGATGAAATTAGGGTTCAAGAAGGGAAAATGAATGAGACAATTGGGGAAATTGAAGCTGGAAATGATGGGGGAAAGTTTAATGAGGCTGATAGCAATAAGAATACTCCTATTAAAGCTATTGTAAGTATCCCTGTGAATATTGATAAGGATAAATCTGTTTTACCTGTTGTGAATATGAATTGTGATAGTGATAGTAATATTGTTGAGGAAGTAGTGAATAATTCTAATAATGAGGATAATGATGTTAATAAGAATGTTAATGCTGAGAGTCCTATTGTTGATAATACTGAGATGAATAAGAGTGGGGATGTTAGAGTGAATAATACTGAGAAGGTAGAAAATAAGGAAGAACCTAAAAAGACTTATGCTAGTGCTGCCAAACAATCAGATAGGTATGAGGAAAATAAATTGGAGTTTATACCAACTGTATTGGACAATTTAGGGAATGAAGTTGTTGTGTTTAATGAGGAGCTTGTTAAGATAGGAAGTAGGAAATGGAACTTGACATTATGTGGACAATTTGTGGGACATAATATGTCTGTAGCTGCTCTTAACTATCACTTAAGAAGAATGTGGGCTAAGTATGGATTTAAGGAGATAGTGGATAATGGGAATGGGAGATGGATGTTTAAGTTCAATAAGGAGGAAGGTATGTTAAGTGTGGCTGAGAAAAGTCCATGGATGGTTAATGGTAAACCTTTAATGGTGTATAAGTGGGATCCTAGTATTGGTTTAGGGAAAATTGAACCAACCAAGCTGCCTATATGGGTTAGGATGTCTACTGTCCCTTTGGAGGCTTGGAGTGTTAAAGGTATTAGTGCTTTAGCTAGTAGTCTAGGCAAACCAATGATCATGGATAGTATGACAGCCTATGTGTGTAAGAATGGTGTAGGTAGAACTGAGTATGCTAGGGTTCTTGTGGAATTTGATGCTGAAAAAGGATTTAAGAATAAGGTTGATATGCAGTATAGAGATGGCAACAATAGAGTGAAAGGTACTAAAAGTGTTAAGATTGAATATGATTGGAAACCTCCTGTGTGTACCCATTGTAAAGTGTTTGGTCATGACTATGAATGTTGTAAAATAAGAGTTAGGACTGAGGCAGAGCTAACTAAGGATAATGAGTTAAATAAGAATGATGGGGGTAGTAGGGATTTTCAGAACACTTATAGGAATCCTCCACAACCTGTTAAAACAACAAATGGAATAGATAATAATAATGCTTTTAGAACCACATGGCAGTTTAAACAACAGAAGCAACAATGGAATAAGAAAACAAATACTGATAAGAAGGATGTTAATAATGTGCCTAAGAATGATAAAGAAAAAACTTTTAAGGAAGAATTCCCAGACTTAAATGCACAGAATAAACAAGCTCAATCAAAAAATAAGTCAAAGTCTCAGAATAGGAACAAGAATCAGTTTGATGTGTTAGTTGATGAGGGTGATGAGAGTATTCAAGGAGCTAGTATGTTAATAGACAAGATGAAAGTTGATAAGTTTTTGAACCTGAAACTTAAGCCTAGCTCAGATGATATGGAAAAGTGGACTAGAGAAATGCATGAGTATTTTAAGAGGTCTTGGGAGACTGATAGGGAAAAAGAGAGACAAGATAAAGTGAATGGTATGGAAGATTGTGTTGAAGATGTATGTGAAGATCAATCTCCAGTTGTTAGGAATATAACAGCTAATGAGGTGAATGGTGGTAGTAGTTCAATATTGAACTAGGTTTTTCATTTCCTAGTTTTTATATGGATTACAAAATTGGTATTTGGAACATTAGAAGTATGAATAATAGTAAAAAGCAGAATGAAGTCAAAAATCTTATTTATGAGGAAAAAGTTCAAGTTTTTGCCATTATTGAGACCCATGTTAAAGCCCCTAAGCTTCAGAAGACTTGTAATAAGGTGTTTGTGTTAGGAATATAAATATTCATATGAAGGCTCGGTCACCCCGAGTATCTATTTAGCATTTATATAGCTCGTAGGCTTATTTATATTAGCTTAGTAGTATTAGTATTAGTATTAATAGTATTAGTCGTATTTATATTTGTGGAGTGGGTCAGGGCTTTCCCCATTGTCAGCTCACTCCACAGCCCACTAGGGGCACCAATATTAGTTAGTATATAAACCCCTTCCCACACTTGGGAAGGGTTGAAACTCTTGTAACCTTTCACATAGTTAATCTAATATTCACAAGTTTTTCCCAACTCTCTCTCTCTCTAGTTCTTGCATCTAACTCAAACCATGGATCTAATCTTCCATGAATCAAGACCACCCGAATCAACCACACAATCAAGATGGTTATTTCCTACAATTGGTATCAAGAGCCATGGCTAGGTCCGGTTTGATTGTGTGTCGCTTTTATTTTGTTGGTCCGAATCTTTTGTTGCCTAAACTGTTTTTGCATCAAATTTTTTCGAATCACTACTATTACATACTGCTAGTCCATTTTTTAAGATACTGATTTGGTGTAACTTCCATGTGGGCCTCCTAAGCTTTTTGAGATCCAAAGTTGTGTTTAACATTCATGTGGGCCGTACTGTGGTAATATCATAAGTCTTATTTGTGTTTAATCTTTTGTGATTAAAAAGTCCACTTGGGGTTCTTTGGCTCGTAAGTTTGATGTTGGTTTTTTTAAGAAACAAAAGCTAAGTCTTGGATTTCTTATATGTTCTTGTTTGTCTTGGTCAAGACAGTTTGGATTTTGGATCGTGGTTAAATTCATGGCTTTAACGTTGGTGACTTGTGGTGATATTTGGTTGTTGTTGCTTCTGGGTTTTAAGGCATACGTTTGGAGTATGCAGCAGCAGATATGATAGTCAACATGTGACTGATGTTCTTGAATGCTGTTTGTGTCAAATGGGTGTTCTTGTATGCGGTTTGTGTATAGTTTTTGGACAGTAGCTGCAAAAAGAGATAAAAGACAAAATTGGGTGATAGTGACAGCTTTGACTGGTCAAAAATGCGGTTTGTCTCTATGATGATAGATGCTGTTTGTCTATTTTTCACGAATGCGGTTTGTCTAAATGCTCACGAATGCGGTTTGTCTGTATAGTCATGAACTCGGTTTGTCTATATACTCACGAATTCGGTTTGTGTTCTTACTTGTATGCGGCTTGTGTGTTGTGCACAGACGCGGCTTGTGTGTTTTGCACAGACGCGGCTTGTGTGTTTGCACAGATGCGGCTTGTCTGGGTTGATAAAGGTGAAAGAATAGAAGGAGATGAAGCAGTGACGAAGACACCATGACCACTAAACCATAATAACAGAGACTCTTATCGACCTCAGTTTGTAACCATTATCAATCAATCACTGCCAACACAATCCACAAACAATCACAATCTACTTCAACTCTAACCTAATCACATCTCCTCATATTACAACCTCATGCCACACCTCCAACATGACTTTAATCGAAAGGTTCTAATGATCTCAGATTTTTTTCGTGGTTAGTCAGATTAACCATCAAAACTAATCAAGGTCTTTCACACGAAAACTAATCCATCATCGATCATGATTCTTGAAGAGTTACTTCAGTGACTATCCGAATCAATAGAGTTAAGAAATATAACACTTAGGTTATTTTCTTTCTCCGATTCGTTTAAACTCTATCTAAAGGAAAAACAAATCGTTAAATTAAATCAAAGATTCGTGCTTAGGAATGTAACCAAAATCCAATATTTAAGATTAAGCACGCTTTTCGTCATAGATCGAGTTATTTTGAAGCTTGGCCTCTGTTTATATCCGAATAAAAAAAAATAAATAAATAAAAAAATAATAAAAAATAAAAAAAAATGAGAAAGAATCATACCAAGTGTGTTATGTTCTTCCTTTGACTCGTTTGAGAAACGAATAACAGAAATAACTACTTACCTTAAATCTTTGAAAGATCTTAAGGGAGATCATTGGTGTTCGTTAATATGAAATGGTGAAATGGGGCGGATGGTTTTGAGATAAGGGTTTGGCTGTGTAAAGGAAGAAGGTGGCTTCTGATTATGTGAGTATATGATTAGGGTTATTAAAAGTTAGGGTTAAGTGGGATTAGTGGTGTTGTGTTTTATAGTCCGAACATATTGGGTTAGGTTTTGAATCACTACTAAATTTGGGCCGGGCTTGTTTAACTTAGTCTATGGGCTGGTTAATCACTAATGACGACTTGGATAGCATTTTGAGTTAGGCTTGAGGGCTCATTGTGATTATAGGTTTGGGCTGGCATATCTCATATACCCTTGGGCCACAGCTTGTCATACGTTGCATGTTAAACACAAGGAGCGAAATTTGGTGTTAAGTGCGAATTTTGTTGTAGGAATGTTCTTTGGGATATTAAATTTGGACAACAATCTTGATCGACCTTCAAAATTTCGAGATTGACAATTATTTTGGGTGGTGATATTTTCGGGTTTATGAATGTCGATGTGATTTCAGAACTGTGGATCTGGCAGCGTTGTCCTATTAGTGCCTACAATTTGAGTGATCCTGCAATTTGATATTTGCAATTTGAGTTACAGTTGACTAATTATAATTTAATTAATTGCGAATTGACAAGTTGCTATTTGACTTGTTGCGACTAGACTGATTGCGATGCTACAAGTTGCGATTTGACGTTGCGAGTTAACACTTGCGATTCGACTAATTGTGATTTGGTTGATTGCAATCTGACTTGTTGCAAATTGACAATCTGTGACTTGGCCTGTTGCAATTTGATCAAGTTGTGATTTGACTTCTGTGACTTGAATTTCGAAGATTGGTATTGCACCTCACTCTTGGGTATTCTGGTTGATTTCACGGTTTCTCTTGTAGATTTTAGAAAATCCCGCGAAAGATTCGATTTCTCGGTTTAAATCTCAAGAGCTGTAAAATCCCGTGAAATTAATTTTGGACAAGTAGGCTGGACTTGGATTTAGACATAATGAAACTTACGGGGTGTGACTAATTTTTCGGGATAAGTTTGTGCTTCAAGATCAGCAGGAATTGGGAAATTATGGTAACTTGGTTGGTTTGTTAATTCACGGGTTGGTGTACTTAGTGTCACAAACATCTCGGGGTGGATGGATGCACGATGTTTGATGACCCTTGCTCGAGCGTATTTAAGGTGATTAGACCTGGATGTTCAAGAAGTGGATATATACAATAAAGGATGGAAGGTTGGGTATATATCACTACCTATATTTAAAGGAGTTACGTTGTTGTGCTCAATATAGGTTCTAAATCACAATTTGCAATTTAAGGTGATTAGACTTGGATGTTCACGAAGTGGATATATACAATTAAGGATGGAAGGTTGGGTATATATCACTACCTATATTTAAAGGAGTTACGTTGTTGTGCTCAATATAGGTTCTAAATCATAATTTAGTGCAAGTTTAAGTCGCGGACTTGTTCTTTATCAAGCTTCATCAAGTGATTGTTGTTTCTCAAGCTTCTAATGGGATTGTTGTTCAAGATCTTCTCAAGAGGTAGTCAGGCTTAAAGACAAGAGGTGATTTGTTTGGAGACATGTTTTAACCTTTTACTCACTTTAAAGTCATATGCATTTCATCAAGCGGTTTTGGCATATTACGAGCTTCAATGAATTGTTAATCTACTAAACCATTGATGATGAGGAAAGAAAGGGGTTACTACAAGAGAGTCTTAATCACCATCTTCGTTGCAGTAGTTTCATTTGTCTCTTTCCATGTTTTGTGCCTGACAAATTCACAAACATCACGGACTCTCAGCTTTGGCAAAAAGGTCATTTCATGTCCTTTTTGAGGGGGAGAATTATCGCAAGTTTCCTAGAAGTTCCGTCTCCAGCGATGTGAATTTTAGCGGTTCCGGTTACAGCGGGTCAGATCATATCGGTTCAGTCTCCAGCGGTTTGAATCTTAGCAGTTTCGGTTACAGCGGGTCAGATCGTAGCGATTCAGGATTCAGTGGTTCAGTCTACAGCAGTTTGATACTTACTGTTGTGCAGTTAGTTCTTGAATTTATTTCTCAGATAAATCTCAAGAACTGTAAAATCCTGTACACAGTACGACAACTATTCCACATCCAAGTAGCTAGGTCAGACAGCTTTGTTTGATAAGGACTGACTATGAGTCATGGGCACTTCTAAGAATTAGCGCATGTTTCTTCTCTTTTTGGCTAGTCAACAGCACAAGATGATCACGAAGTTAAAATTGATATTCTTTATTTGTGATTGAAGTTGAATTTCACGAAGGCGTCTACTTATTTTATCTTGAAGTCGGGGTTGGTTGGATGCATGACCTTCATTGATAACTTGCTCGTGCTTAAAATTTTAAGTTGAAGACTTGGGTTATCTAGTTACCAGCAGTCGGGGTAACTATCACTTAAGAGTCATGGGAGTACTCAGTGTCACACGTCAATGACGATGTCGATAATCGCAAGAGGTGTTAATGTCTCATACTTTGGTTGGGTATTGAGCTCTTAGAGATTTGCTTGGAGCATTAATTCTCTACACCGTTCTTCCAACATTAGTGCAAGCTTAAGTAACAAATTTGGGGACTTCTACTTCAGTTTTCAGTATTGGTATATCAGGTTTTCTTCATCGAGTGGTCACTAATCTATGTACAAGGTTGGTTAGTTGGCCAAAGGTTTTAAAAGTTGTGATGTGATCTGTAATCCTCACAAGATATTCTTTACCCAAACTGATGTTCACCTAAAATCAAAATCAGTCATGCCACATTCAATCTGTTACTGCCTCACGGTTTCTTCTTGATTTTGTAAAATCCCGAGAAAGAACTTATTTCTCGGTTTAAATCATAGATTTGTAAAATCCCGTGATGATGGACTATGCGCTCTTAACCATGATCGGGTTAAAACCATTATCAAAGTTCAGTTAAAGCATCATAAAGGGCTAGATTTGGGCATTAACCACAAGAAGTGACTACGGCGTTAATTCATTATTATTTATTTGAGGCTGAAGTGAAATTTCATGGGTGCGTGTACTTAGTATCTGAAGATATCGGGGAGGTTGGATGAAGATTCTTCGAGATCCTTGTTCGAGCTTTCAATACAATGACGAGGACTTGGATATCTAGTTATTTTGTCTTTCTCTCTATTACAAAATAACTATCACTTTAAGGAGTCACGTTGTAGTGCTCAATGTCACACGAAGTTGTGGATATCCAAGAAGTGATGTATGTCTTATACTTGATGGTTGGTTGGTTGAAGAGTATAGAGTACTTAGGGATTCGATGTTGCACGAAGTCTCTACACCGCTCTTTGTCACGCATTAGTACAAGTTTAAGTCACAAGTTCGGGTTATATTACTTCAGTATCAAGTTCATCATATTGGGTTTTCTCCATCAGTGGTCACTACATCAAACCGACAGAATGATAATGGGGTTGGTAACGAGTTAGATGAGAGAAGAAGTAAAGAGAGAGTTATGACGTCTGCACAAGTCAGTGCAGGCCTCGCTCTTCATCATAATGACGTCTGAATACCTCAGTTCAGGCCTCGTTCCTCAAACAAAAAGAAAGGTGTATGCTTTAGTGCGCTTTATCTTTGGAAGAAGAGAAATCTTCTTATTTATGGCCATTCTCATCAACAAGATTCATGCTCTTTCCGTGCTTATTCAATCTTCAAGTGGATCGGCGCATATTGGAGTATAATTTTATTCACATATTCAACCAAAAATTGCAGTTGACAGGCATATGCAATTTTTGAGGGGGGGAAAGGGTGAATAAACAACATGTCAGTCTTCAAGAACCGTCAAGTGGAGCTACTTACCATTGATGGTATTCATATTCACTAGTTCAATCATCAAAAATTGCAGTTGGCAGGCATATGCAATTTTTGAGGGGGAGAAAGGGTGAATATTAATCTACATGTTGGTTGATGATTGAGAAATGGCCATACGACTCCTGAATACGTCAGTTCAGGAGTCGTGCAAACCATGTTTCTCCAACACTACTTCTTCCGTCTATCAAGGTGTTGAAGAACATGGTCATAGAATGCTAATCTACATATTCTCACGAGCTGGTTCAATCAGCATCAAAGGGTGTCTAGTCAATGCTTCATGTATACGTCATTAGGCTACATGTACACATCATGATGATGATTCCGATTAATCGTAACCATCATGGGGGAGAGAAATGTGTACACCAAGGACGCACAACAGGTTCACGTGATCGGGCTTAATCATTTATTCCGGTGTTGATAACCGCAGAGATGATCAGTGGTTCAACTTGTTATCTTGGTATTTACGTTTCACTATTACGTCATGGGCTGATTAATCGTAACCATCAGGGGAGAGAGAATGTGTACATCAAGGACGCACAACAGGTTCACGTGATCAGGGCTTAATATCCAAGGATGGATACATACTATATATGATCAGTGGTTCAACTTGTTACTTTGGTGTTATACTTAAGACTGAAGAAGGTCGAGTCGTCAGTCTACTTTACATTCTCTGTTGGGTGCTATCATCTCATGTGTATGCTGCGGGCTGATGGGTTATATGTAAGGTTACTGGAAGGCATTTGGTGAGATGAAGATGATTGGTATTCTGTTCCTCCACATTGGGCAATCTTGAAGAAGGTCGAGTCTTCAGTCTTCTCTACATTCAAAAATGTTGAGCTCTTTTCTTACAACTTGATATTTAACTTAATCCCATGACAGTTCTTGTTTGATGAGTTGTGGAGTTAAGTTAGGTTCAAGTTGTTCTGTAGTTTAAGGTTAGGTCCAACTTGATTTTAACCTAATCTCATGACAGTTCTTGTTTGATGAGTTGTGAGGTTAAGCTGAAATCAAGTTGTTACTAGGCGTAAATTTGT
Source organism: Artemisia tridentata subsp. tridentata (assembly GCA_021014915.2). Classification (NCBI taxonomy): domain Eukaryota; kingdom Viridiplantae; phylum Streptophyta; class Magnoliopsida; order Asterales; family Asteraceae; genus Artemisia; species Artemisia tridentata. The sequence continues at coordinate 419,711,900 of CP139506.1, forward strand.
GGTTTAGCTTAACCTCATGACAGTTCTTGTTTGATGAGTTGTGGGGTTAAGCTAGATTTCAGTTGAGGCTCATCTTAAACTACCGAAAAGATGCCTAAGGTTTTTGACGACGTCACTCAAGTACGGGAGTGTTAGAAGATTAAAGACGGCATGCATTTGGTTATCAAAAGACTTCTTCATATTTCGGGCGTTCATCCAAAGTCTTCTTCCTATTATGGGTGTTCATCAGAAAGGTTGTCAGATTGGGGGAGAGCACTAATTAGGGGAAAGTGAAAAGCCAGAATCAATCCCTATTTAAAAGTGCTCACATTGCTCTTCAGCAAGTCAAGTGATGAATGCGGAGAAGATTCAGAATGCTGAGGAGTAATGGTTTCTGGTTCGTATCCTTGTATATATTTTGCTTCTTACATTCTTTTTCATATCTTATACCTTTTTGTATATAGTTATATAGATATCTTGCTAATTGTAAATAGAGAATCGTAAAATCAGAAAAACCATAAAAATTTTTAAAAAAAATAGAAAAGACCAAAAATAGTTTCACCTAGGCATGTCTTCTGTTTATCGATAACATTTACGGACATAGAAATGTCATTCAATAATGGCACGGGTCTTTAAATGAAGCTCGAGCAGAAGTTAAAATGGATTCTTAAAACATGTCTAAATGGCTTGCTATTACTTTAGATAGCAACCCGCGCTTCATATTGGGGAAAGCACGTCGCCAAAAAGACGGCTGTTCCTCCAACTGGGTGATGTTCACCGGGGCATGGATTACTTCATATCCATGTTTCCTGATTTGATGTACGTTTCAGTGCATCATTTCTTGTAAAAGAAGAGAAATCTTCTTAGTATAACAAATAGTTTTCATTCTATGATTCTTCTGAAAATTATTTGTGAGACACTTGGTGAATATGTGTTGTATGAAATTTGTTTATACTTGGATTATGCATAAAATTTGTCACTCAATCAACGTCTACAAAACCTCATGACAGTTCTTGTTTGATGAGTTGTGGGGTTAAGCTTGATTTTAGTTGAGGCTCAACTAGAATACGGGTCATTGATTGAGGGGGAGAGTGAATTCAAATTTTATATCATCAAACGGGTTTCTTGATTAATTCATGACTCTTAGAAAAGGTTTTGCAGTTAATGGGGTATTAGTTGAAAAGGATATTGCTTAAATATATCAAATGACCAAGTGTGTTAGTTGCTAGAAAGTTTAGGACATTATGTGCAATTTGCTTGTAGTATCCTAGCTTCATATAACTAGAAGGTTCATTTGTATCTCTTTGGAATCCTCGTTTAATCCCCTAGATACATTAAAACTCAAAATCTGAAAGAAGTTAGAAAACCCGATGTGTTTGATGTTCTTGAATGCTCCACTGACATTTGTATGAACTAAGTGAATGAGTTTCAGATGTTGTTTGTCTCTGTTGCTTAATTGTTGTTGATATTGTGCATATGTTCTCAGGATTCGCTTAGGTAGATTGCCATTATGTTAGAATCATGTTCCTAAGATCCTGAATTAAATATTGAAATCTGTGTGAATTGCCATGTTCATGATTGCTAATTGCTCCTCATGCTAGATAGTGGTTTGACGTAGTTCCTGATTGTGGTTTGATTATAAGATGAACTTGGTATTATAATGTGGCAAGCTGCTGAAGGGTGGCTATTTAGGAATAGTGTATCTGTATGTATGTATATCTGTGTTGATATTCTTATGCAGATTCCATAGCCAAAATGAATGTGCCAGTTCCCATTCTAACCATTTGATCAGACGTTCAAACTCTATTGATTGGCTCGGAATTCACCACGACAACAACATCGGCTGCAACAACAACAACAACACCTTCACCTCCACCACCATCATTTCAACAAAGAAGTACTTACTCAGATCTCGCCAAGTGGGGATCGACATTACTTGAGAAGATTTGTTGGTGGATGGATAATCGATGTTGACCACTGACTCACTCAGAAAAGTGGGTGATTACATCATCTGCGCAAAAAGGTCATTATCATTTGTTTCATAAACATCTTGTGCATATAAAGCAGTGAATCTCCCTCTTAGATTAAGGGGGAGCTCAGTATGTTCTTATCATCAGAATATATTAAATCGGACACATTTTCTCCCACATTTTCTAACTTATTTAAATCAATTGGGATCACAAATCTCAAAAGGTTTGAAATTTTTGATCGGGGGAGAGAATGTGATTTAAATATGAAACCTGATGAAAATGTGATGTTTTGGATTTAAGTGTAGGCTCTCCCATATGTGCAAAACTCTTTCGTATATCGATGCACATATTGAGGGGGAGCAAATGGACAAAAAGGATTGGGCATCTCGTAAGAACGGCTCAGACTTCACCAAAGAATTGACGAAACTTGAATTGTCATCAATCGAAAGGATACGTCTTGGCCAGGTAATAATTTCAAGCTGGTCTAACCAGTGATGTAAGCGTGTCTCGAAAAAGACGTATCTGAGTAGAGTGTACCATTTCGAGAAACTTTCTGTGGACTTGACCAGGCCGGGTAATAATTTCAAGCTAGTCTAACTAGTGATGTAAGCGTGTCTCGAATCGGTCATGTTCACTGAAAGTGGATCAATTCAAAAAATGCGAGCTCTACCTAACATGTGCAAATTTATAAAACAATCACTTGAGCACATGTTGAGGGGGAGCATTTGAAAAATATAAAACTCTCAAGTGTTTGCAAAAATGTGTTTCAGAATCATGAACACTTTGAGAGATTTTTCAAAGATTTGGTTTGGCAATCGTGGATGAATACCAAAGACCGACCATTTTAATTAATGCATGGAGTTATAAGGATGGTTAGGTTAGGCTCAAGTTCCCACGATCCCGCCAGAGCCGGAGGGATCTACCCAGGGACAATCCACTAGTTAGTGTAGAAGTCCTTAGGTATGATTAAAAAAAGAAGAAAAGTGAATTAGGGAAGAGTGCCGACTGAGATGGAGCTAACACTGGAATAAACCCAACAAGGTGTTAGTTATGAAGTCTCGGTAAGCACTGAAGGGGTTGAAGAATGAAAAAGAATTGTAAAGATAAAGGGTGAAAAGAAATAGCCCTCCTTACAACTTAGGCAGAAACCGGGTCAATACATATGCTGTCAGAATCACATAGTTGATTGCTGGCATTGAAGACAAAGTATCATGGACCCAGTGATACGCTGCACAACCCTCCCTAGCCACTCAAGGTCCCTCAAAGGATTCTTGTTTCAATTGTCACAGAGTTCAATACATTCCTATCGTCTCTCTCACTCCGAGTTAGATGATATTGAAAAGGTAGCAGTCCTCTCCAGCCTCCGATCACCAAATCAAAACGCACAATAGAGTCTAGAGCCACGAGATGCATAATAAGATCTCATAGGGACACGAATTATTTCTACACTGGGTGTTCAACATTAAGGACACCAGTTGTAAACTTAAGAGTCCTACGCAGGTCTTAGCAATCTGCCAGAACATTTATGAGGGAATTTATAAATGTAATTCTCAATGATTGAATGGAAATTCCTGCCAGGGTCAACATCAAGCAGCCCTGAAAGCAGGTCACTTCGGTAATTCTTTATGGATTACGCTTAGTGGTCACGGCGGTTTCAAACGGTCTACAGTCGTGGAGTGATCTCCAGCGACTCACCTAATCGTTGATGTGCTACGGTTCGATCTTAAAAAGCCCTCTGTGGGTTTTCGATTAGGAACGGTCTTGGTAAGGATTAGAGAGAGTTTTCACACTATGCTGTTAACAATCTCGAAGTCCGAACCTGTAAGTACCGGACGTTTTGTTGCTAACTGTCTTATGTAGGAACTTCTGGCGGTTGTAGCTGGTTGCTGTTGTAGCTGGTTGCAGAAAAGATGCCAATCCTCTACCACATGCTCACACTACATCATCATTGTAACTCAACAAAGTCATGATCAACCTAAAAGACCTTTAACACGGCTTCTGCAAACTCTGATGCTAAAGATCATGACACCAAATAGTGTGAGCATGTCGGCTCAAAGATTTACACATCACATGGAAACATATTGCTGAAAGATGACTTGAAGACAAATGTTGGATGATAAACTCGAATAATTCTCAAAGATCATCCAAGACAACAGATCAGTCATCAAAAGATTACTGCTGAATGCACAAAGTTTCAAGACATTTAAGAATCAAAGACTACGAGCTATGAAGACATGATCAGAAGACAAAATGCTAGAATTCAAGTTATTATTTCCGGGGTGACCTCCCTTAGGGGGAGATTGTTAGGAATATAAATATTCATATGAAGGCTCGGTCACCCCGAGTATCTATTTAGCATTTATATAGCTCGTAGGCTTATTTATATTAGCTTAGTAGTATTAGTATTAGTATTAATAGTATTAGTCGTATTTATATTTGTGGAGTGGGTCGGGGCTTTCCCCATTGTCAGCTCACTCCACAGCCCACTAGGGGCACCAATATTAGTTAGTATATAAACCCCTTCCCACACTTGGGAAGGGTTGAAACTCTTGTAACCTTTCACATAGTTAATCTAATATTCACAAGTTTTTCCCAACTCTCTCTCTCTAGTTCTTGCATCTAACGCAAACCATGGATCTAATCTTCCATGAATCAAGACCACCCGAATCAACCACACAATCAAGATGGTTATTTCCTACAGTTTGGTAATTGGAATCGGGTATCTAATATAGGGCAATGTATAGGTGGTTGTAGAATTGTGATAGGTTGGGACAGTGCTAGGGTTCAACTCATGGTTCTTCAGACCACTAAGCAGAGCATTTTTTGCCTCATTGAAAACATTCACAATCACAAGAAAATGTATTGTAGTTTTGTGTATGCTTCTAACTCTGGAACATAAAGGAGAAATCTATGGAAGGAGTTATATATGGCCAAATGTTCTTCTAATGGTCATCCATGGGTGCTTATGGGAGATTTTAATGTGACTTTGAAATTGGATGAGCACTCTGCTGGAAGGTCTACTATCAGTGGTGATATGCAAGAGTTTATTGATTGTGTGAACAATGTTGAAGTGGAAGATGTTTGTCAGACTGGATTGTTTTATACATGGATCAAATCTCCTTCTAACCCTACTACCAGTATATTGAAAAAGTTGGATAGAGTAATGGCCAATGCTGAGTTCTTATCTGAATATAACCAAGCCTTTGCTGTATTCCATCCTTTCATTATATCTGATCATAGTCCTGCTATTCTTCATATCCCCCAAGCTATGCAGAAAAAGAAAAGGTCCTTTAAGTTCACAAATTATATTGTTGATAAAGAGGATTTTATCCCTAGTGTGGAAAAAAGTTGGAAGGATGATGTGTGTGGGTTTCATATGTTCAGAATTGTTAAGAAGCTCAGGAATCTTAAACCTGTATTGAACAAGATTAGCTGGAAGAATGGTAATATTTTTGTGAGAGTTAATAATCTCAGGGATCAACTTAAAGCTGCTCAGATGATGGTTAATCAAGATCCTTATGATGCAGAAAAGAAAAGTTTAGCTGCTCAGACCCTTAATGAATACAATGAAGCACTAAATGATGAAGGAAAACTATTGTTTCAAAAAGCAAAGATTGAATGGCTTAATGAGGGGGATAGAAACACTGCATTTTTTCACAAAGTTGTTAAGAATAGAGAGAACAGGAGCAGAATTGTGAGTATTACTAATTCTAATGGTGATATTATTGAAGGTGAAGGTATTGCAAATGCCTTTGTTAAACACTTTGAAAACTTTCTGGGTCAGTCTTCTCAAGTGGAATCTTTGGAGTCTTTGGGAGATTTTTTCACAAATACCTTAGACAGAGATGAAGCTCAAGCTATGGTGTGTGATGTTAGAAAGGAAGAGATCAAAAATGCCATGTTTGATATAGGAGATTGTAAAGCTCCAGGACCTGATGGGTATACTGCATGCTTCTTCAAAAAAGCCTGGACTGTGGTTGGTGAGGATATTTGTCTTGCTATAAGTGAATTTTTCTCATCAGGAAAATTGTTAAAAGAAGTGAATTCAACTCTGATTTCCTTGATTCCTAAAAGTCAACAAGCAAGGTCAGTTAATGATTACAGACCTATAGCTTGTTGTAATGTCCTTTATAAGTGTATTAGTAAAATCTTGACTAATAGGATCAAGGGTGGCCTGGATAAACTTGTTAATATGAATCAGAGTGCTTTCATACAAGGGAGACATATTCAGGATAATATTCTGCTTACACAAGAAATTCTTAAAGGGTATAATAGGAAGGGTGGTCCAAAGAAATGCTCTTTAAAGATTGATATTGCCAAAGCCTAAGACACAGTAAGTTGGGAGTTTCTTAGAGCCATTCTAGTGAAATTTGGGTTCCATGAGAAAATGATAGAATGGATATATACATGCATTTCAACCTCAGCCTTCTCAATCTGTGTAAATGGAGAGGTTCATGGATACTTTAAAGGTGGTAGAGGTCTTAGGCAAGGTGATCCCATTTCTCCTTATCTTTTCACCTTAGTCATGGAAGTTTTTTCTCTCATCATGGCAAGAAACACACAGGCATCTAATGATTTTAAGTATCATGCTGGATGTAGAGAACTTAAGCTCACTCATTTATGCTTTGCTGATGATCTGTTGGTTATGTGCTATGGGGATGTTGCATCAATGAAAGTTATAAAACAATCCTTAGAGGATTTAAGTAAAGTTTCTGGTCTTAACCCTAATATGAGCAAAAGTACTATTTTTTTCAGTAATCTTAATGAGGGAGAGAAGAGAAATATTCTGAATGTTATGCCATTCCAAGTTGGTACTCTCCCAGTCAAATATTTGGGTGTTCCTTTGATCACCAAAAGGCTCAGTCAAGAGGAATGTAAACAACTTGTGGATAAAGTCAAAGCTAGAATTGGAGATTGGAAGAATAAGTTTCTCTCTTATGCTGGAAGAATGCAATTGATTGCTTCTGTTCTTGGATCAATGCAAATTTATTGGGCTGCAGTCTTTTTATTACCCAAGTCAACTGTGAAAGAAATTGAGAAGCTGCTTAAAGGTTTTTTATGGTATCAAGGGGATCTTGCAAGGGGCAAAGCTAAGATTGCTTGGAAAACTATATGTAAGCCTAAAATTCAAGGAGGTTTGGGGTTTAAAAGCTTGAGCAGGTGGAATGAAGTGTTACTTACTAAACATGTGTGGAACATTGCTTCTCATAAGGAAAGCCTATGGGTCAAATGGGTACATATGATGAAATTAAGGGGCAGAAGCTTATGGGAAGTAGAGGTTGAACATAATGATAGTTGGATGTGGAAGGTGTTTTTAGATCTTAGAGAAGAAGCCAAAAAGCATATTGAATATAACATTGGCAATGGTAGAAAAATTGCTGTCTGGTATGATAAATGGAGTGAAATTGGCCAGTTATGTCAAAGAATTACTAGAAGAGATGTTTATGAAGCAAGATTTTCTAATAATGCTACTGTTGCAGATGTTATTGTGAATGGCCAATGGGCTTGGAAGGATGTGTGGGCTGATAAATTTCCTGAAATAGTTAATCTCAGTGTGCCAAATATTATTGATAAAGAAGATGAAACTGTTTGGAGAAGCAAGAGTGGAGACATCAAACAGTTTTCTATTAAGCAAGTGTGGGATGATTTTAGAGAACAAGTTCATGAGGTTAGCTGGAATAACCTTGTATGGTTCTCTCAAGGAATTCCTAGTCATATGTTTGTACTATGGATGGCTATTCATGGAAGACTGCAGACCCAAGACAGACTATATAAGTGGAATAAAGATGATAGCATGAGATGTGCCTTATGTAATTCTTGTATGGACTCTCATGACCATCTTTTTTTCCAATGTGCATATGCAGAAAGATTATGGAGTGCTCTTAAAAGGAAGATATATGCAACTGGTCTCCCTTTAAATTGGAGGGATCTAATAAATGCTATGGCCACAAGATTCAAGAACAGAAGCATAAGAAATATTGTGAGCAAAATTGTTCTAGGAGCAGGGGTGTACTTCATATGGCAAGAAAGAAACAAGAGACAGTTCACTACTAAAAAAAGGCCTGCTGAGACTTTACTTGAAACCATTCTGGAATCTGTGAAGCTAAGACTTATGAGTATCAGGGTGTTGAATTCTGTTCAGGTTAACAATGTAGCAAGAGAATGGGATATCAAGTTCAAAAACATTCAGCTTAGCAAATAAAAAGCTGATGTATGTGCAGTATATGGGTGTTTTGTATTACTGGGTATTCAGCAGATGGCTAGTACTTTGGTGTTTTGAGATTCATATTCTGAGTCATCACAACATCATAAAGTAGTTTCCTGCTGATGGGAGGTCAAAGTATTATTGATGTCTGAGCAATTCTGCTTAGATGTGTCTGGAATCAAAGAGATCTTAAAAATGCAGAGGAGAATTGTTAACTCTGCCAATTCTCAGGTTTTTAACCTTTCTCAGAAATTTCAATGCATTAGAAATTGACTGAGAATTTAGTTCACTATTAGATGATGGCTCTGTACCTTGGTTTCTAAATTAGCTCATGGCTGTTTTTTGGCCTATTCATTCCCATGGTAGGTCTTTGTTAGATAACTAATGGGAAAGTGTAGGCTGAGACAGCTTATGTTCTATTTTTTAAACCATAAAGTGAGTTTCCATCTATGAAGGGTATAAGTGAGCTAGTGGGCAGTACATGTTTCTAGGAATTGTAAGGAGTGAAAGATGATCCTACATGGTCCTAGTTATGTGCTACTAAAGGAGGTAATGGATGGTCATCACTGTAGGGTGTGTGTTCCCATATGCGTGAAGCCATTTTCGAGATGGAAATGTAGCTCATGTGGTATAGCCCTTACAGTGGAAGGGGTAAAATGGTTCCTAATGAAGCCATTAACCCGTACTATCTTGGTCATTGTGGTGGCAGGTTGAATGATCAAGGTGGGAAGGGTAAGATGGAAATGTAGTTAGATGGTTATTGGTGCATGAAAAGGTGAATTGAGAAATGTTTTGCTACTGCAATTGTGTAAATTGCCTGCAGTTTTCTGGAATGGAAATTGTTGTCTGCTGTCTATGGAAGAATCTTTGAGATAGTTTAGCTAGTTTGAATCAAGGATTGGTATTTCATGTTTGAATTTGGTCCGTTGTTTATAGTAAAGAAGAGTATAGGCATGTCTATATCTCATTCTTCATTGTTGTATATAAGTTGTGATGATTAATATAATTCATCTTTTGCAACCAAAAAAAAACATCCTACTTGTATAATTCGTTGTTGTGATAAGCAATCTAATTAAAAAAAAATTTTGAAATAACGAGTTAATTAGGAATACAGAAAACATGCAGGTTATCTCTAACTAATCAAATGGTTAAAGACAAACTATATAGCTAAAATGAAACTAGTGGAAAGTCACACAAAGATACACAAATCGTCAAGTATAATAGCAACAAATTTAGGTTGGGACCATTACATCAAGAAATCAGCAAGAGTAGTAATAGTAATTCTATATCTTAGTGTACGAGTATGCATATTTGAAGAGCTTCAAGCCCGTAAATGAGCAAATATGTAACAGTGAAATTTCTCCCATATTTGACTTTTAAAGTCAAGTTTAAAAATGATGGATCCGTTGTATTGAACTTAATTGACAAATGGTTAGGTGAATAACAAATAACACTAAATTCAAACCTATATCTTAATGAGTAAGAGTATTTTTATGATTGCTTGATTGTTCGGAAAATAAGCAATTTGCAAATGGTTAGGTGAATTACAAATAACACTAAATTCAAACCTATATCTTAATGAGTAAGAGTATTTTTATGATTGCTTGATTGTTCGGAAAGTAAGCAATTTGCAGTGTTTGGATAAAAGAAACTGCTTCTGCTAATTTGGGGCAAATAAGTCATCTTCCATCATAGGCAGCTTGGGACGTGCTTATATCAAACTAATTATGTTTCGGCTTACAAGCTGATACGAAAACGGGTAAATAGATGAGATTTTCCTTGATAACCGGGGAGGTTGAGTCTTTCACTCGGATGTATGCCCGGGGTATACCCGTGACAGTTTCCGAACCCTTTCCCTCGCCTGCACCAAGGTGTTTACTTAGGGAGGTTTCAACTTAAGACCTCTTATGAGCTTATTTGACTTAGCTTATATTTCATAAGCTCATTTTTAGATTTTTTTGTTTAAGAAACAAAAACAACTTACCCAATCCTGTCGGGGTGGGGTATGGGGGAGGTAGACTGGAGAGAGATCCTACCCCTACCCCAGGATAAACCCGAGAGTAAGGAGACCGCTTACAGGAAGACCTCCGGCAAGTGTGTGGGGTGAGAATGCTCAGCAAAAGTGCATGTGTAAAAGAGAGCAATAACAAGGATAAGCATACAAAAGACGAAAGGATAAAAACAAGCATATACAAACCTAGCAGATAGGCAGAAAAACCATCAAAAGAACATAAGAGAAAAGGACATAAACATAAATAAGCAAACGCCGCAAGTAACCCAGAAAAGAGAAAAGATAAAGCGCTAAAGAGGCAGGGGACACGAGCAAAGCATACAAGAACAAAAGAATAAACGCAAAAAGCAAAAGGGCAAGAGCACCAAGAAAAACGCAGGCAAAGAAAAGGGGGCTAAAGGCAAACGAGACCAAGGCCTAAGAAAGCAGCAAAGAACTAAGTAGGGCAATGCTATAGGGCCTAGAACTAAGGCAAAATAAAAGGAACAAAAGAGGCCACTAAACGCCTAAAGCCTAAAGGAACAAGCTAAGGGCTCTATATCTTCTACAACACAAGGGGCAAGGCTACTAAGAGAGTCCTATCTGAGGTCATGTCCTCGAACAAGAGAAGCTCCTTCATGTCTTGCTTAAGTCTATCCTCCCACCTAACTTTAGGCTTATGAAATATAAGCCGAGTCAAATAAGCTTGTAAACCTAAGAATAGCTAGGGCGTTTGGTTTGAGGGTATGGATATGAAGGAATGACTTTCATTAACATTGCAGTTGTTTGGTTTGTGGGTTTCGTATTTGAAAATCGGAATCAAACTCTATAAACTAAGCATTATCAAAACCCACTAAAAGTAGTGGGTTTAAAAACCTATTCCCATACGGCCATACCAATACCCATACCCATTATCAAAAGTGAAACCCTCAAACCAAACACCCATTATAGAATGAAATTTCAAGGCATAAAAAAACCCATAAAAAACTAAACACCATAAAAGACTAACATATTTGCTGAACCACCTTATTGTTCATACTCTTAAACTGTAACATAGAATAAAATAAGTGAGTAAACTACATATGTTAATGAATAAAGTAACAGTAATACTTACAATGCAATCGAGTTATTTAAAGAATCGTGGTCTCCGGGAATACTAATGACCAGTGGTTGTCGGATATATAGAGGATGTTTGGGTTAAGGGGCTTCTCGGGCAGACAATGCAGCAAATTGCTAATGGATCTTCGGCCCAATAATCAACCCTTTTTCCATAGTTTAGACTTTAAAGGCCCAATTCAGTTTGTTTGGTTTTCTATCAGATAATTGTGATTTTTCTAATCTTTATTCACCGACCAAGTCTTACGTTTGTTTTTTCATTCAGTACTACAATAAATTTTCCTTGTAAACATGTTGGTATATACTCACGGGTTGTCGCTATGTACTTAAAAGTTGGTAACATTTAACCAGTTTGGGACCATGTTTAACTACAGATGATTCCATTCCGAGTATCATTTCCATCTGAAAATCATTTAGCCAGTTGTGGACCAGGACGGACTATTAAGAAACACACCCAATTAACTTAAGAGACAGACCCATTGTGTGAAACCATAAGTTGAGCGGGTTTGGATAGGAGCCACTGCTGGTGCGTTGGCCCATTCTGTCTTACAAATGGTTCAGCTGGGTATGTGGGTGAAGAGCAAGCGAAAGTGTGTGAGACGTAGTTACGTTAAACCCCTTCCCCCTCCTCCATTTTAGTCAGTTTTGGATCATGTTTGACAACAGATGATCATACTTTATCATAAGGTTTACATCTGAATGATTTGAGAAATAGTGCATTAAATTCATACACATCGGAGCCTTGTCATTGCAAAGTTTTGTGACCAACAGAATATAATGTGCTATTTCACCTGCTAATTTCCATAGATATTTTAGCTGAACAAGGGGTAAAGTACCAGGAGTAAGGGTGATGGCAATGGGGGACTCGGAGTCTTGGGAGGATTCCCACCGACCAATCACAGAATGCCATGTGGCAGGAGGATTCTGAAGCTAAAACTGTTGGCAGTGGGAGGATTCTGGAGGATTCGGAGTCATGGCTCAATTTTTTTTTTTAGTATTATTATTTTTGTATAATGGTATATATATAATAAAAATTAAATGTAAAACTATTTATTATTTTTGTATAATGGGCAATATGGGAAGCCAAAAGATTAGCATACGCCATAATGTTCGGATCGTTTACAAAATCCGGAATTAGTGGGTTGTGTTGACCCGAACCTTGTGACGTAGCGTTCTTTTTTGTACGGGGAGGAACAAATTGATTTTTGGGTGCCATTTGTTTTTTTTTTTTTTTTTGAATTGACAGTTGGTATATATATATTTTTTTTTTTGTTGAGATAGTTAATCAAAGAGTGTGTGAGTTTGTGTTGCAAAAACAAACATATGTGTGTATATATATGCTGCCACAGCCAAGTCAAGAAAAAAAAAAAAAAAAAAAAAATAGCATTGAAAGCCCTTAACGGGCAAAAAAAACGGTAACTTTTTGAAATTAGATGCCAAAACGCTGCGTCCAAAAGTGCACTCCGAATCACAAGCCGCGGGCGTCTAGGGGGTTGGCGGCGGTGTTCACCGGCGTCCTCCCCCCAGGACGCTGGCAAGCCGCTACCACTGCCATCCCTCTAAAGGATAGTCTGTATGATACAAGCGAGTTGAGGGAGCATGTGACAACTTTACAATCAGTAATCTTTTACAAATCGATTAATGCGAAACATTACCCTTTTGGGTTTTCAACTTATTAACAAAGACGGAAGTAATTTGGTTAACTTTCATGATGTTGACCAACAACGGAGGGGCTTTACTTAAGGACACTAAACATGTTGCCTAATTCATATTTAAGAACATTCAGTAATTAACTTTATAACAACACCGCCAGATGTCAAGTGCATGCTAGAAAGAAAAGCAAAAACAGATCAAATACAAACTAAAATGCTTACGACAGAAACTCAAGTGTCATCAAACTTGGGCACTTTTGTGGACCGGCACAATTGTGGCATCTTTTGCATTGAGAAAGAAAGCACAAAAAAACATCCTGAATTCCTCATCGATCGTATCTTTGATCATCTCCAATATATCTTGCAGCGGTTGTCCCCAAAATCTAAGTACTTGTAACTTGCCTTTGGCAACGGTGTGTTTATCCTACTACTGAGTCCAAGATAATTTAAACGAGTAAATGCACTCCACATAACCTCTTCCCAAGATATATTGTGGCACGAGTATAAATTCAGGTATGAAATTGTCGGATGACCAGCAAAAGCATATAAAGCCTTACCAGTAATAGCCTCACAACCAGTCAAATGAAGCACTCTCAGTTTCAAACAATTGTTGGCAATATCAAACAACGATATATCTGTTATATTGATCAACCACGACAACATCAATGTCTCAATGTTTGGGATTTTGGATATGGCCGAAATTCCAGAGTCGGTGATGTTAACCCCACACTTGGACAAAGTCAAAACAGTTAGGTGAACCATTTGTCCCAAGTAGATACAACCAGCATCACTAATCCTAACACACTCGTCCAAATAAAGAAACATCAGACTATTCTTCAAATCCCCAGTTGCCAAATACTTCAAACCTAAATCGGTAATCAAATAACAACCTTGCAAATTTAAACTTCTTAAACGATTTGCTTCTCCAATGGCTTTAAGTGATTCATCTGTGACTTTAACACATCTTCCCAAATCTAAAGATGTTATATTCTTAGATGATCTTAAAATGGAAACAACACCTAGATCCCCAACATGTAATCTCCTGCCTAAACTCACTGAAATCAAATCACTATAAGCATTTGCCATGGCACATAAACCATCATCATTAAAATCCAACTCATAATCCACTTTAGTATCAAGATTTTTTTCTAAATTCAGGCCCAAGTTCTTGAGCTTGGGGCATGACTGAGCTAGGAGTTTCATATGCATGTTCGAAAGTGGTTTCGAACATTGAATATAACTCAAATTCGGGGATGCAGGTATGATATCAGTAAGTAGACCAGTAAAAGAAACTTCTAAGCACCATCGGCGAATGCATGCAGCTTTCAAGAATTGCTTGGAAACTTCAGAAAATGATTTCAGGTCATGCCTATTATGAATTCTGTTGCAAATGGTGATAAGGTTGTCATATCCAAGTCGCTCCATCGCTCTGTAGGGTTATGCGTACAAACTCTTGACCGAAAGAACTTTGTTACCTTCCACGAGTTATTGGTCGTTTGGTGCCATGTTAACTCCACCTGTCATGTATTAAACAATGCTTACTCATTATAACATCCTACTTGTATAATTTGTTGTTGTGATAAGCAATCTAATTAAATAATTTTTTTGAAATAATGAGTTAATTAGGAATACAGAAAACATGTAGGTTATCTCTAACTAATCAAATGGTTAAAGACAAACTATATAGCTAAAATGAAACTAGTCGAAAGTCACACAAAGATACACAAATCATCAAGTATAATAGCAACAAATTTAGGTTGGGACTATTACATCAAGAAATCAGCAAGAGTAGTAATAGTAATTCTATATCTTAGTGTACGAGTATGCATATTTGAAGAGCTTCAAGCCCATAAATGAGCACATATGTAACAGTGAAATTTCTCCCATATTTGACTTTTAAAGTCAAGTTTAAAAATGATGGATCCGTTGTATTGAACTTAATTGACAAATGGTTAGGTGAATAACAAATAACACTAAATTCAAACCTATATCTTAATGAGTAAGAGTATTTTTATGATTGCTGGATTGTTCGGAAAATAAGCAATTTGCAAATGGTTAGGTGAATTACAAATAACACTAAATTCAAACCTATATCTTAATGAGTAAGAGTATTTTTATGATTGCTTGATTGTTCGGAAAGTAAGCAATTTGCAGTGTTTGGATAAAAGAAACTGCTTCTGCTAATTTGGGGCAAATAAGTCATCTTCCATCATAGGCAGCTTGGGACGTGCTTATATCAAACTAATTATGTATCGGCTTACAAGCTGATACGAAAACGGGTAAATAGATGAGATTTTCCTTGATAACCGGGGAGGTTGAGTCTTTCACTCAGATGTATGCCCGGGGTATACCCGTGACAGTTTCCGAACCCTTTCCCTCGCCTGCCCCAAGGTGTTTACTTAGGGAGGTTTCAACTTAAGACCTCTTATGAGCTTATTTGACTAGCCTATATTTCATAAGCTCATTTTTACATTTTTTTTGTTTAAGAAACAAAAACAACATACCCAATCCTGTCGGGGTGGAGTATGGGGGAGGTAGACTGGAGAGAGATCCTACCCCTACCCCAGGATAAACCCGAGAGTAAGGAGACCGCTTACAGGAAGACCTCCAACAAGTGTGTAGGGTGAGAGTGCTCAGCAAAAGTGCATGTGTAAAAGAGAGCAATAACAAGGATAAGCATACAAAAGACGAAAGGATAAAAACAAGCATATACAAACCTAGCAGATAGGCAGAAATACCATCAAAAGAACATAAGAGAAAAGGACATAAACATAAATAAGAAAACGCCGCAAGTAACCCAGAAAAGAGAAAAGATAAAGCGCTAAAGAGGCAGGGGACACGAGCAAAGCATACAAGAACAAAAGAATAAACGCAAAAAGCAAAAGGGCAAGAGCACCAAGAAAAACGCAGACAAAGAAAAGGGGGCTAAAGGCAAACGAGACCAAGGCCTAAGAAAGCAGCAAAGAACTAAGTAGGGCAACGCTATAGGGCCTAGAACTATGGCAAAACAAAAGGAACAAAAGAGGCCACTAAACGCCTAAAGCCTAAAGGAACAAGCTAAGGGCTCTATATCTTCTACAACACAAGGGGCAAGGCTACTAAGAGAGTCCTATCTGAGGTCATGTCCTCGAACAAGAGAAGCTCCTTCATGTCTTGCTTAAGTCTATCCTCCCACCTAACTTTAGGCTTATGAAATATAAGCCGAGTCAAATAAGCTTGTAAACCTAAGAATAGCTAGGGCGTTTGGTTTGAGGGTATGGATATGAAGGAATGACTTTCATTAACATTGCAGTTGTTTGGTTTGTGGGTTTCGTATTTGAAAATCGGAATCAAACCCTATAAACTAAGCATTATCAAAACCCACTAAGAGTAGTGGGTTTACAAACCTATTCCCATACGGCCATACCAATACCCATACCCATTATCAAAAGTGAAACCCTCAAACCAAACACCCATTATAGAATGAAATTTCAAGGCATAAAAAAACCCATAAAAAACTAAACACCATAAAAGACTAACATATTTGCTGAACCACCTTATTGTTCATACTCTTAAACTGTAACATAGAATAAAATAAGTGAGTAAACTACATATGTTAATGAATAAAGTAACAGTAATACTTACAATGCAATCGAGTTATTTAAAGAATCGTGGTCTCCGGGAATACTAATGACCAGTGGTTGTCGGATATATAGAGGATGTTTGGGTTAAGGGGCTTCTCGGGCAGACAATGCAGCAAATTGCTAATGGATCTTCGGCCCAATAATCAACCCTTTTTCCATAGTTTAGACTTTAAAGGCCCAATTCAGTTTGTTTGGTTTTCTATCAGATAATTGTGATTTTTCTAATCTTTATTCACCGACCAAGTCTTACGTTTGTTTTTTCATTCAGTACTACAATAAATTTTCCTTGTAAACATGTTGGTATATACTCACGGGTTGTCGCTATGTACTTAAAAGTTGGTAACATTTAACCAGTTTGGGACCATGTTTAACTACAGATGATTCCATTCCGAGTATCATTTCCATCTGAAAATCATTTAGCCAGTTGTGGACCAGGACGGACTATTAAGAAACACACCCAATTAACTTAAGAGACAGACCCATTGTGTGAAACCATAAGTTGAGCGGGTTTGGATAGGAGCCACTGCTGGTGCGTTGGCCCATTCTGTCTTACAAATGGTTCAGCTGGGTATGTGGGTGAAGAGCAAGCGAAAGTGTGTGAGACGTAGTTACGTTAAACCCCTTCCCCCTCCTCCATTTTAGTCAGTTTTGGATCATGTTTGACAACAGATGATCATACTTTATCATAAGGTTTACATCTGAATGATTTGAGAAATAGTGCATGAAATTCATACACATCGGAGCCTTGTCATTGCAAAGTTTTGTGACCAACAGAATATAATGTGCTATTTCACCTGCTAATTTCCATAGATATTTTAGCTGAACAAGGGGTAAAGTACCAGGAGTAAGGGTGATGGCAATGGGGGACTCGGAGTCTTGGGAGGATTCCCACCGACCAATCACAGAGTGCCATGTGGCAGGAGGATTCTGAAGGATTCTGAAGCTAAAACTGTTGGCAGTGGGAGGATTCGGAGTCATGGCTCAATTTTTTTTTTTAGTATTATTATTTTTGTATAATGGTATATATATAATAAAAATTAAATGTAAAACTATTTATTGTTTTTGTATAATGGGCAATATGGGAAGCCAAAAGATTAGCATACGCCATAATGTTCGGATCGTTTACAAAATCAGGAATTAGTGGGTTGTGTTGACCCGAACCTTGTGACGTAGCGTTCTTTTTTGTACGGGGAGGAACAAATTGATTTTTGGGTGCCATTTGTTTTTTTTTTTTTTTTTAATTGACAGTAGGTATATATTTTTTTTTTGTTGTTGAGATAGTTAATCAAAGAGTGTGTGAGTTTGTGCTGAACAAGGGGTAAAGTACCAGGAGTAAAGGATAGTCTGTATGATACAAGCGAGCTGAGGGAGCATGTGACAACTTTACAATCAGTAATCTTTTACAAATCGATTAATGCGAAACATTACCCTTTTGGGTTTTCAACTTATTAAAAAAGACGGAAGTAATTTGGTTAACTTTCATGATGTCGACCAACAACGGAGGAGCCTTACTTAATTAAGGACACTAAACATGTTGCCTAATTCATATTTAAGAACATTCAGTAATTAACTTTATAACAACACCACCAGATGTCAAGTGCATGCTAGAAAGAAAAGCAAAAACAGATCAAATACAAATTAAAATGCTTACGACAGAAACTCAAGTGTCATCAAACTTGCGGAATTTTGTGGACCGGCACAATTGTGGCATCTTTGCATTGAGAAAGAAAGCACATAAAAGCATCCTGAATTCCTCATTGATTGTATCTTTGATCATCGCCAATATATCTTGCAGCGGTTATCCCCAAAACCTAAGTACTTGTAACTTGCCTTTGGCAACGGTGTGTTTATCCTACTACTGAGTCCAAGATAATTTAAACGAGTAAATGCACTCCACATAACCTTTTCCCAAGAAATATTGTGGCACAAGTATAAAGCCAGGTATGAAAGTGTCGGATGATCAGCAAAAGCATGTAAAGCCTCACCAGTAATCGCCTCACAACCCGTCAAATTAAGCACTCTCAGTTTCAAACAATTGTTGGCAATATCAAACAGCGATATATCTGTTATATTGATCAACCAAGACAACATCAATGTCTCAATGTTTGGGATTTTGGAAATGGCCGAAATTCCAGAGTCGGTGACGTTAACCCCACACTTGGACAAAGTCAAATCAGTTATGTGAACCATTTGTCCCAAGTAGATACAACCAGCATCACTAATCCTAACACACTCGTCCAAATAAAGAAACGTCAGACTATTCTTCAAATCCCCAGTTGCGAAATACTTCAAACCTAAATCGGCAATCAAATAACAACCTTGCAAATTTAAACTTCTTAAACGAGTTGCTTCTCCGATGGATTTAAGTGATTCATCTGTGACTTTAACACATCTTGCCAAATCTAAAGATATAATATTCTTAGATTATCTTAAAATGGAAACAACACCTACATCCCCAACATGTAATCTCCTGCTTAAACTCACTGATTCCAAATGGCAACAAGCATTTGCTACCGCACACAAACCATCATCATCAAAATCAGACTCATAATCCACTTTAGGCTCAAGGTTTTTCTCTAAATCCAGGCCCAAGATCCTGAGCTTGGGGCATGACAGGGCTAGGAGTTTCATGTGCTTGTTCGGAAGTGGTTTAGAGCATTGAACAGACCTCAGATTTGGGGATGCAGGTAAGATATCATTAAGTATACCAGTAAACGAAACTTCCAAGTACCATCGGCGAATGCAAGTAGCTTTCAAGAATTGCTTGGAAACTTCAGAAAATGATATTAGGTCATGTCGATTGTCAATTCTGTGGCAAATAGAGATAAGGATGTCATCTTCAAGTCGCTCCATCGCTCTCTAGGCTTATGAGTACCAACTCTTGACCGAAATAACTTTTTACCTGCCACGAGTTAATGGTATTTTGCTGCCTGCAATGTCACTTGCTAACTCAACCTGTCATGTATGAAAACAACGCTTACTCATTATATAACATCCTACTTGTATACTTTGTTGTTGTGATAAGCAATCTAATCAAATAAAATTTGTGAAATAACGAGTTTACCGGGTAAACTATTAAACATGGGATATGGATGGAATATAATGAAAAATAACCACTTTGAGGATCCTATGAAATGAGGCATGGAATATGAAGCTCAGAATTAGGAATGCATTCAAGACACTCCCCAAAAAGGGAATTGATCTATGGTCGATTTTATAAAATTATTTAAACTTTGTAATAAAGAGGGGATACGCGTCAAGTATCTACTTTGGACCATGCCTTCTTAGGACTATTTTGGATGTACAATCCAATTTCAGTAGTCTCATATTTGGGGCAGTATAAGCGATCAAGGAATCTCTAACTAGTCAAATGGTTAGAAATAAAATTTTGGCTAAAATTGAAACTAGTAGAAGTCACCTAAAGGTACATAAATCATCAAGCTTCACAAACACAGATTCAGGTTAGGAATAATATATCAAGAAAATTCCCAAAATTTGACTTTTGAGGTCAAGTTCAAAAAAATGATAGATTCATACTTATATGTTATGTTTTAACAAATTATCATGTTTCTTGTCTTCTTTATACAGAGTAGTTTATTGATTGGTGCATTAAGCTTCAATTTGTATGAGGATTTATAGTCTGTATCATTACTAATATGATTTTTTTTTCTTCCAAATATCGGTTTAATTGTCTTATTCGCTATATGGCTTGAAGCCTTGAATCATATTCTTATATAATTAGTGGTTATTTTCACCAAATCATGTAAGCATTAGTTTTGGATGTTGCACTTGTACTGTTGTACAATGATAGTGTTTTCAGATGTCTTAACTTGTTCGTCCTTAATGAGATCACTAGTTTTGGACATTGCACTTGTAAATTATACAGTATTAGTGTTTTCTGGTGCCATAACTTGTTCGTCGCTTATTAGATCTTTAGATAAGGAAGTGGAGAAAGGGTGTCAAATATAGAGATTAATGAACATTGCTATCGATGACGTCTCCAGTTCTTTGGTAATAACAATTCTTAACTGAATTAATATTGTAAAACATCACCTAAATAAGTAATTATATAAATTGAGAAATGGTTTAAATACAACAACAAGAATACCTAATCCTTGCTGAGCGAGGTAAGGATGAGATGAAGTGTAGACAAATCATGCCCCTATCGTAAGGTAAACCAGCGAGTAGGGAGACTGAATGTGTTCAAAGATATGTGGATGCGTGATTGTGTAGAGTTGCATGAATAGAAAAACTACAAAAGTACATAAGCATATACAGCATAGCAAGCATACAAGGCGAATGACATATACCAACATCAAAAGTGAGAAAAGGTTTAATAAAGTCATGACTACAATTTCTTATTCTTTTGGTTACCATGGTTTTTGACTTTTGGCCGAGTAATCCACGGGGTTTGAGTCCACCGCTACACAAACACCTCCCCTCTTTGGGAAAGGTTGGCGTGGCGACATCAGGTTGTTTTCAAAAGTCAAACCTACTAACCAAAGATTCCCATATGGTTGATTTGATACCCCTATTTTCAAATGTCAAACCCACTAACCAAACATTCCCGTAGTCTCAAACCAAAGACCCTGTAACCAATCTAATCTTGATACACTTAAACTTTAGAGGGTGATAAATGTAAAGGTCAGATGTTCAAAACAGATGTTAACCTATGATATAAAATAGATGGTAAGTAGTAAAATGATACTTACAATGCAATAGAATCTATTAAAGGACAAGAATCATTGTCCAATCTGCTTTAAGGTGGTTGAGGAACATATGGTAGCCGGGAAATAAGATTCTCCAAAACAGGGTTGAAATTCAAAGAATGTAAGTTTGACTATTGTTGAGAGGATGTTTGGAAAAGAAATACGTATATTCAGAGAAGTATATTTAAGTTGTTTAAAAAATAGTCGTATACGAGTACTATATTTTTAAAATAATCACTTATATCTTTTCAAAAATATCATAAACTACACCCGAAACGATTAAAATTTGTAATAAGAGTAAATTGCAAAAATCGTACTTGTGGATTGGCCAAATTGCATGTTTTGCTCTTTTGGTTTGAAAAGTGCATGGAGTCTCTTCGTGAGGAAACCTTACCTTCGATTTCGTCCTTCGTCAAAGTGAAATGATTGATGTGCCTTCGTCTTCTTCCTCATTTGAATATCAATTGAAATTCTAACTTTTTTAATCCAGATTCACAAACACGTGATGAGATCCTCAATTCATACCTGATTTACACACGAAAAACTAAATCATTATCGACCAACAATATGCAACAACCTTGCACCTCCATATTCTTTTTCTAGAAATGGGCATATTTAGCCTATTGAAAAGTTAAATGGGCACTAACGGGCACATATTTTCTCTCAATTGGAGAACATTATAATCGTTTTTTAAGAAAAACTTATATATATATATATATATATATATATATATATATATATATATATATATATATATATATATATATATATATATAATATTTAATTTTTTAAATATAAATGAGGTATTACGTTTAAGGAATTTATTTCGTCATTTTGTGTCTTCTATAAAGCGATTTGTATAACATGTGCCCGTTTAAGCCCGTGCCCGTTATAGCCCGTGCTCGTGCCCGGCCGGCCCGCCCGTTTTGCCACCTCTACCTTTTTCACACACTAATCTTTACAATAAACACCAAGTTAACAAACTTTGATTTTCCCATAAACAATTGCTTAACACTTATTTTTATGTCCGCTAGTATACAAGCTTTCATCTAGAGGTGGCAAAACGAGTGGGCTGGGCGGGCTCAGGCCATGGGTCCAAACGAGCTCGGGCCCTAACGGGCACAGGCTAAAACGGGTACGGGCCAAACAAGCTCATATTATACGAATCACTTTAGAAAAGACACGAAACGACGAAAAAAATTCCACAAGTGTAACACCTCATTTATACTTAAATAACTAAATATATTATATGTCTGTTTGGTAGGGGCTTTTTGGGGGAGCTATTAGCTTTTTGTTAGAAAATAATCTCATCTAAACTAAGTAGCTCCGTTTGGATACATTAACTTCAAGCTTTTATTTCAACCAAATAGCTCCAAAACGAAAAGCTGATTCATGAAGCTTTTTAAACATCTTGGAGCTGTTAAAACTTTAAATTACTGATATACCCTCCAAACATTTGCTTACAATTATAGATATATCATTTTATGTCATTTTACATCTTATAATTACATTTAACAGCTAACTTACCAAACACTTTTATTAAAAAAAAAAAAAAGATACAGTTTGTAGCTCATGTTAACAGCTTTGCAGCTTACAGCTTACAGCCTACAGTTTACAGCTTTCAGCATACAGCTTACAGCTAGTTTTGCCAAACATACCCATATGTACTAAGTTTTATTTTAAAAACAATTGTAATGTTCTTAAAACGATAAAAAACATGTATCCGTTAATGCCTATTTAACTTTTAAATGAGTCATACATGCCTATTTCAAAATATATATTGAAAAAAAAATGGCTAAATGCACACAAATCTTTTATAAATTAGCCCATAAAAAGCTCAATTTTTTTTTTTTCACCAATTGACCATCGTTGACTCGTTGTACTCATCAATTCATATCAACTATAATATCGATCAACGTTCAACTATCTACATTTCAATTATTTGCTTAGTCACGCACAGTTTGGTCCTTTGAGTTGGAAAACCTGGATCTTGTTAATGGAACCATGAAGTCGTACCAAATTGGTAAATCTTCAGGATAGTATCGTAAACTAACGATAGGCATATAATTATATGCCTGTTAAGTAAATTTCTCTTTATTCACCAAGTCTGTAGTTATTTCAAATTTAGAACTTTTAGGAAAACCAGCTAAACTGTATAACCATTACACTTTTTGATCTACTCATTCAGTAATAGCAAGTTATCACGAGGTACTTAGAAGTTAGTAACATATAACCAGTTTGGGATCATGTTTGATACATATGAGCATGCAACACACTTTTACAATTCTAACAGTAACTATATTTCAGACATATCATGTTGATCTATTCATTCAGTAATATCTCTTATCAATGTCAATACTACTTATAAATCATTTAGACACTTCCCGCATATTTAATTTTTAAGACTTCCTAAAATTGATTTTAAGCAAATACAAGTCAAAAAACATAATTTACAATATGTAAAGCACAAATCAAACTAAAAAAACACCATTTCTTACATACAATTAATACATAATTTAAAACACACCATCACCAATATATACAACTACCTAAGCACAATGTACAAATAAAACTAAAAAACACTATTCAACACATACAATTAATAAACAATTTAATTCACCCCTTCACCAAAATATATAACTATTTAACCACAAAGTACAATATAATTAAGCTTCCAAAACATAAATCTGAAATCCAGCAGCCCAAAATGAAATAACATTTGTTCGCCGGAAAATTTTAGTCACAGGGTACTGATATGACCAAGAATCACGTTAGGAGGTGGAGGAAACACCATAAACTCGAACTAAAGATTAAACATTGAATATTCGGTTTATTGATTGCCGAGGTGTGTATGTTTTCTAGAGAGAGAGTCTAGAAAACACACACACCTCGTGTGTTACAAATGAATCCTCAACCCTCCTAGTGTTGACATAGGAGGGTATTTATTACAAGCTACAAGTTCTAACTTAGCAATATGACTAAACTAGTCATTGTACTTTAAATGCTATTGCAATTCCACATATGACAAAAACTTTAAAGCTAGCAATCTCTCCCCAAAGTGATGTCATATGGGAATTGCTTACAATGTTCCCTACAAGTAAAATTCAATACAAAAACATGAGAAAGATCTTCAAACTTCATTACTTCGTTCAGCTTGCATAATCTTCTCAGCCGCTATTTCTTTACTTGCAGACGAACTAAGTGAGCAAATCTAATTAGGGTTTAATTCAGAGTGCCCTGAGTGCTCTCCCCTAATTAGTGCTCTCCCCTAAACTGACAACCTCATATTTTGAATGCCCTGAGTGCCCTGCAGTTCGGGGGAATATGGTATCAACATCTTTATCTCACCAAATGCATCCCAGTTATTTTTTCCATGAGAGATCAGCCCGTACATTTCTCTCCCCTGCTGGTTGCGATTTATCGGAATCAGCATACTGATGTGTACGTGAAATACAAACTGGAAGCCCTTTATCAGGAATCATATCAGCCCGTGAGAAGATGTTGATATACCCAATCTAACCTCCTGAATCAGCAACAACGGCTTTATGTAGTGACTACTGATGGAGAAAACTCACTATGACGAACTTGAGACTGAAGTAAAATAACCCAGACTTGCGACTTAAACTTACACTGTTGTATGACTAAGTACCTATACTGAGCACTACAACGTAACTCCTTATAGCATAGGTCGTTTCATATACCCATCCATCCTTCCTTAACTAGTTAACTGTATATGAACATCTCTTCAATTATCCACATCTTTGTGTGACACTGAGTACTACAACGTATCTCCTTTAAGTGATAGTTAACTAGGTCTTCGTCCATCCTCCCCTTGACCTATGAAAACTAGATAACCCAAGACTTAATCACTATTCCCATGAGTGCCCAAACAATGATCTTGAAGAATCATGCATCCAACCAACCCCGATTTCTTCAAGATACTAAGTACACGTACCTGAGATATTTCACTTCAACTTCAAATAAGTAATAATGAATCATCATCCTTGTAGTCCCAGCTGATAATTTGACCATTGTCATCTGATTGTGAATTTTGATCAGGATCTTTTAGGCTATACGTGGTGATATTGAAGGTGCAGTCTGATAATTTCAATTGTGATTTTGATGTGAAATATGCCATAAAATGACATTATAATGATGCTGGAAAAATTTGAGTTTAAGAAATTTTTACGCCAAAAATTCCCAGAAAAATTCGAATTTTGGGCCAAAATTTTCACTCTTGTACCAGAATTTGAATCTCGCGTAAAAATTGTCCGTTTAGTCCCCTGTGAAAATTAAATTTTACTCAAATTTTCCCGCCAAAAAACTTTTTTTTTTTTTTTTTTTTTTTTTTTTTTTTTTTTTTTTTTTTTTTTTTTTTTGCCAAAGGTTGTCCGATATCGCAATTGAGCAATGTATCTCGGACAGAACTGCGATAGATATCTCAGGCGTCAAATGCGATAACCTCAATTGCGATAAGTGTCTGAGTTGTCAACTGCGATAAGGCCAAATGCGATAGGATTGCTGAAATGCGATAATGTCCAATTGCGATAACTATCGCAATTCTCATACAAGAAATGCGATAAACAAGACGAATTGCGATAACTCGCTGGCTGCTATGCAATTGCGATAAAACGCAGATTTCTACCAAATTTCACCCACTTTTTGACTTTTAGCTACTACCCATGCAACTCCCATACTTGTCTGCCAACTTTTACTTACTTTTACACACTTCAATAATGCACTTCAATCACTTAAAATAATCAAAAACAATTCTTATACAAGAAATGTTTTGATTTCTACGATCAAAAATGAAGAACAAACCAAAATCTAGTATCCACCAACTGATTTTGAGTGTAAAACTGAAGATAATGACAGAACCAAGTCGAATAACCTCAAAAACAAACACAACCTTTGATCTTCAACATGTGTACGATTTCAAGATAAACAAAAAACTCACGTTTTTATGACAAAAACGCAACCTTTTTGTTGCTGTGAAACAAAATCCGAACACAAGCAAGATAATACACACCAAAAATCACATTTGTTACCTTAAAAACACCACGTTAGCCACCCGGTTAGCTCTTGATACCAATTGATATGACCAAGAATCACGTTGGGAGGTGGAGGAAACACCATAAACTCGAACTAAAGATTAAACATTGAATATTCGGTTTATTGATTGCCGAGGTGTGTATGTTTTCTAGAGAGAGAGTCTAGAAAACACACACACCTCGTGTGTTACAAATGAATCCTCAACCCTCCTAGTGTTGACATAGGAGGGTATTTATTACAAGCTACAAGTTCTAACTTAGCAATATGACTAAACTAGTCCTTGTACTTTAAATGCTATTGCAATTCCACATATGACAAAAACTTTAAAGCTAACAGGTACCCGCCGCCGCATCACGCAGGTACCCTGCTAGTTCACCCTATAAACAAAACAAAGGTACTATGGTTTACATACAATTAAAAAACTTAATCAAACCAAAATAAGTAGCCACACCAAGATTTCAATTGTCCAGCAACAAGGGAGGGACCTTACTTAAGCACACTAAACATATTGCCTGATTCATATTTTAGAATAATGAGTAATTGAGTTCATAACAACTTTATTAAACGTCAAATGCATGCTAGAATGAAAAAGCAAAAACGGATAAAATTCAAACTAAAATGCTAATGACAGAATGCCAAGCGTCAATCAACTTACACAATTCTGTCAACGAGCACAAACATGACATCTTTGCATTGAGAAAGGAAGCACAAAAAGGTATCCTGAATTCCTGATTGCTTGGATCTTCGATCACATCCACTCTATGTAGCAGTGATTGCCCCCATAATCTAAGTACTTGTGGTATGTCTTTGCCCATGGTGTCCTCATATGCTTACTAAGGCCAATACTCTGTAAACGGGTAAATTTAGCATACATAAAAAATCCCCAAGAAATATGGCGACACCCGTATATAAAAAGGCGTGAAAGTGTCGGATGATCAGCAAAAGCACGTAAACCCTCACTAGTAATCGCCTGACAACCCGACAAATCCAATTCTCTCAGATTCAAACAATTGTTGGCAATATCAAACAACGATGTATTTGTTACATTGATCAACCGAGACAACACCAATCTCTCAATGTTCGGGATTTTGGATATGGCCGAAATTCCAGAGTCAGTGACGTTAACTCCACACTTGGACAAAGTCAAAGCAGTTAGGTGAACCATTTGTCCCAAGTAGATAATACCAGCATCGCTAATCCTATCACATTTTGCCAATAATAGAATATTCAAACAATTCTTCAAATCCCCATTTGCCAAATACTTCAAACCTACATCAGTAATTAAATAACAACCTCCCAAATTTAAAAGTGTTAAACTAGTTGCTTCTCCAATAACTTTTAGTGATTCGTCCGTGACTTTAACACATCCTTTTAAACATAAAGATGTTATATTCTTTGACGATCTTAAAATGGAAACAACACCTACATCCCCCACACATAACCTCCTATCTAAACTTACTATATCCAAATGGCTATAAGCATTCGCCACCGCACATAAACCATCATCATCAAAATCAGACTCGTAATCCACTTTAGGATCAAGGTTTTTGTCCAAAGTCAGGTGCAAGGTCCTGAGCTTGGGGCATGACTGGGCTAGGAGTTTAATGTGCTTGTTTGAAAGTGGTTTAGAACATTGAAAAGATCTCAAATTCGGGGATGCAGGTAACATATCAGTAAGTAGACCAGTAAAAGAAACTCCTAAGTCCCATCGGCGAATGCATGCAGCTTTCAAGAATTGCTTGGAAACTTCAGAAAATGATTTTAAATCACCTCGATAATCAATTTTGTAGCAAATGGAGATAAGGTTGTCATCTCCAAGTTGCTCCATCGGGCTATAGAGTTATGAGTACAAACTCTTGGCCGAAGAACTTTGTTACCTGCCACGGTTACTGGTCGTTTGCTGCCATGTCACTAGCTAACATCACCTAGCATGTAAAAACAATGCTTTAATAACAGCCTACTTTCATATCTTAATGTTTTAACAAACAATATAATCAAATCAAATTTCGGAAATGTTGACTTAACAGAGAATACATAAAACATGCAACACATTCACGTTCCGAATATTATTATCAAGAAATCATTAAGGGTGGTAACTGTAATTCTATGTCTTGGTGTACGAGTAGACGTGTGTAAAGAGCTTTTATAGGTTCAATCTCGTAGATGAGCATATAATTAATAGGAAAATTTCTCCAACGTTTGACTTTTGAGGTCATGTTCAAAACTGATAGGTGCATTATATCATAACTAAGTTGACAGATGGATAAATGAATGAGAAACCATAAATTCATACCTATAACTTTAAGAGTAAGAGGGTGTCTGGGATTGCTTATTTGTTCTACTTATGAGGTGTCTAGATCAACTTTTTTTTTGGGAGTTATGGGCTTATTTGTGTTTGGGAAAGCTCATAAGCTCTTTTTATCAACTTATGAGATTTTTCAAATTCAAATAAGCTTTTTCGGTTTCAAAAAAAAGCCCATAAGCTAACAAAAAAAAAAGAGAAATTTTTTTAAATGAACACTTTGTCATACTAGATTACCAAAACGAACTGCGCACGTTCATTTTACCAAAATGAACTTTCGGACAAGCATCCGTTAGATTTAAGACACCTGGCACATCCAACGACCGATTAAGTAGACCCATGATGTTTAAGTTGTGTGCCTGATACATATGCCAAAAACAAATACAAATCTTGTGCAGATGCATCTGTAATTTCTGCGCCTAATGCATCAAGTGAAAGCTTTGTGCGCCTGATGCATATCTAATCTGTTCCTGATGCATATCTTATGTGTTTTTGTTGACATATTGTGTGGAGATGTAAGTGTCATGTGATTTGAAGAAGTGGAGGAAAATGGAAGGTTAGTTGGAGATGTAAATAGGGAAAAAATGATGATAAATGTGTTAGTTGTTTTTATTGAAGTCAAAGATATGCTCTGCAAAATAAAACAACAAAACCCGATATGCACAAGTATGCTTGTGCGCCGGTGTGCATAAGCTTAGGCAGTTAGGCGCCATGGGTCGTTTTGGTAAAGTGAAGAAAATTAGTTTGGATTGGTAAAAGGGGTACACGATTTACTTATCTTGGGTTAGAATAAGCCATTTAAGTAAGCAGATCGATTAGAGTGATTATTTGAGATAAATTAAAACAACTTCACATTTTTACCCTCCTGTCTCACAAAAGGTTGGCTCAACGGCAATCCTAACCCGGATTCCATTTTGCACCCGATGCGACCATTCCCCAAGGACCGCACCTCATTCTTACAAAAAGCCGTCCCTTTCCCAGCCCCATACGGACACCCAAAGGCTATCCCCAAAGTTGTTGTGTATTGATTTGAACTTAAGACCTCTTTTCACCATCCTAACTAACTAAAACCCTTGATTAAAAAGGACTAACATTGACACTTTCTAAGCATGTATTCATTCTTATTAAAAAGGACTACAACATAATCATATCCAAACACCCTCTAACATTAATATATTTGCTGAACCACTTTAGTCTTCATACACTAAATGAGATTAGAAAAATATGATTTTTAACATAGAATACAATAAAATGAGTAGACTAGAAGGTAAGTAGTGACTTACAATTAATGCAAAACGAGGTTGACAAGAATCATCGTCGGAACATAAGATACTCCTTTTTGGTTGGAGAATATACAGAGGGTGTTTGGGTTGGCGGCGTGTTTGCTAAAGTTAAAAGGTGTTCACCCTAAATGCCTCAAAAAAATTTTCCCCCTAATACAGGGTCGCCAAAATATGTTGGCCTATCATGTCCCTACCAAGTATTAAGATGGTACAACTTACAACATGTACTTTCTTGGTCGAGTGGTCTCACATTTCTTGGGCGACTTGAGTTTTTTGTCTTTTGTAAAAAAAATATAGTTTTATTTTATTATATAATAGTACATACGTCTTGGGCGACTGGGTCCCACTATTCTTTATTCTTGGGCGACTTGTTAGGTAGAGGGTACACTTTTATATTACTTTATTGTATTGAAACTTGTGTCATACTTTTTATATAAAAAATACACTCAAAAAATAAAAAATTATACTTTTTATACTTTTAATACTTTTATATTTCATATTTTATACTTTTAATACTGTTATACACTTCTTTTTATTGAAAATAAGAAGTGTATCAAACACACTTCTTTCAAACACACTTCTTTCTCTCACTGAAAACTTTACTCTCTCAATTAGGGTTTCTCTATCAATTACACCCACAAAATACACTCTAGCAATTAGACACACACAGATCGAAAGCCCAAGTTCACCGCAATTAGACAGCCACAGATCTGAAGCAACCGATTGTTTTGGTTTAGGGTTAGTCTAATTTAGGGTTACGGTAAAGTAATCGATCTAACGAAAGTAAAAATGGTTTGGGGTAAGCTAAGTAATTATCTTTTCGATTTAGGGTTTCGCTAATTTAGGGTTAGGGTTTGTCGTATTTTTTTTATTTGTCTGATTATTTAATTGTTAGTTTAATTGTTCGAGGATTATTTAATTGTTTTTTAGTTTATATGATTATTTAATTGTAAGTGTTAGGTTTTATGTATCTGTATGTCATTTTTTTAATTAGGGTTTATTACCTGAAGATTTTATATAAAGTTGTGATTTTATTGCTTGTGATTTGAGTAAACTATGGTTGTTACATAGTTAGATAGTTAGATGGCTTGTATATTGTGCCTAAGTGTGAAAGATGATGGATGTTTTGGGAGTTGTTAGTTTAATTAGTGCCTAAGTGTGACAGATGATAGCTGTTTTTAGTAAACTGTGGTTGTTACATAGTTAGATAGTTAGATGGGTTGTATATTATGCGTAAGTGTGAAAGACGATGTCTGTTTTGGGAGTTATATATGGTGGCACTAACTGTTAATCTGCCTAAGTGTGCCCGATGTGTTTTTGGAAAATGTAACTTCAGACAATTTTACAAAACAATTTTCAAGTGCGAACGTTGAAAAACTTTGTTTTTGTCTTTGCGATGGATCTAAGTGTTGTATCACCACGGTGGTAATCGGCTATTTTATGGGAAACAACTAGGGTAAACGGATCAAGGGGTGATTCCGGGCGACCTTGAACCATAGATAGTCGGTTTACTTAACCCTGTAGAGTTGGGCTCAGATATCGGGCCTCAGATTATTCATCCTGCTTGTGATTAAGACACGGCGGAGGTAGTCTGTACTCCCGATCAGGTTCAAACTACACGGGCAACTGTTTTGACAGCTTGTGATCTTGCGAAGACTTAGTGCATCGGCGGTACACACAATCTTGTATATTCTTTTGCAAAATTTTGTGAACTTTAATTTTCCACTAACAGTTAGTGTACCTTGAATTTAGTTTAAAGTTGCTATTTCCGGTCTTAAGGCTCACGCTGTCATTTATTATGATGTATGTGGTCAATTAGGTACCTAGCTCGAAAACCTAGTGGGAGCCTTTTGATTCTCCAATTGGGGAAGACTCCTTCCTTGTAATGAGGATTGAGAACTCGGTTTCATATTACGTGATATTGCTTTAAGACATATGATATTTGCATACAAGCTGTTTAGGATAACTTCAGTCTTGCTTAAATTAGTTCAAATAAGCTGTTTTTAATTACTTTTGAGCTTAATTAGATAAAAAGCCTAGGGTAAAATCTGATGAAATAAGCTTATTCTAGCAATAAGCTTCTTTTGGCTTTTCTTTGGCCATATTAGATAAAAATTTGCTTACACAGAATGCATCAGCTTACTTTCTTTTTTTTAGCTTATGTTTTCCATTTATCACAAGCTTAATAATAGCTCACTAGTTCTAAAATTTGGTACAATAATTATTGGGCTGCTAATCTAGTTGATACATATTTTTGCACCATAGCATATTAGCAGACCTCATATTGCTTATTTGATGATCTCAGTACTTATTGGTCTTTGTGGATTGCTTATTTGTTTTCATTTGGCTTATTTAGAGTGATGTCAGTATGCATTAGCTTATTTCAAGTCCTAGATAGCTTATTTTCAGCTTATCAGTCTTTAATTATTGTTTTTTTGGTTTATGTGATTATTTAATTGTTTGTGTTTCTGTATGTCATGTTATTTATTGTTACATACTTGTGGTTGTTACATAGTTAGATGGCTTGTATATTCTGCCTATGTGTGAAAGATGATGTCTGTTTTGGGTGTTATATATGGTGGCACTAACTGTTAATCTGCCTAAGTGTGCCCAATGTGTTTTTGGAAAATGAAACTTCACACAATTTTACAAAACAATTTTCAAGTGCGAGCGTTGGAAACCTTTGTTTTTGTCTTTGCGATGGATCTAAACGGTGGTAATCGGCTATTCTATGGGAAACAACTAGGGTAAACGGATCAAGGGGTGATTCCGGGCGACCTTGAACCGTAGATAGTCAGTTTACTTAACCCTGTAGAGTTGGGCTCAGATATCGGGCCTCAGATTATTCATCCTGCTTGTGATTAAGACACGACGGAGGTAATCTGTACTCTCGATCAGGTTCAAACTACACAGGCAACTGTTTTGACAGCTTGTGATCTCGCGAAGACTTAGTGCATCGGCGGTACAAACAATCTTGTAAATTCTTTTGCAAAATTTTGTGAACTTTAATTTTCCACTAACAGTTAGTGTACCTTGAATTTAGTTTAAAGTTGCTATTTCCGGTCTTAAGGCTCACGCTGTCATTTATTATGATGTATGTGGTCCATTAGGTACCTAGCTCGAAAACCTAGTAGGAGCCTTTTGATTCTCCAATTGGGGAAGACTCCTTCCTTGTAATGAGGATTGAGAACTCGGTTTCATATTACGTGTTATTGCTTTAAGACATATGATATTTGCATATAAGCTGTTTAGGATAAATTAGTGCAAATAAGCTTTTTTTAATTACTTTTGAGCTTAGTTGATTGATTCCATAGTTGAATTTATTATGATGTATGTGGTCCATTAGGTACCTAGCTAATATATGTACAAAGTTGGTAGATTTCTTCAAGTCTATCATGTTCCATTGTGGCTGGCTTTCGTTGGCGACACATGAATATATATTTCTATCAAGACATATAATCATTGATCCGCAGCATTAGCTCGTCCCAATGGACCATGATTGGCCAGAAGATGTTGAGCATCTTTGTCTATAATCGTAGTAGAATAAACCTATAATTGGTACTTAATATGCACAAGCTTAAATTGCTTCTTATTAAAATGGTTTTGATTTATCATGTTGGTTGTATTAGGTTGTTTCCGGTCTTAAGGCTCACGCTGTCATATATAATGATTTATGTGGTCCATAAGGACCGCCCTTTCTTATGATTTGGTTACATACTTTTTTATTGTTGCATACTTGTTGTTGTTACTTAGTTAGATGGCTTGTATATTGTACCTAAGTGTGACAGATGATGGTTGCTTTGCGAGTTATATATTGTGTGTGAGTGTCACCATGCTCTCTCTAGCGTCGTAGAATATACATAATTAATATGTATATTCGCCACATATAAGTGAGCAATATCAAACATAGAACTAGAATTAAGAAATTCTGATTGCGCAACCTCAATTATAGGGGAAGATCTATCTAACGTTGTAAATGGGTTCTATTGCAAGTATCTTTAAAGTTCAGGTACTTGGGCAAGTATCTTCTTAAATGTTCAAGTCTTATTTATACTCTTCTTCTTTACACCATTCTACACCCACACTACAATTAAACCTCCAGCTATACATTTATACTCTTCTTCTTTGCACCATGTCTGACAACATTCCACTTGAAATTCAATTAGACATTGTCCGCAGGCTTCTTGTCAAGCAAGTACTTCAATGTCGTAGTATATCAAAGAGTTGGAAGGCTGGCATAAACACCTTGCATTTCACTGCACGTTGCGGGGTTCGCCCAGCTGATGGTTTCCCCTATGTTTTACGCTATCAGCAAGGGTATAAAGGTTACATGTCTTACCTTTCTCATAATTTCTCTTTAACACCTGTACCCACAAACCTATCTTTTTCTGACTTGATACCTCTTGGCTGCTCACACGGAATTTGGGGTTTTTCGTATGGACCAATTCTCCCTCACTACATGGCTTTTGTTTGGAACCCATCCATCAGAAGATCTGTGGGAACATTTGTCCCTTATCTGACAACTGGTCAGGAATATGAAAAGCGTCTGTTGGCTTTTGGGGTTCGACCTGACAACCTAGACCCAACAATTCTAAAGATTTCATACCCGTTCAATCCTCAAAATCCATGGTGTGTCTTACTTTTCTCCTTCTCATCAAGAGAATGGAAGATATTAGAAAGTCAGTTTTTGCCTCGTCAATCAATCCGACTAAAAAAGGCAACTCAAGCTGTTGTTGATGGCCGTATCTTCTGGTGTGCTTATGAAAAGTTGTTTGCTAGTGATGTTAGCTCATATAAGAGCTATATGATGGTTTCTTTCGACTTGGTGACCCATCATTTCCAGGTTCTAGACATACCAGACCAGTTGTTATTCAAACTTCCTTTACCATTCTTTGTTTCTAACCTAAGAGACAAAGTTGTTGTTTCCGGAAACATAAATGGTGAGGACAACTATGTTTTCTGTATATGGAGCTTAGAGGTGGTTGGGGGAAACATTGAATCGTTTGAATGTCTAATGGTTGTTCCTACCCTTGTGAACTGAAATTAATTGGGTTTGCTGATAACAACGACCCAATACTGGAAGTTCAGAACCCGGAAGAATGGGCTACGACTCTTGTACTCTACAATGTTGCTTCCGGTAACTTTCAAAATATGGGTGCCAAGGGAAATGGTGCTTCATTTTTCATCAGTCCCAACAGCGAGTCTTTGATTCTGCAAACTCATCATAATACAATGGCTTATTAGATCGTTTGATGCCGAGGGAAATGGGTTTTATTGTTGTGTTTTATCGGTTTTTGTAGTCAGTCTATGTGCATGTTTGGATCATGCTTTATGATGTAGAAGGGTGGTTTACGGCTGTTAATGTTATCTAGTTTTAGGTTATCGGTTATAATCTTTTGTAATTGTATCGTTTCAATGAATATATGTTTATGCTTCTTTTGTCAGTTTTGTATGTTTTGTTTCATTATTGTATATTGTTGTTGGGGTTGTTTTTGCTAATATGTTTCAATCAATATGCAGGCTGGACTTCCGATTGTCCTAGAGCAAGCCAATGTTTTCGAGAAGAAAGGTATAAATCCCAATACGTATGCCATCACCTTTAAATATGCAAAGAACGTTCCAGAGCAGGGGGCCTGTTTGGTGATTGCGGTGTTTGGGTCTGCATATTCTTATACCGATTGGCACATGAGAAGTCGTTGGACGTCGAAAGTCCTGTTCAGGCAGCTATTGCTTACCGTGAGCATATGGTTAGGTTCTTTTTCCAACACCGAGTGTGTAGTTGGTAATTGTCGACTATGGTGGTTGTAATTCGAACAATTAAATTTTGTTGTAATAGAAGTTTTTTAGGATATGTTATGTAATGTGATCTCTGTTATGGGACTAGTACATTAAACTTTGGTTGTCATGTATGTATCCTTGTACATTAAAATGTCATGTATTTGTTTTGGCTCATGGCTTGTTCTTGGGTATTCGACTGCACTAACTAGTAAGACAGTTTCATAATTTGGTTAAGCTTGTTTGGTTTATATATTTCAATTAGGGTGACTGCTCACTTAGATAATTTATTTGCAGCAGACTAGTAGCGTTAGAAGATCTTGTTTGTTGTCTTGATGTAAACCTTGCTTGAAAGTTGTTTCACCAGGTACACTTTATTTAACTTAACATTATTTTTATTAATGCATGCATATTTATGCTTTTAAGTTGTTGCCAATATTGCTTGCATATATCCTAAAGATCTTTTGAAGATCATAAAGACATAAATCAAAAGTAACCCAACTTAAATAATAGATTACACATATAAAACAGTTCACACATAAAGACAACAAGCCTTCAGTTCACAAATAGGATCAGAAATCATCCAAGTGAAAAGGCTTATATGATTCCGAGTATGAATTTAGGTTGATGCTAGAATTAGATGGTTCACCGCCCCAAACTGCGTCACTCTCATAAAGGTTGTTAAATGCTTCACCCATCCACTGTAAGTCTTCCCAGAAATTCCACGAATCCCTTGTTGGATAAGTCCGACGACTCAGCAGCAGTGCAGAATTTTCTTTCTAAATTCTGCCATTACGGAAATACTCATCGTCCCCATCTGTTTGCGGCTCCTCTACCACTTCGCTTTCAGTATCTGTCTTACGCTTACGACTTCCCTTACGACTTTGCTGATAACATATTTATTATATCAGCAACAACTAGGACACAAACATGAATTATACAATTGTAGGCAGTTTCAAAATTACCTCTGTTGTTGGCAATGGTTCCACACATGCTTCACGTGTGTGACCTTTGGATCCACACCTACCACATTTTTTACCTTTTGGCTCCTCATTTTTTGATGGAATGCGATCTTTGTTTTTTAGTCTTCCTGATTGTCGCTTCATCACCGGTGGTAAAACCTTTTGCAAATTACCTGGATTATGCCATTTTTCTTATTCTAGCAAAGGAAATACCAATTCATGATATGTGCCTTTCAGGTTGGTTTTCGTAAACCATGGTAATGCCCATTTGTTACAGTTAGTCAACAATTCTGCCCTACATACGGCGCACACATGACCACAAGGTAGCCCCGAAAGTTGCCATTTCCTGCATGTGGAACATAAAAATAGGTGGCAGTCAACAACAAACAACTTCTAGCTTATTAAACAACATGGTTATATTATATACCTGCACGTGCATTCCCTTTTTACAAAATCAACTATATGAGCATTATGATGGTCTAGTACTTGATACATAGCACACATGGCAATGCCTCTAACCTCCCAGTTACCACTCTTTAACATTCTGTCCTTCACCTTCGCAGCTTCCCAATCAGTAAGTTCAAATTCCGGTGCCTTTAAACAATTGGTGAAAACATAAAAAAAGTTGTTATTATTTTTAAATGTAAAACATTTTTCTTCTTCTTATTTCAACAATAATTGACACACTAATTACCGTGATATTTTTCTCGACGTTCAAAATACCACTCTCGTAAAAGCCTTTTGTAATACTCCATCAGCATTGTTATTGGAGCCTTTCGAACTTTTCTCGTTAAAGCAATAATTGATTATGCATAGTTTGACGTCAAGTAATTGTATCTGTTTGCTGGGCAATATGCCCTTGACCACTTAGCAAAACCTGCTTCTTCTAGTTTTTTACCGTTGCAGGTCTTTTTGGCCTTAGCTTAGCCATTGCTTTTTGAAAGTCTTCCGTCGTATAACTTTTGCACGCCTTCCAGTAAATACTCTTGACCTTCTCGCCCTTCAAATTACAATTCATCATCAAGTGACGGCAACAGTTACCATGAAAGCATTCTGGAAAAACTGTATTACACGCTTGTATAATTGCTGCATGCCTATCTGAGATAATTGCCAAACCAGGAACCACACCGATGCACTCTTTCAATTTTCTCAAAAACAATGTCCATGATTCACCGGTCTCACCCTGTGAGACACCTGTAGTGATTGGTATGATCTGGTTTTTACCGTCCATACCAACAGCAAACAAGTTTGTTCCAAGATATTTCCCTTTTAGATGCGCGGCATCGATTATCAACAACGGCCGCATGAAGGCTATAAAACTCCGAATCTACATGATTAACCATATATTACTTGTAATAACATAACAGCTTAAACAAACATAAAATACTTTCAAATATGTATATATAATTATAACGATGCTTACCGCAACACCAAATGCTATAAATACAAACTTAAATCTTCCTTGGTCGTCTGTTTCAATGTGTGTTACCGTCCCCTCGTTTGCCATCTTTAAGTTGTGGCAATACAATGGCAACTTCTCAAACGAATCTTCAGGTTTACCGTTCAGTAACTCCAACTTCCCCCCCAAACTCGCTTGTAAGAAACGTCTATTGACCATTCACGCCCTATATCTTTTTGTATGTCCCTCACTTATATACTCTGCTAGTATCTTTCAGTTTTTCGCAAATTAAGTGACTTAGTAATTTCATTGTAGCATTACGATGATTAGGATGTAGTTCAGTTCTTGAACATGTGTGCACGTCGTTTACGGTTGATACAAAGAATTTATTACCCACTTTAACTTTGCGAGTGTATATATTCCATGGGCAACCTTGTTTAATACATTTTACGCTGTACCTCGTGGTTTCAGATTTTATAACTACGTATTCAAATCCTTCAATTAATGATTTCTTTCCTATAGCAAACATGCATTTTGCCTTATTAAAAAATTCCCTATACAAGAAAAAAGTATTATCGTTTTTAAATGAGGTTTTATTGGGAACGATGTTTTTAATGAGCGGATTAGGGGCGCTGGGTGGCATGGGCATGTTTTTAAATGAGTTTTTTTGGCAAATAGGAAGGGAATCATCTTGTTGGTGAAAATAAAATTGTTCAACCTTTGGTGTTGTTGTATAATGAAATTGTTCTAGTAACAATGGTACATTAAGATCGAATGATATATTATTAGAAGCGAAAGATGATTTTATCTCAGAAGGTATTTCTGTTATTGATACGAATAGTTTCTGAACGTGATCGTTCTTACAACAAACTTCCTGTATGAAGTACTGGACGTCATCATCATCATCAACAATGTCCAATGTTCCAACACTGTCTTTGTAAAACAACCTTACGTGACAATCACCCTTCTCTTTAACGGCGCCCAACTTATTCTTCACGTACGCCACTAATTTGCTATAACTGATGTCTTTAGGTAGTTTAACAGCATGCTTTGAACCTGGATGCACTAAGATAACTTTAAACTTAGAATTGTCCTCATTACTCATATTTATTTTTTTGTTTAAATTTTGAATGTTAGAAAAATAGCATGTACACTATCCTATTGCATTTTAGGTGTATTAACCTGGCAATTTACACATTTATGTGTATCTCAACCTCCCTTTGTACTTGCACATTTATGTCATACTTACAAGGTCGCCCACAGATCCTAACATAAGTCAAGTATCTAGTTGCCAAAGAATTAAATGTGTATCAACCCCCATTGTACTTGCACATTTATTTTGTTATACTTGTTCATTTATGTATGTCATATGTAATAGTCACAAAGTCGCCCAATATAAGTATATCATTCCCTTGTAGTTGTTCATTATATATACAGTTTCAGTACCTGTATCTATTTTATTTATATATACATAAATGTGATTATTCTATCATTTTCAGAAATGTCTAAAGGTAAAAACTTTGAAATCTTATATTATTGGTTAAAAGTTGTAGTGTCAGTTGATAGTATTACCTTGTTTTGTTTGTATTACCAACATCATAGTATGGTTGTTTTGAGTTCTCATCAATTACATTTTAGGTGTATTAACCTGACAATTTATGACATAGTTACAAAGTCGCCCAATATAATAAATAAAGAAAATTCCATAGGTGTATCTCAACCTCCCTTTGTACTTGAATATTTATGGAACCCATACTTACAAAGTCGCCCAAAGATCCTAACATAAGTCAAGTATCTAGTTGCCAAATAAATGTGTATCAACCCCCATTGTACTTGCACATTTATATTGTTGTACTTGTTCATTTAAGTATGCCATATGTAATAGACACAAAGTCGCCCAATATAATAAATAAAACAAATTCAATAGTCGCCCAAGACAATAAGTATATCATTCCCTTGTATTTGTTCATTATATATACAGTGTCATATACCTTAACGTGATTATTCTATCATTTTCATAAATGTCTAAAGGTAAAAACTTTGAAATCTTATGTTATTGGTTAAAATTTATAAACTCAGTTGACAGTACCTGTATTTATTTTATTTATATATACATAAAAAAAAAATTAATATTGCTTTTGTAGAGATGAAATCAACACCTTTGAAAGATGTGGGAAATGAAGTTGTGAAGCAAACATTTGGTGAATCGGTGAAGGAAACTGGTACATGTTTAAACAAAATTTATGCGGAAGCGTTTTATGAGGAAGCATCAAGTGTAGATGGTCATGAGTATGTTACTGAAGATAAGGAAATTCAAGCAAGATTAGAAGAAGAAGCATTAATGGAACAACTACTCGAAGAAGATAGGGCTGAAAGGGAAATGGAGGAGAGAATGAGGCAAGACCGTTTCCATGAGGAG
The DNA here is from genome assembly GCA_021014915.2 of Artemisia tridentata subsp. tridentata. Taxonomy (NCBI): domain Eukaryota; kingdom Viridiplantae; phylum Streptophyta; class Magnoliopsida; order Asterales; family Asteraceae; genus Artemisia; species Artemisia tridentata. The sequence continues at coordinate 419,752,336 of CP139506.1, forward strand.
TTGTTGTTGAAGATAGAGTATGGGATAGCGGAACGTGAATTCTTTGGGATTTACAAGAACGAAACCAACTGGGATGTGCTGCTGTCAAGAATGAAGGATAAAATCTAATGTTTTTAGCTTTGATGTGTTATTTTGAATTATTGTGCTGCTTTAATGTGTTATTTTCAATTATTATGCTTTTAAATTTGCTGCTGTCGAATGTCCTGCACTTGTAGTGTGGTAGTTGATGTGTATTGAAATGTCAAAATGTAACCTGAATGTTCATCAAGTCTATTTGGTTTTAATAGTAGGTATTTAACTTTACACCTGAATGTTCATCAGCTCTAGTTGGACATTTTAGATTCAAATGTGAAATTGTTTCTACCAACTATTGTAATAGGTCGCCCAATAATATTTAAGTGAAGGAACCACCAATTGTACCAGTTCCTGTAGGTTCATCAACCAATTGTACAGCAGCAAAAAAATGGTACCATGTGTAAAAAAAAAAAAAAAAAAAAAAAAAAAAAAAAAGAGAAGCCCCACTACCCCTTTTTTTCTTCTATAAATACACACGATATACTTCACCATTCTAGTAAAACCACTACTTCACCAAAACATAATTAAGAAATCATCTAAACTTCTAATATGGCTTGTCGTCTCCCACATACTGTCGAAGAAATGCAAAAGTATATTAAAACACAAACCGAGAAATACGATACTGCTCGACAATATGCTATTGTCGAAGTTATCAAACAGTTTGAGCACGCAAAGGCACTGAAAGAACGTTTGAGACAACGATACGTGGAGTGCAAAGACATCTTTGAAGAAAGAAAAGCTGTGATCGACCAGTTTTTGTATGATGAAGCTCGCAAAGACGGTGCCGTCAGTGAGATGTTGTGGGTTTGTGTGAATGAGATACAGACCCAAATCTCCAACAAAATCTGTTGGAGTTTTGAGAAAAATGTGGCAGCTGGTTCTGTATCACAACAGAACCAACAATTTGTGCAAGGTGCATCAACTTCATCTGATGCACCAAGATTTTTTGAGCAACAACAATATCAACCTCATCTGGATCAAGAAGCAGAGAAGGAGAGGGAGCTTAGCAGGTTGGAAGCAGAGTTTGAAGCAGAGAAGTTTGTGAACTACTCTCCATACGACGATGGTTACCGCTCAGACAACTCTGAGACTTAGGACCAACCGGATTATCTATAACTTAAGTTTATGTTTTAATGTTTTAATTTTATCTTTATGTAATGTTTTAATTACAAGAAGTTTATGTAATGTTTATTTTCAGTTTATCTAACGTTTTCATTTCGTATGTGGTTATTTTAAATTTTAACGGTTACGGTTTTGTATTTTTACAAAAAAAAAACATTATCAGGAACTTTCTAATGTTTTGTTGGTTTATGTTATGGTATGTTATGCTAAAATAGACCTACTGTGTTTATACAAAGACACTTGCTTATTTACCAGATAGAATCTAGCAAGCCGTAAAATAGACCTACATGGTTAAGGAAATGCAATGAAGCCAGAAAATTTAAAAGCAAATGTCAGCATATGTATCCAGTTTCATGAACTTGTACAACTACCAGGAAGCAAGCCGTAAAACAGACCTACTGTGTTTGTTATATTTGTTACAATATATGTACACCAAATCTACAAACAAAACACATAAAAAATAAAAGAAGGCAGTCTAGGATTAAAATGGGACATTCCATCACAAAATCATGTTTCATTAGGTAGAACTAGATAATCAGTGCATTAAAATGGGACAATTTACACACAATTTTTCCGGATGCTGCACACCCTGCACTCTAACTCTAACCAGACTATCTTTACAACTCTTACATAAACGAAATTCCATCACAAAATCATTCTTCCATACCACATGAGTCAGCAATTTGGCATGAATAGCTAACCATAGGATAAATGCTCTCTACATAAACGAACACGTTTCTTATATGTTGCACTGTAACTACAACCACACGTATTTGTACACCAATCTAAACAACCATCAACATACACACCATCAACATTGCATTCTATTAGCAGAATCCAGGTAACTTGAATTGTATGAACTAGGGGGAATATTGCACCTTGTACTTCCAGAGGTAAGCAGCAATTTGTTCACGATAGGCTAGAGGTGCTATTGCAGGATTGTCTACCTTTAATGACAAACCTTTACCCAACCGGTAAAGGTTTATACACACCCATATTCCACAGTCACCATATCCACTGCATATTTCCAAGTTATCTCACAGCCATCGGGATATATGCCTTTTGCCTGCAACACCCCTTTGGCTTTAAGATACATAGGTAAATTTTTTCCAAATTCTGCTGGCATGGTCTTATTCCACCACTCTTGTTTTTTTGTATATTGGCGAAGCGAATCATATATTGTTACAACACCTGTACGTATATGAAGCTCCGCTGTCGCCCAATGCTTGTCCGGCTCATTAAGTGGAAATAGGACCTACATTTTAGCAACAACAGTTTATTGGCCATCACACAAGGGGTGAAAAATAATATACATAATGTAAAGATAAAATATAAATACCTTCTCGACATCCGACCAAGCCACTGGATACTTTACACCATTTGACTAAAAGCTTCGTATGCGATTGTCCATGACACAAGGACTGAAAAATGAACCGGCCATAGCCCAATCTGCATCTGGTGATCGAAATGTCCACAACAAGTCAAACCAAACGTCTATGTGCTGTTTTTTGTTAATAAAAGATGTGAATAAGTTTGTGTTATGTTGCAGGCTACAATAGTGATAGACAAACTAAGATTTAACGAAAAAAAGTATCCACTCATTTATACGTACCTCATCCCTAAGCCATCAGCCGCTTTCCTTACCTATGCCCAATAAACACATCCAGAAACGCCGATCAGCAACCGTGTCTTCATTGCCCCATGGGAAAATGAACTTACTTTCATCGCCGCTTTTGACAAACTTCATAATTGAAGGTGGCACAGTGACTGTATGTTTCTTCGCCTTCGGGGCTCTTGACAGGTTCTGAAGTACAAAAAATTTTACTTAATGGTTGTTCCATCTAATATAAAGTAATGTAACTATGTTGCAAGACATCAAGGCAACTTGCAAAACATCAAGGCAACTAATTAACGGGAATACATAGTTTAAGTTTTACATACCTCTACAAATGGTTCCAATAGTGGCACTTGCAAAGTATTGTCAAAATCAGGACCTTTAAGAGGGGATATGTTCTTCTGATTGATTCTCTATGAACGGTTTCTCAATACTCTTGGATTAGTGTCTGGAGGATTGGTATAAGGAGAGCTTTTGAATTTGCTTGGTTTCGTCTTTCTTTTAAGTCCGCTGAAAATGGTCCTTACATTTTCTCGTACAATGTTGATGTCAGGAGGGGAGATATATTGTCTCTGAACTAAAGTAACGCTATCATCAACACATCATAAATTATAAACTATATTGAAAACAAGTATTTGGATTTATGTACATTGTATTTTTAGGCAAAAATAAAGTGTTGTAGGTACTAGAGATCAGGAATATTGTGTCACTCATGCTCAAGTATTTTCAAATATAAATGATGATTGCATATGACTGACTTTGTGGTTTGGGTTTTCCTAAAAGTGAGTGGACACAAATGTCCAATGTTTGCATGTGAGTGAATTCAACTTGACAACTCTTTAAGAGCTATTGCTATTTAAGAGTGGACAGAGGGTTCTTTATTCACATCTCAAAGGAAGAAAAAAATAAATAAGGAATAATGGCAAATAATGTAAAGGTGGCTGAGCTCCGGGCAGCGGCGAATTCGTACCAGTGGGAAGACATGGAAAAGGTGTATTGCCAAACATTAGGAATTGAGTATATTAGTTTGTCTAGAGAGATAGGCGCAATGTGTAACAAGGTAATGATAACAATCGTGAGAGGGCTATTCTTATTGCGGAGTTGGAGACATATGTTGGGCAGAGAGTGCCTCAAAAAACTGCATAGTTTCTGAGGGATCTTCAATACAAAGATGAGAGAAAGGTGATGGAGTTGCAGATATTGGCTGCGGATATCGAGATGAGGAGCAAAGAAATTGATATATTTATTCAGAGGCTCAATGGTATGTTGCCCTTGTGAGACATATGTTGTGGGATGTGATGGGCCAAGTTATTTCGTTTCAATAACGGTTGTGCCATATGTGCATCAACCATGTATGTTTCTATTGGGTAAACTTATTTGGTTTTGCATGTGATGTATTGTAGCGTTCCATAATAATTATTTAACAAAAAAATTACCTGAACATCTTCCGTGTGGACCTCCACATCGATGCAAATAACTTCCACTCCCTTGTCACCTCCATTACCCCCAGCCGGTTCATCGTGTGTTTCAGTCCCCTCCCCAGACGGTTGTTGTTCTGTTTGAGGCCTGTCCCCAGCCGGCTGTTGTTGTATCTCGCTTCCCGCTAACACCTCAGTTTCCTTATTATCGACATCCATATCGATCAAATCCTAAAAAAAACAAAAGGGTACTATATTTAATTGTCTCAATACAACTAAATGAAGTAATATTGTAAATATATACATACATCATGCGGTGGAAGCTCAATCCCATCATCATCTAATTCAGAGAATGCTGAATTCAAATTCGGTAAGGACGAATAATCAAACCTATTGTTATCGTCCACTTGCATATACTCCGTACAAGGATCAGATGGCGAGGGGAAGGCGGCTTTCATAAGTTGTGTCATGGGGCCTTGAAACCCTTGTGTGTCCGTATAATACAACTTATGATCATCATTATCAACAACACTGGCCTTCACAGGTGTGTCGGCATGCATATCTGGGCAAACATTCTGCAAATTAAAAAGTAATACAAATTGGTTCATGCTTATAGAAAGAAAAGGAATTCAAAATAGTCTGCAATTGAAACAGGATTACAAATTGTGTTCAAACCTATTCATACCTTTTGTTCAAACCGTACTCCTAACACATCCTCGAGCACCCCGATCCTTTTCTTAACAACCTCTAGCTCACTTAACAGGTTTGAGACATAAACGTCTCCAACACGTTCTTCAATGCCTCCGACTATTGACTTAATAGAATTAAGCTCAGCTTCAATCTGAGGTCTAGCCAACACTTCAGCCTCGTCAGAAACATTTTGATCACCACCAACTCCACCTTCTTCTCCAACATCATCACCAACTCTAGCTCCTTCTCCAGCAACTCCAGCTCCTTCTCCACCATCGCCACCAACTCCAGCTCCTTCTCCACCAACACGAGCTCCTTCTCCACCATCATAACCAACTCCATCTCCTTTTACACCAACTCCAGCTCCTTATCCACCGTCGCCACCAACATGAACATCATCAACACCATCATCACCAACTGGAGCTCCTTCTCCAGCAATTCCAGCTCCTTTACCAGCATCATCACCAACATTGTCACCAACATGAACATCATCACCAAAATCACCACCAACATCATGACCACCAACATCCCCAACATGAACATCATCACCACCATCTTGTACAATAGCGATTGGCTCAACCAACATATTTGTTGCAACTGTCACTTGCAACTGTAGTCCTCGGATATAATCCATGCTACGAATGTACCATGGAAGGACTACCTCGTCATTTCTTGGAACCAGCTTGTTTATTGGTATAAAACCCTAGAAGAAAAACAAACCATCCTTATATGAGGTTCCATAAACACTCCCACATACGAATTAAAGGGTAATAACAAATGTTGCAAAGTCGACAACGTACCCAATACAAGATTGCGACAACTGTCTAGCTTAGGTTAACAACCGTTAGCAGCTTGTGACATTTTTGACTAATTGTATGTTTGTTGAGTTAGGTTATGTTTGGCGCGGAACTTTTTGGAGCTTTTTGGGGCGACGAGCGGTGAGCAATGAGCTTTTTTATTTTTATTGTTCGTTTGACAAATGAGCGGTGAGCTTTGCGATTTTTTAGGAATGCTCATTTTTCCAATGCTTCTTTAAGAAGCTGTGAGCGGTGGGCTGTGAGCTGTGGCTACTGCTCACAGCTACTGCTCACCTCTCACTGCTCTCAGCTCACTGCTACTTTTACCAAACACACCCTTAGTCTTGTACTTGTCGGATGATTTTTGTGCTACGTGTTCATTTTTCTTAGAAACCCTTGCTTTACGAATGTACCTTCGACCTACGATCTTATTTCAGTGTCATAAGCGGTCAACGATATGCTCAAGTTATTTTAAATTAGTGTCATCACCCTCGAAAAAGTTAGTTTAACTAACTTGTACATTTCTCATCAAAGTTACATTTTTCTTAAGCTTACACTTAAAATTAACTTACAAAATATATATTATACATATAACTAATTACATATTTCAATATATACAACATTTATATGCAAAATTTGAAACAAACCCCCATATCCCCCCTAGCCGGCCACTCCGACTTCCCAAAATAGCCAATCAAAATCTTTGCTTGCTAACACACTCATTATCTTACATTTTCCCATAAACACTCCCACATTCAACCCTTCTCTTCACATTCTTCACTTTTACACACACACAAAAAGTTTTTGCTCTCCTCTTTCTCCTTGGACGTTCGCCACCATAGCACCACCACCATCCTTTTTTAAGGTATTTTCTAGGTGCAAGATGGTATAATACCTACTCTTGCACCACAAAATTTTGTTCTTGCAAAATTGGAGTCTTTATGAAGTTGTAACCAAAAAGATAAGTAGACCTACTGAAAATTAATGGTTAGAAACATAAAAACACTCTAAGAAGGTTGTAAAAATGATTTATGGTCTTGGTGTGGTCGTTTATGGTGATTGGTATAAGGAAAAGTACTTGAAAGTGAGTTAGAAATTAGGACAGCTTGTTGTCAGGAAGTTATGGCCTACTTTGGGAAGCCATAACTCACGCATAACTCAACTTCACGACCTGTTCTTTATACCAAGATCTAGGTTTTTGAGTTATCTTTCAAACCCATGTGGTTTTGTGAAAAAATAGGAAGTTTTGATCATCCAAACTATACTTACAAAACAAGGTATAAAAGTTGTCTTTTTAGAGCAGTTTTGACAGGTCAACTTTACAATATGTTTTGTACTGAAAGATAAAAATTCCATTTTTGGAAGTTTACAATATGTTTTATCTTTAAGATCTTGGCGGTTACATGGAAAAATATAGGGATTTGAACCTCTAAAGATTGATTGGAAGTTCGGGTGTTAAAGCTGTTAGACATGCTCAAATTTTTAACCTCACTTTGCAAGACCATATCTTATTCATTTTGGTGTAAACATAGTTCATTTCACATATGAGATTTCATTTTCTGGGTTAACATTAAAGTCAAAGTGTTCTTGCTTAGTAAATCACATTTTTGAACCCCCAAATGGTCGTCACAAGATAAGTTACAAAAACTTACTGTTTCAGCAGATTTTTATGACCAACTTTGCATGGTCATATCTCACACAAAAATACTTGTCAAGCCTTGATTTTTGGTTTGAGAATAGTTTAATATGTTAACTTAAGTGTGCCAAAAGATTGTAGCCTAACTCAAAGATCTTGACGCTCTGCAACATGAAGTTTATGGACTAGTCTAGTAATGTTACACCCCCAAATTACCGCAGTGGAACGATAGTGTCAATGGGGTGTTACTTCATAATATAGAACAAGGTATAGAAAACGACCTCTAAATGAGATGTTTTGAAATGTTACCATTCAAAATTTTAAATCAGAGTTAATACAAGAGGTTCCAAAGTAAGGTTACATAAATGTTTTCAAGATGTATCGAATGTTAAAAGATAAAATGACCGGATCTAAACACACACCTTGTGTTAGATAGATACTTTGAATGATGACTAGTTTAGCATGCGGAATTTACTAGCTAGCACTTAGAAGATTTGTTTGTTGTGTTTTGTATGAGTTGAATATAACAATGAATGAACAAGAGAATTTAACAAAAATGATTCAATATTATTATGAATAATACGAGTACTCTTGACTAGTACTAGGGTTTACACCTTGAATCTTAACCAAAACAATAATCGTAATTCTCTCTATCTATCTCTATGTATATGAAAAACCTAACCATAGGTAATCCTTTTATAGACCAAGGATTCCTGTACAAGATAACTATAAACTAATCTTAGAAGATATACACAAAATCTTTTCTATAATTATCTTTTAGAAAATTATAAACCGTATTAACTTCTTCATGCAACAGTACTAACTGCTTTTGCCTTCAAACTCATCAGTAGTGCTAACTTCCATATCCAGCCGTACGAACTGCTAAAGCTTAATTCCAAACAATCCTCCCCTAAACTTATGATTTCTCTCCAAATCACTAAGTTTCTTCAAATTAAGCTTCCCTTTCTTGATGAGGGGGATTCTTCCAAACACTCACCATGTCAGTCTCTTGGTTTGGGCTTTCCTTTGCTCTGCAGTATCAAAAATCTTTCTGACTAATGTATCTGCCATCTCAGATTCACTTTCAACCTCCAACTTTGACACTACCAATGTCAATAATGTAGCGGTCTTAAGAGGATACTCCTTTTCCACTAGCATATAGATTTCAATCCCATCTTTTGTAGACACTCTGTGTACTCCACATGATTCAAACAGTTTCCATGTTACATCCTTGATTGGTGCCTTAAATCTCCACATAGCTTCTCCACCATCTGGTTCATAAATCCTCTTCAACTGCACCCATAATTCTTTATCTTTATCTTCAATTGGATCTTGAACTTTGAATTTTTCTTTTACTAAGCTCCACAGCTGATTAAGATCTTCTCTATCAAAATCTTTGAGTAAATCTTCAAACAACTTATACCTTTCAGTAATACCACCAAGTCTTATGATCTTCCAGCCTTTCATTCTTCCATCTGTGAAAACTTCCCAACCAATGATAGGATGTTTTACTTGTAGTGGCTTGATGTTTGTTGATTCTGGAACTATCACCATCATGTTCTTGACTTGCTCATCAGTCAATCCTTCTTCTCCAGACTTCAATTTCTTTGCAGCATCAGATTCCAGAACTTGTGGTTCTCTTTTCTTTCCCTTTGTGGCATCCTTTCTGATTGAAGTGTTTAGTCTTGCATAGGTTTCATAGAAAGCCTTTTCAATCTCAACATCTGTTTTTCCAATGAAGTCACTCATCTTATAATTTGCTTGGTTCTTCAAATAATGTTTCATAAAACTAACTTGTTCTTTCTTGGTAGGCAACTTTGTCTTGTATCCTGACTTTTGCCTTTCTCTAATTCTCTACATTAAGTCATTCCAAGTAACTTCTTTGTTCTTTGACAGGATGAACTCTTTAAGTCTCTCAGACTTTTCTTCTTCACTTAAATCCTTGTCTTCAAGTATGAGTATTGCTTGAGCTCTTACAATCAAATCAGAATCTAATAGATATTGTAGCTGCTCATTGAACTCTTCTTGATTAACATCTTCAGATCTTGTTCTATCCATGAATTCAGCTATGTTCCTTACATCATCTGCAGCCATCTTCCTTGCTAATTCTGTATCTTGAGCTATCTGAGCTTGTTCATCTTCTAAATCTTTTTCTAGAAGCTTTCTTGCTACTTCTTCATCAAACTCTATCTGTGCTTGAGTTCTTGGCTTTACCTTCTTGAGTCTCTCAGCTTCTTCAGGTGTAATTTGTTTCTTTCCTTTGGCTGCTCTCTTTCTTTCATATTCTCGGCCGTACCTGAAAAAGAACCATCAGTAGGAACTGCTTCATGCTCTGTCTCAGCAGTTGGAACTGCTTCAACAGTTGGAACTGCTTCAGTTTCTTGCAACCTGTGTGTTTACAACCCACTGCTAAAATAGTATGTAAATCATGTATCATCCAAATAAATGGCCTTCCAATACCATAGTATTAGGATGTGTCTAAGTTAATGGTCTTCCAACATCTCAATGTTAAGATGTACCCAAATTAATGGTCTTCCAACATCTCAATGTTAGGATGTATCCAAACTAATGGTCTTCCAATACCGTAGTATTAGGATGTGTCCAAGTGAATGGTCTTCCAACATCTCAATGTTAGGATGTACCCAAATTAATGGTCTTCCAACATCTCAATGTTAGGATGTATCCAAATTAATGTCCTTCCAATACCGCAGTATTAGGATGTACGTTTGTATCAAGTCTAGTCATAGTTTCCAATGAAATCAAGAATAGTGCAATCATGTTTAACGAAATCAAGTATGTATGCAAGTATTTATGTAAATGCAAATCGTGTATGTAAATAAAGCGAGTAAAGTATTTCTAAGCATGTATCTCCCCCAAGTAGTTTAAAATGAGTATTAATAAGAGTGGGGCTATGACTCACAGTAATATGTAAAAGTTTAGAGTACTTGTGAAAGTAAAAGCAAGTAGTTGAGCATGTATCTCCCCCAGAGTTTATAAAGTAATTAAACGAGTAAAAGTAGGGCTATGACTCACAGTAATATGTAAAAGTTTAGAGTACTTGTGAAAGTAAAAGCAAGTAGTTGAGCATGTATCTCCCCCAAAGAGTTTATAAAGCAATTGTTGGGTCCGTCAGTACCCAAGAGTCCTTAAAACAGGATTTGGACATAAATTAACTAAGTGTTAATCAACCTTAAACAATTCTAAGTAACTGAGTGAACAGTCACTCAGTGAGTCATCTTCAGGATGCTTAAGACGAATTCAAGAAGAAGGATTCACTACTCAGGAAGGCAGTACTCCCTGAGTAAGACTTAAGCCAAAGAAGAAAATGATGGTTCAGTGAGTGTTGGACAAGAACTCACTGAACCTCAGTCTCCTCAACAACAATAAGTGATTGAAGACTGAAGAATGAAGACGAAGACAGAAGAACCTGAAGCCTAAAAGAAAGGCGGGATTAGGCGGAAAGAGTTTGTGAAGATAAGAAGAAGTCTTATCAGGCCTGACACAAACCTTACCCAAAACGGCTTAAAGTCAAGGAGTGTCAGACCAACCACTCCTAAAGACGTTATAGTCCATTCCTATTGGTTCTTGGAAATGACAATTACTGTTGTAGTTGTCAGACACGCTTTGTTATTCTTTTTGTATTTTTTAATCATTGTTACTCTTTTATACTTGTGTATAAATAGGAGCTGATAGGAGAAAAGGGGTTTAAGTTTTGAGCATTAAAAGCTTAGACTTTCACAAAACCCTTTTCTCCTACAAAAAGTAACTACATCCCTGAGATAGCTCAGTGGGTCTTTATTGTTACCACCAAGAACATCTTGAGTTTAGATAGGAGACACACCATACCTTGTCTATTCAATCCCAAGTGTTTGTTCCGCAAAACACTTGGGTAATAGATTCTTTGATTCATTTCTAATAAGAATTTAAATGTTGAAAAACTTGTGTTTTTATATTTACATTTCACTTATCTGTTAGAATTAATCAACACATTAATCCTAGTCATAAACATAATTAGATTAATTTTATAGTTACTTCTAAGTGTGTTAAGGGAACAACAGTAATTAAACGAGTAAAAGTGGGCTATGACTCACAGTAATATGTAAAAGTTTATAGTACTTGTGAAATTAAAAGCAAGTAGTTGAGCATATATATCCCTCAAAGAGTTTATAAAGTAATTAAACGAGTAAAAGTGGGGCTATGACTCACCTTAGCTGTAAAAGTCAAGGTAATGTTATGTCAAATGTAACTCGGGAACGGCTCCAACACGCGACCTGAATAATAGGGAAGTCTGAGATTTCAATGGTTTAAGATTGACTGGATGTGAATAATGATCGTGGAAAAATGTCGGATAACGAATTGGTTCGTGATGAGAATGGATGATATGCTTAAAATGCTTAAAGTTCAAAAATAATATTATATATAATATTACCATGTTTTTATGTTTATTGAATCCGTAAATATCGTTTCCTCGAAAGTCAGTGGATGATAAGTTATGTTTATTCGTTTAGAAATCCGTTATATAAATTTATATACGTATCGTTTGTTATATAAATCATACGAATTGTAATATGGCCTAGGACAAAATGTAATAAACATTAGTGAAAAAGTATATAAAATAAGTTACTGGTTTGGTCCTTGAAGTTACAGTAAATTTACACTTTTAACCCTAACGGTGAAACCTTTGCACCGTTAGTCCTTGGTTAGAAAATAGTTACACTTTTAGTCCAAAATGTTCTAATATGACTTTTTATGGCTTCTGGTTTCTGTATGATCAATTTCTACCCATAACTTATAAAAATGGCAGTTTAGCACACATTTATGTAAAAGTTACACTTTTAACCCGAATAGTAATATAATTTGCATTTTAAGTCCAAAATTCACAAGACTTATATATTAAGTTTTTTGAAAGTTTTATAAGCTTCAAACAGCTTATTCAAGTTTATAAAAACTGCTTATTACTCAAAAGAGCTTATTTATAGCTTAATGGGCTTTTTACGTTTAAAAACAGGCCCATTAACGAAATACGATCCAATGGGTTTAAAGGTGATTTGGGCTTATTTTATAGTTCCAAAAACATTTCCAAACTGCTTATATCAACTGCTTATTCAGTTTGCTTATTATGTGCTTAATGGGCTAAAAGCCCACTCGCTATATATTAAAGATTTGAAACTGGTTCGAATAGCGATTAACTTGTGCGATTAAAAAGGTGTTATATGAGCTTATTAGAAGGGCTTATATGAACTGCTTATTTGTTGAGACTATAAAGAAACAAGTCGAGCCATTTTATTCATTAGACTATACGACTAGAATTTATTTTATATGTCAATTTCTAGTCAACAAAAACCAACAAGTCCAAAAGTTAAAGGTCATATATATGGTTCGATATGCAATATAGATTCAAAATGTGCTTCGATAACTATTTAAGTGACAATAAAAGGTATGAATGATTATTATTCACGATTTCTAGCCATCCTTTGAGATAGGAGGTCATGATTATATGAAAATGGAATAACAAGAAATCGAAAATAAATGATAGAAAGCTTGAAAGAATCGTATGAAATAAATAAAAGATGCATGGACTTATAAAACATAAGTATGTATGGATTTGAGTTTGAATGACTTACAACACCAAGAATGGTGGTGAGAACACGTCTAAATAGACTAGAGATCGAAGGTTTTTGCATGAACTCGATAGAACTATAACAAAAGAATCGAGATCAACATTAAATGTTGGGAAAATGGTTCAAATGCATAGGAAATGGCCCTTGATCTCTTCGAATGAGCTTGGCAGGTGAGAATACACTTAGGAAAAATATTGTGAAGTGAGTTCTGAGTGTGAAAGGGTATGTATGTGTGGTATACGTATATGTATACATGTATATAGGAGTATATTGTATTTTATTTATACAAGTTGGGTCGACATGATTGTAGCAGGATAGGATAGGATTTGGAGGAATAATTCTAGCAAACTTGAGTGTATTGAGTGTGTATGTTTCGGTTTAAAGCAAGCAAGGGGTCAAGTGGCATGATTTGTATTTCATTCGACAACCATAAGGTCCAAATGACTATTTCATGTGACCAAATAATTTGGAAAGGGTGTGACAATGCTCATATGATCATTCTCGACTAGAAAACATAAAGTAACTTAGGTAAAAATCAAGTTTTATTGAATTGGATATTATTTTGATGAACTTGCACATGTAAAATGCTCAATGACATAAAGTAACTTAGGTAAATAATTTGGAAAGGGTGTGACAATGCTCAATGAGATTTGTCATTCCTGAATATTGGGAGTAAGGAGATTCGAATCATGTAAAATAAAGTGTAGGTTGTGTGTCGAAATTTAGAATAAACGATACCAAGTAGATGCTCATTGGATCGATTAGTAATAAAAGAAAAATGAAAACTTGGGCTAGAATAGTATTGCGCTTGAATAGTAACAGGCCTAGAATATGAAATAAGGATCCGTTTGGTGTTTATTTGTATATTGGACTGTCGTGCTGATTCCGTTTATGAAATGCAGTTGCAACACATGTGAGCTGGAAGTACGTGGTGTGTTACTAAAGTTCCTGATATATATGAAGTACAAATATGTAAGTCTTTTTTCCCCCATTTCGATAAGATCTACCACTTTCTATTAGTAATGCTTTTAATTATTTACCATGTCATGCCTGTCAACAAATCCACGCCAAATTTCTCTCTTATCACGGAAAGAAACTTTTGTTGCTTTGCGTTGATCTGGGATACATGAAGCAACAATAAGTATTACCGATAACATATTTAGAAATTTGGGCTTACTGATATATATTAATTGCAATACAAAGCCAAAAATAGCCTTCAATTTACAAATCCCCTGTAACACAATATACAACTGGTCTCACCCAGACTACATATTTAATATTTTCATCTAAAAATCCGCATATACATATTATATGCTATACAAACAAAATTTAATATTCCATGTTTATACTGCTCGTTGTCCAGTGCACAAGAGGGTTAGTACTGCTCTTTATGGGTTTGTACAGCTTATTGTCACGGACTTGTCTCTACAAGGTCTTCCGTGCAGCACTTAGTCTCGACTAAGCTCAGCCTTGCTCGAATACTCAACAATGTATGCAACGAAAGAAAGCTTCAAGGATGGAACAAGTGTAATATGTAAAATGCTTTGTATTACTTAGAGAACCTTACACAAGAGAGATTACAAGTGATTTGTTGGATGCCCTCAACAAATGAGACTACCTCTATTTAAACTACTAGGTACATGGTGTTACATTCTTCTATGGAAGCTTCTAGGATTTCCATAAGCTTCTAGGATTTCCATGAGGTTCTAGTAAGCTTCTAGAGCTTCCAACATCTTCTAACATATTCCAAAGGCTTCCAAGTTTATCCATGATCTTCCAAGAGAAGTGTAGAATAATCCGGAATCCCGAACAACCTTGAAAATAATCGTATCGAGTAGGCGGGTCGTGACATCCTCCCTGTTGGGAATTACAGATTTGATGATTACAAAACCACAAGCAAGAATGAAGAAAAAAGAAAACAATAGGGACCTAATATGTAATAGTTAGTTAGCTTGATTAGTAAGCTAGGGTTTTTGTAACCTCCCTCTATTATATAAAGAGGGTTGGCGTCTAGGGTTACAACAACTCATTTATTCAATTAATAGAAATTGTCTCTTCAATGAGAGTCGATTAAAAGTGTTTAAGTGTTCGTTAGTAGTAGTAGGTTTTATTTATGTTTAATAAAGAAAAACCTTGTTAGTAATGTTGATTGTGTTCTTAATTATCCGCTGCGTATGCAATCAATGTTTCTATGATCCTAGATGGGTTTGATCTTGGTTTCACAATTGGTATCAGAGCGGGTGGCTCTTGAGATCTAGGGATTTACAAGGTTTTTCTATCAATAAAGAAGAGCAGTTTTGAAGCGAGATGAGCAGATCTGAAGAAGTCAGTAGCAGTTTTGGAGCAGATGATATCGTACTGAAGCAGATCTGATGATGGTTCAATGGTTTGTTGGTCAATTGAGGTAATCGTTAATTTTTTAAAATGGGTATCGATCTTTATATTCGACCTGATTATATTGAATTAATTGGTTGCTGCGAATTAATATGTTGACTATTTACTGCTTTTGATTGGTCGAAGATTTGATTAGTCAAATTAAGTGGGTCGGATATATATTCAATTGATTGATCTGTACATGGTATTACACTGATTGAATCATTATTTGGTCAGTACTCGGTAGCTTTTTGAAGAGTAGCTAATTTTTCGTTTGTGATTTTCACCTCGTACTCACATGGGTGGTGATTACCTAGTATTATTTAATTCGGCAATTAATTGGTTGGTGTTGACGTTTAATTCGAATATGGGGCTAGTCAAGATTGTGGGACTATGAGTATAAAACTATTGAATTGTTTGGTCTTCAGTAATTCGAATCGTTTGTCGCTTGTGATTTTTGGTCATAGGAGGCTGACTGAATAAAGTAAATTAATACATGCTGCTACTTCACATGGGGCTTCAAGTATTATATTGTATCTTGTAGTGATCAATGATGAATTAATGGGTTTTGTCAATTGTGGGATATGTATTTGGTCGCTTAATGTCATTGATTGGTGCGTATGAATTGATGGGAGAGGTTTGGTCAACGCATTGCATGTGAATGTGGAGGTAAACGTGGGCTCATTGGTGGGCTTATTGATGGTGTAATACTGCTGCTACGCTTGAATTGTTTCAGCTGGTAGTACTTTGGTTTCTGCTGGCAGTGTTCCAGTTCCTGCTGGTAACACCATTTCTGCTGGTAGTACTGTCGGTAATATTATTTTTGCTGCTCGGATTCTGCTGCTCTTGGTATTAAAATAAATAAATAAATAAATAAATAAAATAAATTAGTACTGGTTGGTTCCTGCTGGTTGCTTCGGTTTCTACTGGTTGGTTCCTGCTGGTTTTTATTTGTTTTTTTTTTTTTTTGCTGGTGGTTCCTACTGATGGTTTCTGCTGCTAGTGATGGTGGATTCAGTTGGTACTGCTTTCGTTATATTTAATATAGTAGGTCCTCAGACGCCCTTGGATCTTGGACAATGTGATGCTTATGGCTTGGTTACTTTTATTGATTTGGTTTGGTGTTTACGAGTTGTTTAGTACATAACATAATGATGTCGTGGAAGGTCTGGGACCACACGCATTATTATAGGGTTTGATCTGGGATCAAATGGGCGGTTATGGATGATGAACGTCCGGGACGACAATCCATAACTGATATGTAATAAACATGTCTTGTTTGCACTAAATCAGATAAAGACATTTTAATCGATTATGTAACAAGTTCACCCTTTTTGTGAGATGCAAAGAGGGATTGAGGTAGATCGCCGGCTGAGGCAACAGTTACATGAGAGAGGAGGATGTTTTTGCACTTTCAAGCCGATTAAAGTCCGAGATTCATGAGATGGTTAGTATATTTTTAAGGGGAAGCTTATTGATCATATACTTATCATCTACATGCATCACTTAAGGGGAAGCGTTTACGAGATGCACAAGACCCCTATTTGGATGATTACAAAAAGGGGAAGAAGATTTATGATGTGCAACTTATTATTTGTGATGACATGTTTTAGCATTGTTTCTTCATGTAGATTGTTTTGTAATATCAAATAGGGGAAGATTGTTGGGAATTACATATTTGATGATTACAAAACCACAAGCAAGAATGAAGAAAGAAGAAAACAATAGGGACCTAATATGTAATAGTTAGTTAGCTTGATTAGTAAGCTAGGGTTTTTGTAACCTCCCTCTATTATATAAAGAGGGTTGGCGTCTAGGGTTACAACAACTCATTTATTCAATTAATAGAAATTGTCTCTTCAATGAGAGTCGATTAAAAGTGTTTAAGTGTTCATTAGTAGTAGTAGGTTTTATTTATGTTTAATAAAGAAAAACCTTGTTAGTAATATTGATTGTGTTCTTAATTATCCGTTGCGTATGCAATCAATGTTTCTATAATCCTAGATGGGCTTGATTATGGTTTTACACCCCCCCACCTAAGCTCGCAACGTCCTCGTCGTGCCTTCCTCATGATATCTCTTGATCTTGTCCGCAAATTGCCACAATAAGTCTTCAGCCTCCCAACTTGCTTCGCTATCGGGCAAATCACGCCACTTGATCAAGTACTCCTTGTAGCTCAGCACTCCTCTTCTTCGTATCGTACGATCCGACAAGATCTCCTCAACCTGTCGATCGTACGAAGTTACAACCGCTGTTGGTGCCCATTTGGACACCCCTCGTTCTGGGTCTTTGGTATGTGCTTAAACACATACCTTTATTTGACCAAATTAAGACCCAAAACGACCAAAAACTAACCAAAATGCCAAAGATATTTGTTTTTTGTGTTTGTTTATATGCAGGTACGGATATCATGAAATATGGACAAAAATCAAGAAAACCCGAGAAAACGAGCACGAGATTTGGAAAAGTGACAAAAGCCGAAGCCGAGGAAGCAAATGATCAAAGTTTGAGCTCAAATTGTCAAAAAGACCCTTGGAGATTCATAAAGCTGTAAAAAAAAAGACCTTTGGATGAAGTTTAAAGAGAATGGCAGAAAAAGTCCCTTTAATTCACAACTTGGCAGTTTTTACCCTTAAACCTTATACCTAATTCCAAACTAAATATAAAACTCTTAAACTTAAAACCAAACCCATTTAACCCACAATTCAAAAAAGCCCCCAACCCATAAACCCACAGCCCAAACCATTACCAGCCCAACCTTTATACCCCAACCCGGATCCATACCCTCTACCCGGTCAAATACTTTACACCCGGTCAACCAAAAATAATAAACAATAAAAACATAAACCCGCGCCTTTTTACTGTGATTCTTCCTCCCACACTTACCCTGCTACCCCAGTCCATATTTACCCTCACTTAATGACCTTCTAGAAGGTCTGACATGTGCTGACACATGGAATGCCAAGGTGGAAGAATGAAGCAATTTCATTGGTCGAAACACATCACTAAATGATCCAACGGCTATGAATGATAGATTGGAGGTCAAGCTAAAGATCAGGGGCTGTGATTTGAAGTCTAGGAGCTTCTCAAACCCTAGCTGCACCCTTCCAAGCTCAGCTATAAAAGGACCTCTCCACCTCACGAATGGGGCTGTTAGATTATTAGGATTATGAGTAGGGTTAATTTATATTAGATTATGTTTAGCTTATTTTAGCTTATTATTGTAGCTTATTGTTACTTTCCTCATCAATTTTCAACTCTGTAATCAAATTTAAGTTTTTCATTAAAGTCAATGTAAGTCAACTTTACTTTTTGGCTTATTCCTTCTGCTTATTTGCTTATTCCTAGCTTATTTGCTCTTGTTCTTATCATCTTATGTTAATCTGATAGGTTGTTAGTACTTGTTTAGATTTTGCCTTAAAAATTCTCAAAAAGTCAAAAATAGTCAAAGTGCTTACTAGCTTATTCTTAGTTCTTCTTTTCAGCTTATTTTATCTTGTTTATGCTTAATTTAGTTAGTTTTATATTTGAATTTCAATGCTCAGCTTAATTTGGTCTTAATAGTTTGAAAATCACCAAAACAGTTCCATTAAGGACTGTTTGACATAGGACCAAAATGGGTCAAAACTGAAGTTCAACTGTTCATTTGCATGTTTCTTTAGTTCAATCCAGTCTAGATAATGATAGATTAGTTGTTTGAAGTTTGGTTTAAACTATTTTATAGTGTTAGTTGGACACAGGTCAGTATATTGAGTCATATTGGACTGAGCTGCTCATTTAAAGCTGCTGATAAGCTCATACCTATTAAGCCCTTTATTTAACATTTTTAATTCCTTAGTAGTGCATTTAGAAGCTCTTGAAATGATGATAATATTTCATTAGGTTTTGGAGTACCTCAGTTCATTTTTGCATAAATTTTGCATATGCCTGCATCAATATAACTGTCCCAACTTAGCTTCCTCCTTGCTCATATTTCTGCTTATCTAGGTAAAATTATTGTCTGATATTTTTGTTCCTAGATACTTAGTACTACTAGCTTTATCTGTTTTAGCTTATTGTGATATTCAGAGCTTATTTGGAAGCCCATTTAGGCCTACAATATAGAGTTTTTTTTAACTGCTTGACTTTGATTCAGTTCTTATTGGCCTTTGAGGATTACTTATTCAGCTTTCTTAGCTAATATAGATTATTTCTCAGTTTGCTTTAGCTTATTTTGGCATTTGCTTGTAGCCCCTAGCTTTTAAATAGCTTTTTCAGTTTTAAAAATTTTCTTTTTAGCTTTTATTTAGAACTGTTTCCTACTTCTGCTTATTTCTTGCTTATTTTCAGTTTTCAAAAAAGTTGTTTTTACAAAAGTGTTTTATTTTTAGCTTATAAACAATTTTCAAAAAGAAAAAAAATCAAAAATAAATAATTTTTCAAAAAGGGAGTCTCAGGGTTCGAACCCTGGTCCCTTGACTCACACACACATACCCTTCCCAGTATGCTTTAGTTATGCTTAGGATTCCTAGTGCAAAATTTATTCTTTAAGCCTTGATTTCTATTTTGCTTTAATAAGCTGTTTAGCCTAAATACTGCTTATCCAAGTGAGCTTTTTCAAATCTTTTATTATTCTTACATTTAGAATAGCTTAAAGTATTTTCCATAAAAATTTCATAATTTTCTGATTTGTTTTACTATTTTTCATCAATTAATTTCTTAAACTTAGTTTTTAATTCATAATAATTAAAATATTAATCTGAAAAATATAATTCTTTTTCTCAAAATTTTCTTTTATAATTTAGAACTTAGGAAAAATACATTTCAGTACCTAGGGTTAGTATTCCATAGATTTCACTTTTATTCTCGGGATTAGCCCGGGAATGTGCGTTTTTAGATTTATTTTGCGTTTTTATGATACGTCTGCCTTAGTTTTAATTTTTCCCTCGCGTTATTAATTGTTTTTAGATTTTATTTCATTAATTTAGTTTAGAAACCACAATCACTCACTTTTATTCACATTCACTACACGTTTCACGTCCCGAGAACACGATATTCCATTCAATCTTCGTCGGGACAACGAACCGGGTTTTGCATATTTTCATTTGCAATTCCTTTGGATTATAATTTGACAAACATCAAATTTTTGGCGCTGCTGCCGGGGAAGGTTTGAAGTGAATTTTCGATTCTCGTTGTCGATTCGTGTTTTGAAGATCCTTCCCCACTAAGTTATCGTTTTTCTTATGAATATTTTCTTACATATAAAAATCCAAAAATATTTTCTTTTTCAAAATTTGTTTCTCTTTTAAATTTTGTTTTTCTTCTATCCTCATTTGTTTTCTGGTTGAACAAATAGTTGCACAACCAAGCCTTCGATGATGATCAAAGGAATAATGGGGTGTTGAGATTGCGCCAAGCTTGTTCTTAACCTGAAAATAAGAAATACCGAAACACTACGTTAAGTGATTGCGCAGGGGTTGGACCCTGCGAACCACCTCCGGCGTGCGAGTAAGTATGTGTAATCGTTTGAGTAGGTTGTAAATGACAAGAGTGAGGTTACCTTACATTGTTCATGCCCGACTACGCTATTTATAGGGGAGAAATAGGACATAGTGGGCGGTTGCACATTGTTCAAAGATCATAGGGGCGTCCCATGATTTTGTGGTAACCGCTAGGGTTTTGTAGCCTACGATCTCTGTTTTGGCGGGAAAGCCAAGGGGAAGAGGAAACGTGGGTTTGACCAGGTCAGAATGGTCCTTCGTGCTAGTCCCTTCGATAGGAATACCCCGAAGGGCTTAGGGCTTCGATTGGCGGATTCCCACATGGTAACCAGTTCGCAGGCGAATGGTTTTACGCCAATGAAACGTGTTAAGGAGATTAACCTGGGCCTCCGAAGGGAGGGCTTTCTACAGGCTCGAAGGGGAGTCCTTCGACCCGTTAGGAGGGTACATCATCAAGCCCCCCAGTCGAAAGTGATGTATACGTACGAGTATAGATTGCATTCGACTCAAAAAACAAATTACATGCTAGTCCTTCCATCACAAAGTCGTACGAGTAGGGGATAAATGCTTAAACAACCTTGCGCAATAAATGCGGCCAATAAATATGCAACTACCATATCCTAGCTACATCAGCTAGAATGTCGGTACCCACAAACTTATTTTCAAAATTCAAAAAGCAAATTGGAATCCGTGTCAAACTCATACTATGACTACACGTGGATGGCTAGGATGAAACATCTAAAAATATACATAAACCCTTTATGATTCCCACTGATCGTATTGTTTTTCTTTTCCCCAAAGTACACATATACAGTACTTGTGCTTCGTGCTTCTGCTAAGATTAAAGGTAATTATCCTTCCGTAGTCTCATTATTTCGAATACAAGATGAGTATGGCGGCAAAATGGACCATTAGGCAACAAAAGTGTATCCTATCAGAACAGGATTTGGCGGATTTTCTTGAAAAGTATCCCATACCTAAGAAGTATAAAGTGATACTCCCAAACGAAACCCAAAGTATTTTTGATGCCCCCACTGGGTATGTAGGGTTATATGTTCATGCTTTTACAGAATCCAACTTTAGGATTCCTATTCACCCGCTGATCTTAGAATTTTTACAGTATTATCAAGTACACATTTCCAGGTTGAACCCCTATGGCTTTGCCAAGCTAACCACCTACATTGTAGTATGTAAAGTTTATGGTTATGAGCCCACGCTTAACGTGCTTAGAGGCTTTATCAACCTTTGCCCTGGTGGTGATTGGTTAACCTTAGGTAAAAGAAGTGAAACTGATGTCCCTTGTTTAATAACAAAACCCTTTGTCAATATAAGAAAATGGAAAGGTCTATTTTTCTACGTGCAAGATACGATTATACCTCCCAATTATCCAGCGTTACTGGATAAAGACAATCGTTTTGACGAGAAACGCTTTGATGATCCTTTGCTGCACTTCGTAAGAAGCTATCCCCTCTATCAACGTCTTGAACGTCACCCATTTGATGTGTAAACGTTTCCTGAGCCAATATTATTTCTGACGGGCATTATAGATCATTGGGAAGGTTCTCCCTTGGAGCCTGAGATAATCTGCAATGGGGAAAGTATGTATGTACTTATTCGAATAAATTAATGACTTATCTGATGGTATTTATCTCATTCCTTTTTTCTGTAGGGATGGCCTTCAGAAACTTCGTTGTAGCCCGTGGTACTAGGGAGCTTAGTTTTGTCCCCAAAGAGCCAAATAATGTGATCTATGAAGTAGGTTCTCCGTCGACATCAATAAATAATGACGAGACTCCGCATTTTGTGGAGACTGTAGCAAACTCCGATGATCCCCTCATCAAGGAATTCCAAACAAGGCTCGGAAGGTCCTCCGGTCTTTCAAATAGGAAGAAAAGTAAGAAAGCAAAAGTTGCTATGTCTGTGAAGACTCCTCCGAAGAGAAAATTATCCCTTCCTACTCCTCTGACAAGAATGGTGAAGCCCAAAGGCTCTCATTCGAAAACCTTTATACCTACTCCTCTAACGATTCCTGAGGATGATACTCCTGGTAAGTTATCATGCATGCGTAAAAAGTACCCTTCCTTATATAACTTGTGCCTCAGTATTTCGCAGGTCTTCTCGATGTTAACGAACTACCCAATTCAACCGCGTGCCGCCACTTAGTTGAAAAAATGACACCTGCTAAATGGAAGGACATCTTGGATATTTCAAAACAGATATTTCAAAATGGTGAAGCCCAAAGGCTCTCATTCGAAAACCTTTATACCTACTCCTCTGACAATTCCTGAGGATGATACTCCTGGTAAGTTATCATGCATGCGTAAAAAGTACCCTTCCTTATATAACTTGTGCCTCTGTCTTTCGCAGGTCTTCTCGATGTTAACGAACTACCCAATTCAACCGCGTGCCGCCACTTAGTTGAAAAAATGACACCTGCTAAATGGAAGGACATCTTGGATAACATGTCTATGGAAGAGCTTTGCAACTTTCATTCTAAAAGTTATGCTAGACAGGCTGTTTTGGATAATCATTTGAATTCAAGGACAAGGGAGTTGGTGCAAACGGTGTTGAATGTGAGAGTTAAAATGGATGCTATCTTAGCCAAACAAAAAGCTAGGGATCATGAATATGATGAATTGGAGGCTAAGTGCAAAGAAGTGATGGAGAACTTCGAGAAGAATCCTTTTGTTCAAGATATGCGAGCCAAGATTGACAGGCTCGAAGGGCAATTGAAGGAATCCCAAGCAAAGTGTGATAGGTTGAAGGTTTAGGAGTCTAAAGTGTCCATCTATAGAGCCCAAATTGAGATGCTTGAGTCCAAATGTGCAAGTCTGGAAGCCGAAAAGTCTAGGCTGATTGAGCAGGAGGCCAAGCTTTGCGAGGAGGTCGATAGTCTGAAGTTCCAGTGTCGAAGCTTGAAGAAAGACCGAGCTGAGGTAGTTGCGAAGTTTGTTCCTCATGTGGCAATGGAGTTGCATCGTAGTGATGAGGTGGGGGAATCTATTGGGAAACTGGTGAACGCAACCATCTTTTATGTTACCTGTTCCGCTTTAGAAGAAATTGCTCAGTCAAGGAAGCCTGTGGTTTTGTCGGAGGTACCATAGTATCGCCCTGATTCTGAGAAAGAATTTGATGAGGCTGGCAATGTGTTTACGTCAACAGAGTTCCCTTTCCTAGCTGAGGTAACCAGAGATCCATTGGCTCCACTAGAGGAACTTCTGGCGAAGAAGCCTATGAAGATCCAGCCTTCGTCCTCAACAAAGAAATCCACCTCTGCTCAACCTTGAAATGATTTTCCAACATGTTGTTTGTTTGAGACAATTTATCTTTGTTCCTGTTTGAACAATTTATCTTTCGTGCTGCTGGGCTTCGACCCATAACTTTTAGACAATTGTCCTTTTTGTGATTATGATGGCTAAGACTGTATGTAGTCTTTATTAATGCTAATTTAGTGGGATATGTCCCACTTTTATTGTCATGTTTATCTTCTCTTACGCTCATTTCAAGAACGTAAACATACAACCTAAGGTTATAACCTTATTATGTGTATTTTGGACCAAGATTTTAAGCAATCGTATAATTTGACTGCGACAGAGGGTCGCGACCCACTCCGTCTTTATCCTTAAGTTGCAGAGGGCTTTTAATACCCTAAGACTTCATAGGAAAGTTAATGTGAATTGTAATGGATGTTATTTATATACAAGGCATGTGCCTTGCTACATCCTTCGACATTGAAACTTTTATACTACTTGGCTGGACAAATCTTTGTTGTAAAGAACTAAACAAGAGATTTGAGGGAAATGCGTTATATCATTAATTGGGTAGGGAAGATTACATCATTTTAAGAAATGAATACTAAGACACCTACCATTAATGCTTCTTTCCCCAGATGAGAAGAATGCGTTACATGAAATTGTAAAAACAAACTGAGTGTTTTTTTTTGTAGTAAGTTTTAGATGTAAAACTTACGAAGGTTAGTACCGTTCCAAGTTCTATCCATGACCTCTCCTTTAAGCGTTGCAAGCTTGTATGCACCATTGCCGTAGGCTTCCGATATAACGTATGGTCCTTCCCATGTTAGCCCTAGTTTTCCTTCGTATTCGGCCTTGCTTGCACTGTTCAAACGAAGGACATATTCACCTGGCTTGAACGTGGAAGGTCGAACTCGGTTGTTATAGTACTTTTCAATCTTCTGTTTGTGGGTAGCTTCCCTGATTGAAGCTATTTCTCGTCTTTCTTCCAGAAGATCGAGATTTTCTCGAAGCCTTTCGTCATTTGTCTTTTCTTCGAAGTTCACAATACGTTTCGTTTCAATGCTTATTTCGGAGGGTATAACAGCCTCCGTTCCATAAGTAAGGCTAAAAGGAGTCTCCCCGTGGCTTGACTTGGGGTGCGTCCTATGTGCCCACAGAACTTGGGGTAATTCGTCTACCCACCCATGATGGCTTCGTCCTAACCTCTTTTCAATTCCCTCGATAATATCCTGGTTTGTAACTTCTACTTGTCCATTACCTTGGGGATGATAAACGGAAGTGAATGACTGTTTGATCTTCAGGCCTTCGCAGAAGGTTGGGAACACCCCTTCGTCGAACTGCTTTCCATTGTCGGAGATGATAATGTGAGGAACACCAAAATGACAGATTATGTGTTCCCACATGAATTTCTCCATATACCTTCCTGTTACTGATGCCAAGGGCTTTGCTTCAACCCATTTGGTAAAGTAGTCTATAGCTACGACCAAGAACTTTACCCCTCCTGGAGCAACTGGTAGGGGCCTGACTATGTCAATTCCCCATTGGCAGAAAGGTCATGCTGACGTAACGGAGGTCATGTCTTGCTTAGGCATTCTCGGGACTTTAGAGTGGATCTGACATGCTTCGCACTTTTGTATTATCTCTATTGCATCCCTATGCATGGATGGCCAATAATACCCAAGTTTCATTATTTTTGATACAACGGAGCGAGGGCCTGCGTGCAACCCGCAAGATCCTTCGTGAACCTCATAGATGATGTTCGAAGCCTGTTTTGGTCCCACACAACGAAGCCATGGTGATAAGAAGGACCTCCTGTATAGGTTATCCCCAATAAGTCTATATTGGGGAGCTTTGATCCTTACCTTTCGAGCAAGCTTAGGATCCTCCGGCAAAATACCACTGATCAAATACTCCCTGATTGGAGTCATCCAGTTGGTGCCTTCATCGAGTATGACGTCAGAAACTTCGCCTCGTTTAATTGACCTATCAGTCAATACTTCTACCAAAACTTCTTTCGTCAGATGAGCAAATGCCATTGAAGCCAACTTGCTTAGGGCGTCTGCTTTCTTGTTTTGATTTCTGCGAACATGTGCTATATCATATGTTTCGAAGCCCTGAAGGAGTTCTTTAGCTTTTTCCAAATATTGCTTGATGGTGGGTTGCCTTGCTTCGTAGGAGCCTTTAATTTGGTTGGCGACTAACTGCGAGTCTACAAAAACGGAGAGGTTACGAACCTCCATGTCCTTTGCAAGTTGAAGACCGGCTAACAAAGCTTCATACTCGGCTTCATTGTTGGTAGCTTCGAACTCAAAACGCAATGCGTAAGTGTATTCCCTTCCTTCCGGACTAACTAGCATTAAACCTGCTCCTGAACCATCAGAACTTGATGCTCCGTCTGTGTACAATTTCCACCCTTCCTTTGTTTCTTGGGATTTCTCCTTAGGAATTTCTTTATGTTGGCTAGGTCCGGAGGGTGTTTCAGCGAGAAAGTCTGCAAGTATCTGACCTTTGACGGAGTTTCGACCCTTGTACTCTATCTCATGTTCTCCCAATTCGATAGCCCATTTAGCTACCCTTCCTGATTTCTCAGGCTTCGACAGTATCTGCCTGATAGGCTTGTCAGTCAATACCGTGATGGGATGAGCTTGAAAGTATCTTCGAAGGCGTCTTGCAGCATAAACCAAAGCTAGATTAGCTTTTCCAACTCCGAATAGTTTAGTTCAGCTCCTTGTAGGACCCTACTAACGAAGTATATAGGGACTTGCTTCTTTTCTCTTTCGGCTAAGAGCACCGCGCTGATGCTTTCGAATGATGCCGCAATATACATGAACAACACTTTGCCTTTGATTGGGGCCGTAAGTGTTGGTAAGATTTCCATAAATTCCTTTAGCTTTTCGAAGGCTGCTTCCGCCTCACAACTCCATTGGAAAGTCTTTTTATCCGTACACCCCTTGAGTGTTTTGAAAAATGGTAAAGACCGATCTGCCCCTTTCGATAAGAACCTGCTAAGTACCGCAAGCTTCCCATTGAGGCTTTGAACTTCTTTGAGTGACTTCGGAGCTTGAAGATCAGTGATGGATTTAACCTTCGAAGGGTTAGCTTTAATCCCTTGTTTCGTTATCAAATGCCCCAAGAACTTCCCTTCCTCCATGCCAAAGGAACACTTCTTGGGATTAAGCTTCATATTGATAGCCCGTAATTGATCGAAGGTCTCTTGAATGTCGGAGAGGAGGTCCTCTTTGGTTCTGCTTTTTATTACCATATCATCAACGTAGGCTTCCAAGTTCCTTCCAATTTGCTTATGAAAGGCCTTGTCTACTAAACGCTGATAAGTTGCCCCCGCGTTCTTTAGGCCGAAGGGCATCTTCTTGTAGCAATAGACACCCTTTCCTGTGTAGAAGGCTGTCTTCTCCTCGTCCTCCTTTGCCATTTGTATTTGGTAATATCCTTTGTAGGCATCCAAAAAGCATTTCAAACGGAACCCCGAGAGGGATTCGACCTTCCAATCAATTTCCGGTAGGGGGTAGCAATCCTTTGGGCAGGCTTTGTTGATGTCGGTAAAGTCGACACACATGCGCCACCCTCCGTCACTTTTCTTTACCATAACTGGATTAGCGACCCAAGTTTGGTATTTCACTTCTCTGAGGATTCCTGCTTGC
Organism: Artemisia tridentata subsp. tridentata; assembly: GCA_021014915.2. Taxonomy (NCBI): domain Eukaryota; kingdom Viridiplantae; phylum Streptophyta; class Magnoliopsida; order Asterales; family Asteraceae; genus Artemisia; species Artemisia tridentata. The sequence goes on from CP139506.1 coordinate 419,780,076, forward strand.
ACAAGTTCGTCCACCTCTCTACAAGCAGCTGCGTTTCTTTCTGGTGCCAGGCTTCGTCGCTTTTGCTTAATTGGTTCAATGTGCTTGAACTCGTTAAGCTTATGCTCTGTACCGAAGGGCTTGCCATCGATCATAAGAGTCCTGGGAACCCCGGTCATATCTGAGTACGTCCATGCGAATACGTCTTTGTTGGCTTTGAGTAGCTTCTCCAAGTCCGCTTTGAAGTTAGCAGGGAGTTGCTTTCCAATTAACACCGTTTGCTCCTTATAGAGCTCATTCACCACGATACGTTCTTCGGCATCTGTACAACTTAAAATGGCCTTCGGAGGCTCCTCCGGATTTTCTCTAATCTTTTTGCAGTTGTCTCCCGTCTGTCCTTGGTTGTAAGTGGAGAATACGGTGCCTATCTGATGAACTCAAATAAGTACATTTTATTACCATCATTTATCCTATTTATTTGACTTGTTTTATTATATTATCTGTGAGAATTGATGCGTTAATGTTTACTTTTGTAATTCTCAGGTAAAAACAAGTACTATGTGAAACTTGGCGATTTTGGACTAATTATGGAGCAAAACAAGCAAGAAGTTAAGAGTCTACTGAAATGTACAAGATCAATATCATTCTGCTCCAGATACGCCGCATCCTACTTCTTACATACGGCGCATCACTATCAAGATTTCACAAGTTACGATCCAAGACGGCAAAGGACATGCGCCGCATAGAAGAATGGAGTTACGCCGCATCTTCTGGCGGTGTACGAATATTCCTGAATATATTAATCTTGGACCCCACGCGAAGTTAAGTCAATGCGCCGCATCTACTTATCCTATGCGCCGCATCTAACCCTCAGTCAGAAACTATAAATACCCCAAAGTCAGACGAATTTCGTGTGCAATATATCGAGTGCGAGATACCTAGTACGAGAGCCGAATTCAGACGAAGTAACAGCACAAGACACACCCTAAACGAAGATACAAGAGCTGTAAGAAGGTCCTGCATGTATTCAATTCATTAAGTAGTTTTGTTTTATTGTATTAGTACACTTTAATTCATCAGGATTGATGGGCCGATTCCATGTGACTACGGAAAACCATGGGCACCCCTTAAAATTGCTTTCCCATTAATTAAAGTTTATATGTTGATGTCTTTGGTGACTTTTATTAGTGCATTGATAACCTCTGTGTCTAGCTGAGCATTGCTTGGGTCGCCATGCCCCTTCCTCGCCTATCTATTTTAGCGTATACGAAACGTGGGCATCACAAGTGCTCAATATTCTAGGATAGTGGGATAGACATAAGTGATCATTAAGGGTTTACTCGCCGATAAGATTAGAACCAACGAGAAAGGTTTAACTCTCGATGCGTCGCATCGAACTATACACTTCATATAAAACTAGCAATAAAACAAGTGACAAGCTACTTAATTATCAGGACAGGTCTTCTTATTGTCTCAAGTATCTATCTGTGTACGTGTGTGCTAATCGCTGATTCGTGCTCATTAGTTTAGTTTATTATTTAATCACAACCAAACCGTGCCAGTCTCTCAGGCTGAATCCCCTTGCGTTAGATTAGGTTGTATAGCTAACTTAAGATATTAAAATACTGATTAGAATAACTAGATAATACGTTCCACTCTTAGTGATCGACACTCTACTTACCATTATATGCATACTGACCGGGTACACTGCTCGTTAAAGTGTGTGTTTTATTGATAAGTCGGCTAAATATAAATTTAAAACTTGAATACTGCTAAAACCACAACGACACACCGTGGATATAAAAATTAGAGCATAACGCACGCACATCAAGTTTTTGGCGCCGTTGCCGGGGATTACTTTCGCCACAACAAGTTTTTGGCGCCGTTGCCGGGGAGTGAATTGTTATTATCTGTTAATTTGATTAGTATTTTAATTAGGTTTTTCTTTTTAATTTTTAGGTTTTAAACCGCTAATTCTGTTGTATATTAGTTAAATTGCATTCATTGTATTATTTGCATATTTTCTGTTTTTAGTGTGTTTTTATTTTCTTTTATTTTTGTTTCTTTTTGTTTGTTTTTATTTTTGTTTTTATTTTTCTATTTTTTTGTATTCTGCTATCGTTGTACTGAGCTAATTCAAACAATACGGCGCATCTATTTTCATAGATACGGCGTATTGTGTTTAATTTTTATAAAATACAACGCGTTTAATAAATTCGATACGACGCATCTTTCCCCAAGATACGGCGTATCCTGTTTTTAATAAGAAATTTTTCTAAACGATAACGCCATACGACGCATCTGTTTTATCAGATACGGCGTATTTATTATTTTAATTAAAAACAGTTTTCGAATTATTAAACAGATACGACGCATCGATTTTTATCGATACGGCGCATCTTCTAAATCAAAAATCTCAAAAATCTTGTATTTTGAAACTTAACGAAAATACGGCGCATTAACTTTCGTTAATACGACGCATTTAATTTTAATTAGATACGTTGATTTTTGATAATTAAAACTGATACGGCGCATTCTTATTCTAAGCGGCGTATCTGTTGTCTGAATAAAAGTCTGATTTATTTTTAATGATTATAAGATACGGCGCATCCTATTTATAGGATACGGCGCATCGTCTGCAGATATCAGCAAAATTTTATTTATCCCGAACTGAGAAATTCTAATCAACTTTCCTGTCTCTTAGAAAAATTTTACTATGAAGCCTATTTGTTCTATGTTTCAGGAATGATGATTGATCTTTTCCCAAGCTGGTTCGGAGGATCAAGGATCAAACTTACAATCGACGAGATTATATCAAAGTTTGCCCAAGAAAGCGGAAAGGGACTATTGCTGAAAGAACAAAACAATATGATTAGAGAAGTGACGATTGAAGTGCACCAATTGTCAAGGGTGATTAAAGGAGTTTTGTTCCAAAGGCACGACCTAAAGGGAAATACCTTGATAATTACATCGACAACGCTGATAACGAAGTTGTCGAGTTTGAACCAGAACAAAATAAGGAGCTGAACGTGAGTCTAACTTGAAGACTCTGGAATAAAGACAAGTGCTGACCAGGAGACAACCCGAAAATTTTTACTATTCTGTTCTGTGTCGAGTCAGTCAGGCCTGCAGAGGATACGGCGCATCTCAATCCTAAGATGCGACGCATCTCCTGCGCTGGTCATATCATATCTTATTTTATTTTCTGCATTTTTACTTTTGACTTTAAAACTTTCTGTCAGTATTTTAATGCGGCGCATCCCTGGTTAAGGATGCGACGCATCTTTTATTCTGATTCGTATTTATTCCAGGCTCGATACGGCGTATCTTCTTCCATAAGATACGGCGTATCGACTGACCTGATGATTTTTAATTTTTTTTTTAAGTTTTATTTTTACTAACTACTAATGTATTATGCAAGTTTGAACCTTCTTAACTCAGGTGTGTTTAAGTCTGAATGGTATTATAGATTCCTGCATTTCCTGTGGATACATCAAATATGAAGCTTAAACGTTCTCATCCACAAGAAAGTTGATTTTTGCTCTTATACAAATAATGGAGGATCATACCGAGCAAATCTCAGGGGAGTTTTTCTGTTCTAATTCTTTTTATTTTCCAGTTTTTAACCTTTGATACAAACAACGAGGACGTTGTTTAACTTAAGTGGGGGGATTGGAGAATTAGAACACTTACTTGTCCTAAACTTATGCTTAAAATGCGCTTAATATATCAAAACTTAAAATTTTTAGCATGTTTTTGTTTAAAGTCTAAATTACATAGCTGCACACATAACATTATTTTTAAAAATTGTGAACTTTTCAAAATTCACAAATCTATGAGTGTGCCGGTGACTTGTAAACTTTAGAACTTGGCTTGTATACTATTCGAGACCACCATAATAAGTATTATTTATATAATTGGAATGACTTGTCTAAATTGGTAAATTTCTAGGATTTCACCCAAATAGCCTTTATATGTGTTTGTGATATTAACTAACTACACTGGTTAGTTAATCCCCGTATAAACCTTTTGTTACTCTCACTTTTAGAGTAAGATACCCCTAGAAAAACACTCTGAGCCATTCCTTTCATTTCTTACACCTTTGTTATAATGTTTCGTTACACCCTTACACCTTAGCCTACCCTGTAGATTAAAATCCGTGGTTGGTTAATTGCTTTAGGCAAAGTGTGTTTCCTTACATTACCTGTGTTCGCGTGCGTAATTCATTATCTTTGGTTGAGTCAGGAAATTGCGCAATGCAATTGGTATGAAAGTAAATATTGTATATCTTTGAGTTTATTTTTCGTGTGTTTACTACTTTCGCTATTACAGTTATTTCTGAAAGTATGAAGAGTATGAAAAAAAAATTATCCGAAAAGAAAGTGATAGAAAAGTTGTGAAATTTTACACATTTATGAAGTTAAAAAAAAAAAAAAAAAAAAATTCGAAAAAATAGAAAAGAAAAAGAAAAAGGAAAAGTTGGATGTTTGTTTAACCAACTTATGTAAAGTTTTGTATTAAGTGGTCGATATCACCACTGATTGAACAAATAATTGCCAACCAAGCCTTCGATGGTGATCAAATGAATAATGGGGTGTTGAGATTGCGCCAAGCTTGTTCTTAACCTGAAAATAAGAAATACGAAGACACTACGTTAAGTGATTACGCAGGGGTTGGACCCTGCGAACCACCTCCGGCGTGCGAGTAAGTATGTGTAATGGTAATGTAGGTCGTAAATTTAGAGAGTGAAGTTAACTTACTTAGTTTTGGCCCGACTACGCTATTTATAGGGGAGAAATAGGGCATAGTGGGCGGTTGCACATAGTTCGGAGATCATGGGGGCGTCCCATGGAAAGTGGTAACCGCTAGGGCTTTGTAGCCCACGATCTCTGTTTTGGCGAGAAAGCCAAGGGATAGAGGAGACGTGGGTTTGACCAGGTCAGGATGGTCCTTCGTGCTAGTCCCTTCGTCAGGAATACCCCGAAGGGCTTAGGGCTTCGATTGGCGGATTCCCACATGGTAACCAGTTCGCAAGCGAATGGTTTTACGCCAATGAAACGTATTAGCAGGTTAACCTGGGCCTCCGAAGGGAGGGCTTTCTACAGGCTCGAAGGGGAGTCCTTCGACCCGTTAGGAGGGTACATCATCAAGCCCCCCAGTCGAAAGTGATATATACGTACGAGTATAAATTGCATTCGACTCAAAAAACATGCATTACGCCTATTAAATTATACCCTCGAGCGAAAATAAATAACTAACCAAACCGCGCATTTAATGCGGGCTAATAATTATCTTCCCACTTGGGCTGTAAACTCAAACGGCTTACTTAATCGGTTTTAGCAAACATCACTTCAAAATTTAAATGCCCATTTAAGATCCGTAAGATCTTCAAAGTTAGGTGTACACGTGTGCGTTTGGGATCAAAACCATCTGGGTACATAAATCCAAAATAATCAAACCCTAGCTCATTTTACCTCCGCCCAAAATATACACATTGCTCTGCAATCTTGTGCTTTCCATTGGAACCAAAAGGTAAAATTCTGCCATTTTTCTTTGCTCTCCTTACTGTATGTATGAGTATGGCTGCAAAACGAATAATTAAAGAACAAACTTGCACCTTGTCGAAACAAGCATTGTCTGATTTTCTGAATGATTATCCCATACCTTCTGAACATAAAATCATGCTTCCCAGTAAAAAGCAAAGTATTTTTGATGCTCCCAAAGGGTTTGTAGGCTTGTATGTGCATGCATTTACGCAATCAAACTTTAGGATTCCCATCCACCCTCTTATTTTGGAATTTTTGCAATATTACAAAGTGCACATTTCAAGGTTTAATCCATTCGGTTTAGCCAAGTTGACAACCTATATTGTAATGTGCAAAGCGTATGGTTTTGAGCCCTCATTGACTGTGCTTAGAGGCTTTGTTAATCTCTACCCTGGTGGAGATTAGGTAACTATTGCAAAAAGGAGTGAGCATGATGTCCCACACCTATTGACTAAACCTTTTTCGAATATTCGAAATTGGAAAGGTCAATTTTTTTATATTGAGAGCACCATCATACCCTCCGAGTACCCTGAGTTGTTGGCCGAAGGGAATAGGTTTGATGAGAAGCGATACAATGACCCGTCACCTTATAAGGTGAGAAGTGACCTTATGTACCAACGTCTTGCACGTCATCCAGTGGACGTACAAACGTTTCCTGAGCCCATCTTATTCATGGCTGGCATTGCTAAAAGTTGGGAAGAGTCTCCATTGCTTCCTGAAATAATTTATGAAGGAAAAAGTATGTATAATTTCTTATTTCATAAACAAATAACTTACCAGCTGATATTCATCTCTTTTCCTTTATCTGTGCAGAAATGGCTTTCTGTAATTTCGTTGTGGCCGGAGGTGCCAAGGAAGTTAGCTTTATGCCAAGGGATCCTCAGGACACGAGTTACGGAGTGGGATCTCCATCCATCTCCGTTAATAATAATGATGTTGATGTCTCTCCACCCAAGCCTCTTGCTGTGCTCCTCCCAACGAAACCCCTTGGTACTGAGGAAGCCCCCCAGTTAGTGGAGGATGTTGGTGACTCTGATGATACCCCTTCCGGAAGTGATCAGCTCAAGATCGTAGGGTCTTCTGGTATTGCTGATAGAGTTCGGACTAGAAAAGGTACCAGTGCAAAGGCTGCAAAGGCTGCTCCCAATAGGAAATTGAACATTCCTACTCCTACTTCCAGAACTACCAAGCAGAAAACAGAGAAGTCTCATGGGAAAACCATTATGTATGCTCCAGAGGGAATGGTTGATGAAGATGACATCTCAGGTAAGTGAAAGTTCCTCAAGTCTTCCTTCCTTTCCGTAATATTGCGTGTTTGGCTTATATCACTTTCTTCTTCTTTTTTTTTTTTTTTTTTTAGGTTTGCCAGATACGAAGGAACTGCCCAACGCTCTCTCCTGCCGCTTGCTTGTTGAGAATGTCACTCCTGCCTCATGGAGGAGTAAAATGAATGAGATGTCCATTGAGAAACTTTGCGATCTCAACGACAAAAGTTATATCCGACAAGCAATGCTGGATAGCCACCTTAGCTTTCGCACCCGGGGGTTACTTAACAAAGTCAAGGAAGCGAAGGAGGAGGTTGCTGCTGTTGTTGCCAGGGAGAAAGAAAGGGAGAAAAATTATGCTGAGTTGGAGAAGAGGTGTGACGAAGCCATGGAGGACTTTGAGAAACATCCACGGTATGAGGCTCTTCGAGACAAGATTGATGGTCTTGAGAAACAGCTTAAAGAATCGCAGGCTGAGTGTGGTAGGCTAAAACTGGAGGAAGCGAAGGTTGTTGGTTATGAAAACCAAGTGAGTGCCCTGGAGTCTAAGTGTATTGGGTTGGGGACTGAGAGGGCCAGGCTAGTGGAGTTGGATGCTAAGCGTTGTCAAGAGGTTGATAGGTTGAAGCTCGAATGTCAAAATTGGAGAAAAGATAGGGCTGAGGTTGTATCAAAGGTTGTTCCCTACGTTGCTATGGAATTATATCATAGCGATGAGGTAGGAGAGGTTGTGGGTAAGCTAGTGAATGCAGCCATATTTCATGGCAAATGCACAACTTTAGAGGAGATTGCTGAAACCAAGAAACCGGTTGTGCTTTCGGATGTGCCATACTATCGTCCGAATTCCGTTCGTGAGTATGATGAAGCTGGTAATGCATTCACCACAGCAGTGTACCCCTTTCTGGCCGAAGCAACCAAATATCCCTCAGCCTCCATCGAAGATCTTCTTTCTAAAAAACCCAAGAGCATACAGCCTCCGTCTCTAACTAAAAGAACTCTGTCTGAGAAACCCAAGTCTGCGACTCATCTGGAAGACCCGAATTCTTCTATCAACAAGTGAAGGCTGCCCTGTTGGCAGTAATTTAGTCTGTAAGGGTGGCGTGTACCCTTTAAAACAATTTGGTTATGTTTGAAGGCTGGTGCCTTTGTTTAAGACAATTTATCATGCTTTTATCAGGCGTGTGCCTGTTGGAATAGTTTGTCTGGGCTTCGTCCCGTAACTTTAAACAATTATCTCTTTTGATGATAGCTACGCCTGTGCGTAGCCTTTATGAATCTTAATTTGGAGGAATACTCTCCTTTTTTGATGCCATGCTTATCTTCTCTTACGCTCACTACAAGAACGTAAACATACAACCTAAGGTTATAACCTTATTGTGTGTATTTTGGACCAAGATTTTATGCAATCGTATAATTTGACTGCGACAGAGGGTCGCGACCCACTCCGTCTTTATCCTTAAGTTACAGAGGGCTTTTAATACCCTAAGACTTCATAGGAAAGTTAATGTGAATTGTAATGGATGTTAATGTTATACAAGACGTGTGCCTTGCTTCATCCTTCGACATTGAAACTTGTAAAGTACTTGGCTGAACAAATCTATGTTGTATAAAACGAAACAAGAGATTTTGAGGGAAACATGTTATATCGTTAAGTGGGTAGGGAGGATTACATCATTTGAAGAAATGAACACTAGACACCTACCATTAATGCTTCTTTCCCATGTGAGAAGACTGCGCTACATGAAATTGAAAACAACTAAGTGCTTTTTAAAGAAAGGTAAGTTCTTATATGCAAGACTTACGAGAGTTGGCGTCATGTCCAAACTTGTTCAAGACATTTTTTGCTTCTTCCCTTCGAGCTTCCATGTCTCTTTGCCACATTAATTCTTCTTTGACGCTAGGCTCTTTCAATTGGTTTTGTTAGCTTTTATTCGAATGACAACTTCCTATATGCCCTCAAGGCTTTGGGAAGTTTGTCTGTCCACTTATGCTGATATTGCCCTAGCTTCGTCTCGATTTTGGTGACAATATCCTTGTCAACACAAACGAACCTTTGCTTCACATTCAGGCTTTTGCAGAAAGAAGGGAACACTCCTTCGGCAAAGTGTGGCCCTTCGTAAGAGGTGATAACTTGTGGGATTCCAAATCTGAAAATTATGTGTTCCCACATGAATTCTTCCACATCTTTTCCTTTTGTTGATGCCAACGGCTTGGCCTCAACCCATTTGGTGAAATGATCGATGGCTATGACCAAGAATTGTACCCCTCCGGGAGCTAATGGTAGGGGTCCGATTATGCTGACTCCCCATTGACCGAAAGGCCTTACTGTCATGCTAGATGTTGCATCATACTCTGAAGGTTTCCGGGCTTTGGAGTGTGTCTGGCATACCCTGCATGTTTTGATTGCTTCCCTTGCATCTTCTAGTACAGATGGCCAGTAATAACCCCATTTTGTTACCTTCGAGGCGATGGCCCTTGGGCTTATGTGTCTCCCACAGCATTCTTCATGAGCGTTGTAGAGAATGTTCGAAGCCTGTTTTAATTCGACACAACGAAGCCAAGGAGATGAAAGACGCCTTTTGTAGAGATTATTGCCTATGAGCCTGTACTGGGGACTTTTGACTATGATTCTTCGTGCCAACTTTGAGTTATCGGGCAAAATGCCGCTTATCAAGTACGTTTCTATTGGTTCTATCCAGCTGGAGCCTTTATCAAATGTTTCACTTCGTGCAATTGACCTGGTGTCCAATACTTCTACTAAAACCTCGCTGGGCAGATGAGCGAAAGCAGTCGATGCTAATTTGACTAGGGCCTCCGCCTTTTTGTTTTGGCTCATGTGGACATTTGTCACTTTGTGTCGTTCGAAACCCTGAAGGAGCTTTTTAACTTCGTTCACATATTCCTTGATTATTGGCTGCCTTGCTCTGTAAGAACCCTTGATTTGACCAGTGACTGAAAATGAGCCTATGAGGATGGAGAGGTCAAGAACCTTCATGCCCTTCGCTAGTCGTAGGCCAGCCAATAAGGCTTCGTACTCTGCTTCATTCTTTGTGGGCTTGAATTCAAAACGTAGTGCATAGCTGTACTCCTTTCCCTCCGGACTAATTAGGATTAAACCTGTTCCGAAACCATCGGAGCTTGAGGCTCCGTTAGTGTATAATTTCCACCCTTTCGTTGCTGTTGGGGGAGTTCCTCCGTTTGGGCTGTGTCCGGAAGGTGTTTCGTTGAGGACTTCCACGGATGTCTGACTCTTGATGGAGATTGGACTATCACGTCTTTTCAATGATTTTGGAGCTGGTAGGTCAATAGCTGCTTTAAACTTCGAAGGGTTGGCTTTGATTCCTTGTTTCGTTGACTTAATGGGTTTGAACCCCTTGAGTCGATATTCCTTGTCGCAGAGCTTGTCAGCAGTCGTCGGTGCCTGAGGAGATCTGGTGTTCCTAGAATGTGTCCCTTCGAAGACTTTCCCCTCGGCTTTTTGTGGCTTCTTCAAGTCTGCTATGGGACTATTTGGAGATCGCTTTTCGCCTTCCATTCTTCGTTTTGCGCGATGCTTTTTTGTGACGATACTTTCTTCGACATCCGCACTTCTGATAACATCATTTGGAGGTTTTTTGGAACCTTCCCTTTTTTCCTTGCTATCCTTCGGGGTGTGCTCAGAAAATACCGTCCCTATTCCGCTGGGTGTGTGAAATTTCACCGCTGCATGTATAGTGGAGACTACTATACCCATCTTTTGCATGGCGGTTCTCCCTATCAACAAATTGTAAGGAGAGTTGGACCTTACGATAGTAAACATGAGGGTTTCTGTCCTTGCAATCCTGCCTTCTCCGATTGTTATTTCCAGCGGAACTTCTCCTAGAGGCCACGAGCGTTCGCCAGAAAACCCTACTAAAGGCACCTTTGAGTCAACCCTTTGAGACCTGACCGCAGATGAAAGCTTTCGAAAGCAATGTTCATATATGACTTCGCAAGGGCTTCCGCAGTCCATGTAAGCTCCCCTTATTTCTTGGTGATGAACTCAAATAAGTACATTTTATTACTATCATTTATCCTATTAATTTGACTTGTTTTATTATATTATGTATAAGGATTGATACTTAATCGTTTACTTTTGTAATTCTCAGGTAAAAACAAGCATTTAGTGAAACTTGGCGATTTTGGACTAATTATGGAGCAAAACATGCAAGAAGTTAAGAGTCTACTGAAATGAAAAAGATCAAGACGAATCTGCTCCAGATGCGCCGCATCTTGCTTATCACATACGGCGCATCACTATCAATATTTCACCAGATACGATCCAAGATACAAGAGGACATGCGCCGCATCTATAAATAAAGTTACGCTGCATCTTCTGGCGGTGTACGAATATTCCTGAATATTATAATCTTGGACCCCACGCGAAGTTAAGTCAATGCGCCGCATCTACTTACTAGATGCGCCGCATCTTACCCTCAGACAGAAACTATAAATACCCCAAGATCAGACGAATTCGAGAGACATATATTATATACGAGACCGAAGTACAGAAACCCTAGGACGAATTCAGTCAAGGCAGCAGCACAAGACACACCCAAAACGAAGATACAAGAGCTGTAAGAAGGTGCTGCATGTGTTTAATCCATTAAGTAGTTTTCTTTTATTGTATTAGTAAACTTTAATTCATCAAGATTGGTGGCTTGTGTAATGTGACAACGGAAAGATTGCACTCCCTTAAAACTGCTTTCTCATCAATTAAAGTTTATATGTTGATGTCTTTGGTGACTTTTATTAGTGCATTGATAACCTCTGTGTTTAGCTGAGCGTTGATCGGGTCGCCATGCCTCAGCCCTCGCCTATTTATTAGATCGCCTATGCATTCTATGGTCTGTAGAAAAGTAGGAAGAAAAATAAATAGGATAGTCATAAATAATCATTAAGGGTTTACTCGCCGATAAGATTAGAACCAACGAGAAAGGACTTAATCTCGGTGCGTTGCATCGAACTATACACTTCATATAAAACTAGCAATAAAACAAGTGACAAACTACTTATCTATCAGGACAGCCCTCTTATTGTCTCAAGTATTTATCTGTGTACGTGTGTGCTACTTGCTGATTCGTGCCTATTGGTTTAGTTTATTATTTAATTGCAACCAAATCGTGCCAGTCTCTCAGGCTGAACCCCCTTGCGTTAGATTAGGTTGTATAGCTAACTTAATATATTAAAATACTGATTAGAATAACTAGATAATACGTTCCACTCTTAGTGATCGACACTCTACTTACCATTATATTCATACTGACCGGGTACACTGCTCGTTAAGTGTGTGTGTTATTGATAAGTCGGCTAAATATAAATTTAAAACTTGAGTAGGCATTAATACTGCTAAACCGCAACGACACATCGCACGCATCAAGTTTTTGGCGCCGCTGCCGGGGAGTGAATTGTTATTATCTGTTAATTTGATTAGTATTTTAATTAGGTTTTTTATTTTTTTATCTATCCGCTAATTTTGTTGTGTATTAGATTAATTTGCATTCATTGTACTATTTTGCATATTTTCTGTTTTTGTGTGTTATTTGTTTGCTTTTATTTGTGTTTGTTTTCGTGTGTTTTATTTGTTTTTAATTTTTTGTATTTTCTGCATACTGCTATCGTTGTACTGAGCTAAATCGAACGATACGGCGCATCTGATTTCTCAGATACGGCGTATTGCGTTTAATTTTTATAAAATACAACGCGTTTAATTAATTCGATACGACGCATCTTTTCCCCAAGATACGGCGTATCTGTTTTTGATAAAAAAAATTTTTTCTAAACGTTAACGCCATACGACGCATCTGCTTCAGCAGATACGGCGTATCTATTATTTTAATTAAAAACAGTTTTTCGAATTATTAAACAGATACGGCGTATCGATTTTTATCGATACGGCGCATCTTCTGAATCAAAAATCTTATATTTTGAAACGTAACGAAGATACGGCGCATTAACTTTTGTTAATACGACGCATTTAATTTTTAATAAATATCGATTTTTGATTATTAAAATTGATACGGAGCATTCAAATTTCTAAGCGGCGTATCTATTTTCTGAATAAAAGTCTGATTTAATTTTAACGATTATAAGATACGTCGTATCCAACTTTTTGGATACGGCGCATCGTCTGCAAATATCAGTTATTTTTATTCTTATATCCGTTTCTATATTCATCAATTTCTCTTCTAGCGAACAAATCCTACTTATGATTTTACCTTTGATGACAGATTTTGCTATGGAAGACATGTCAGTTAACGGATATCTTGCTAAGGAATTCTTGCTTTCGGATTCATTCAATGTGCTCATGATCGATGCAGATTTATTCTCTTGGGAGACCCCTCTTGAAGCTGCTTTTAAGGAATTCATGCGTTTATGCAACATTGACAAAGGGTTATTCTCTTATGATGTATTTGTGAGGTACACTGGAGATGAATTATCGCTCTTATGGCCTATCATTGAATCCAAAGGATTGAACTGGACTACTATCGAAGAAGATGATGGGAAATTCTATCTTGCATACATGGACTCAAGCAACAAAAGCTGTGGTGAAGGCAATACCCAAATCTCTTACATGCCTTATTCCGAACAGTACTGGGGATTAAATGAGAACTATCTGGACGATGAAAGAATTTATGCTGTGGCGGAGTTACTATTTCATGGCAAGTTGGTAAGATTGATGGACCTCTCCCTCAATGATTGGCTTGAACTTAAATATGGTAGTCCGAAATTTGCCCCTGCAAATGAAGTTAAGCGGATTATGACTTCATGGTTGACACGTAGTTTTAAGGAGCAATTTAACGAGTTCATGGAGATAAGGAGGAACATGATTGGAAAAGCTTGCTTTGACGTTGACCATGATCCTAACGATGTTGATTTTTCAGAGTGGTTGGCTAGTAAGTTTAATAACCATAAGAGTATGGATCGAGCTACTAAGGATGCATTATGGGTATATTGGATGAGAGGAGAAGACGAAGAAGTAGAGAGCGACTATGGGTCGTCACTTCATGATTCAACAGTCAATGAGGGCATTGAAGAATTATTCAGAATTGACATTGACGTGTTCGATTATGAGACACCCTTGTGCAAGCAATTCAAGTAATTTAACTACCTTCTTCAAGTCGACAATGATGTGCTAACTGGAGATCTACCAGGATTTAAGACTTATGACGATTTCAAAAACACCTGGTACTACGAATGGAATGACCAAGTACCATGGGTTTGGGATAAACCATGGAAATTTGAGCACATTAATCACACTTGTACACCCTTCGTTTTCAAGGACGGGAGTAGTGTTTGGCCGACCTGTGATTATAAGAGTGACGGAACCTGTAATGGGGGAAGTATAATTGGGATGAAACGGGTTGGAAAAGATGTAACCTTTGAGGACTATGAGTGGTATGATAATATAGATGACTGCCCACAAAAAACGGAGGCTTTGCAAGAAAAGGGTAGAATTGAATACTTGAAGGGACTTAAAGGGACATCAAATACTACTTTCTGGGAATGGGTGCATGATTAATTTGATGATTACACGAAGCTTAGTCGACAGCTACAATGGGAATTGGAAAGAGAGTGGGAGGCAATTCAAGATGATGATAACAATAAGTCATTAATTGAAGAACTAGATGACTATTTGATTAAGGATCCTTATTTTAAGTTTGTTGATAAAGACGAGGAAGAGTTCACCAAAAGAAAGTGTCAACTACTTGGGATTCCTTATAATGAGCCACCCATGATTATTTCCGAAAAATTTAAAATCATCAAATATTCTTTGGGACTTGATGAAGAATATGTTGCGACGAAGACCAAGAGTTATAGAAGATTAAGCCGAACGGAAGAAAACGTCGCAAAGCTATACGGGAACATCTTTCGGATGAAGGAAGAAGGATGGACCGTAACAAGGACTAAATGATGAGCTGAACGTGAGTCTAACTTGAAGACTCTGGAATAAAGACAAGTGCTGACCGGGAGACAACCCGGAGAAATTTTTATTATTCTGTTTTTGTGTCGAGTCAGTCAGGCCGCAGAGGATACGGCGCATCTCCATCCTGAGATGCGACGCATCTCCTGCAATGGTCATATCTTTACTTTTTCTGCATTTTTTATTTTCGACTTTAAAACTTTTTAACAGTTTATTTTAATGCGGCGCATCCCTGGTTAAGGATGCGGCGCATCTTCTATTCTGATCCGTATTTATTCCAGGCTCGATACGGCGTATCTTCTTCCATAAGATACGGCGCATCGACTGACCTGATGATTTTCATTTTTAATTTTTATGTTTTATTTTTATCTAACTACTAATGTGTTATGCAAGTTGAACCTTTCTTAATATTAGGTGTGTTTTGAAGCCTTGGTGGTTGATGATGTACCCTCCTAACGGGTCGAAGGACTCCCCTTCGAGCCTGTAGAAAGCCCTCTCTTCGGAGGCCCAGGTTAATCTCCTTAACACGTTTCATTGGCGTAAAACCATTCGCCTGCGAATGGTTACCATGTGGGAATCCGCCAATCGAAGCCCTAAGCCCTTCGGGTATTCCTGACGAAGAGACTAACACGAAGGATCATCCAGACCTGGTCAAACCCACGTCTCCTCTATCCTTTGGCTTCCCGCCAAAACAGAGATCGTGGGCTACAAAGCCCTAGCGGTTACCACTTTCCATGGGACGCCCCCATGATCTCCGAACTATGTGCAACCGCCCACTATGTCCTATTTCTCACCTATAAATAGCATAGTCGGGCCAAGAACAATGTAAGTAATTTTCAAGTTAACCTCACTCTCTCAATTTACGACCTACATTACCATTACACATACTTACTCTCACGCCGGAGGTGGTTCGCAGGGTCCAACCCCTGCGCAATCACTTAACGTAGTGTCTTTGTATTTCTTATTTTCAGGTTAAGAACAAGCTTGGCTCAATCTCAACACCCCATTATTCCTTTGATCACCATCGAAGGCTTGGTTGACGAATATTTGTTCAATCAGTGGCGCCATCCGTGGGACCGCTACAATTGGTCTCGTTATTTCCGAGCTTTTAACCTACCAACCAATTTCACTATTATTCCGGCATGGATCAAGGGAGAGAAGATACTCCCCCACCGGGCTTCTCTACCTTAACACCAATACCAGTCGACGAACCTAACAACCTTCCCCCAATAACCGCCTCCACCTTCACAACACGTTCTCACCCAGAAATCACAACCAACAATCATGCTTCGACATCAGCCAACCCAGAACCTGTCATTAGCCCAGCCTTTGTCGAAGCCAACCATGAAGTGTTAGAAACCCTTTTAAGGGCTCGCAACAGGCAAGTCAGGAATGCTGAGGTACGAAAGGAGTTGGAATACTCGAGTGAAGAGTATGATGAGGAAATGGAGATGGAACCTAGGCCTCCGACCCAAGGACCAACCCTATCTGCCTTAAGGATTGGTTCTCCAGTTGGCCGAAGGCTAAGCAAAAGGTCTGTTGGTTTCGAAGGGGTCCCCGAGAGGGCTCCGACAAGACGAGAAGGGGCGGTTGCCGAAGGCTCCAACGGTAGGAGTCAGCTTAGGGAAGAAAGGGGGGTGACTTTACCTCCATTGCTAGCCGCTCATCTTGGAAGAACTGAAGCCGGGGTTCCGTTGCAGCCTTCTCACGCGTCGGTCGTAGAAGGCAATCCGTCTACAATCAATATGGGAGGAAATCTTCCTCCCAATGGTATGTACCCCTCGTTCCAAACTCAGTCTTATCCTCAAAATTTATATCCTCCTATAAATGGACAGCCCAATAACCCAAGCTTCCCTCAAAACTATGGGAGCATGCCCTTCGGCCACCCTATGGCGTACCCTCCATACGCCATGGGAAACAGTTACCCGTTCGCCATGAGCACACCTTACCAGTCCTGCCCAGGCCAAACTCCTATGGGAATGCCCCCAAACAGCAATCCATACAATACAGTCCCCATGTACGCACCACCTTATAATTGTCTATATTCAGACCTTATGGGTCCAGCTACACCCTTCGTTAGGTGGATAGAAGATTACCCATTGCCTGATGGTTTGAAGATGCCTTCACATGTCGGGACTTATGATGGGAAAGGGGATCCGGACAATTTCTTACATTTGTTCGAAGGGGCTATCAAAATGCAAAAGTGGGTTATGCCGGTGGCCTGTCACATGTTTACATACACCCTTCGGGATTCTGCTCGTATTTGGTGGAATGGGCAAAAACCCGGTAGCATTATCAATCTTGATGATCTCAAGGCTAAGTTCCGGTCACACTTCAGTCAGCAAAAGAAATTCACAAGGACTCATTTAACGGTGCACAACATCAAACAAAAAGAAAATGAAAGTACCAGGGCCTTCGTTACTAGGTACACCGATGAGACTTTGCAAATTTTGGGTCTTCATGAAGATCAACGTATTTCTGGTTTCGTACATGGCCTTCGGAATCGGAGTTTGGTGGAATTCTTATCCACCGACCTTCCGACAACTTACAAGGGCCTGACCGAGAAGACGTACACTTGGGTCGAAGCCAAAGAGGTATCCACTAATGGGACTCCGATAGATAAGGATAGCAACAACAAGTTTTCGAAGCATTCCGCGTGGGAAGGGTCCAAGAACAAGAACAAGAACAGAGATAGGTTCTCTCCGTACAACAAAGGCCCCAACCATGGTTTGTTGAGCAATCTAACGAAGTCTCCAAAGGAAATACTTGCTACGGAGAGGGTAGCCAAAGCCTTCGAAACGCCTCCCCATATGACAAGTAAGGTAAAGAACAGGGATACCAGCAAGTACTGTCACTTCCACGAAAATTATGGTCACGACACAAACAGTTGTAGAGAGTTGAAGAAACAGATAGAGGAAGCTGTGAAGTCCGGGCAATTAGCACATTTGATTAAAGGTATAAAGAAGGAAAAGGAAGAGACAATCGACACCACTCCCCCCGAAGCCCCCATACTCATGGTCCGATGGGGCGAAGCCAGCTTGAAAAGAAAGGTAACAGAGGGCAATGGAGTTGGGGAGGTAACTTTTCCTCCTCTCGTAGGTCAAATCCCTTCAAATAATCCGGTCGTAATCAAAGTCCTCATTTCCAACCGGGAAGTGAACAGAGCCTATATGGACTGCGGAAGCTCCTGCGAAATCATCTACGAGCACTGTTTCCTCAAGCTCAATTCTACAATCAGGTCACAACGAATTGATTCGAAGATACCTTTGGTAGGGTTTTCTGGCGAGCATTCATGGCCTCTGGGAGAAGTTCCATTGGAAATAACGATTGGAGAAGGCAAGCTCGCAAGGACAGAAACCCTCATGTTCGCTATCGTAAGGTCCAGCTCCCCTTACAATTTGTTGATAGGAAGGACCGCAATGCAAAAAATGGGAATCGTAGTCTCTACCATACATGCAGCGGTAAAATTCCATACACCATATGGGATAGGCACCGTCCTCTCCACTTACAATCAAGAACATACGGGAGATAACCTCAAAAAGGTTAGAGAGAATCCTGAGGAGCCTCCGAAGGTTATCCTAAGCTGTACAGACGCCGAAGAACGTATCATAGTGAATGAGCTCTATCCAGAGCAAACGGTGGTAATCGGAAAGCAACTCCCTACTAACTTCAAAGCAGACTTGGAGAAGCTTCTCAAAGCCAATAAAGATGTATTCGCGTGGACGTATTCAGATATGACCGGGGTTCCTAGGACTCTCATGATCGATGGCAAGCCTTTCGGCACAGAACATAAGCTTAACGAGTTCAAGCACATTGAACCAATTAAGCAAAAAAGACGAAGCCTAGCACCAGAAAGAAGTGCAGCCGCCTGTAAAGAGGTAGACGAGCTTGCACAAGCCGGAATCCTCAGAGAAGTGAAATACCAAACCTGGGTTGCTAACCCAGTAATGGTAAAGAAAAGCGACGGAGGGTGGCGTATGTGTGTTGACTTCACCGACATCAACAAAGCCTGCCCGAAGGACTGCTACCCTCTACCAGAAATTGATTGGAAGGTCGAATCCCTTTCAGGGTTCCGTTTGAAATGCTTTCTTGATGCCTACAAAGGGTATCACCAAATACAAATGGCAAAGGGGGACGAGGAGAAAACAGCCTTTTACACAGGAAAGGGTGTCTATTGTTACGAGAAGATGCCCTTCGGTTTAAAGAACGCAGGGGCTACTTATCAACGATTAGTGGACAAGGCCTTCCATAAGCAAATTGGAAGGAACTTGGAAGCCTACGTCGATGACATGGTAATCAAAAGCAGAACTGAAGAGGACCTCCTCTCTGACATTCAAGAAACCTTCGATCAATTACGGGCAATCAACATGAAACTTAACCCCAAAAAGTGTTCCTTTGGCGTGGAGGAAGGGAAATTCTTGGGGCATTTGATAACGAAGCAAGGGATTAAAGCCAATCCTTCGAAAGTTAAAGCCATCACCGATCTTCAGGCTCCAAAGTCATTGAAGGAAGTCCAAAGCCTCAATGGGAAGCTTGCGGCACTCAGCAGGTTCCTTTCAAAAGGGGCAGACCGTTCTTTACCGTTCTTCAAAACACTCAAAGGGTGCACAGATAAGAAGACTTTCCAATGGAGTTGCGAGGCGGAAGCAGCTTTCGAAAAGCTAAAAGAATTCATAAAAATCTTACCAACACTGACGGCCCCAATCAAAGGCGAAGTGTTGTTCTTATACATTGCGGCTTCCTTCGAAAGCATCAGCGCGGTGCTTTTAGCCGAAAGGGAAAAGAAACAAGTCCCAATATACTTTGTTAGCAGGGTTCTACAAGGAGCTGAGCTAAACTATCCGGAGTTGGAAAAGCTAATCCTTGCTTTGGTTTATGCTGCGAGGCGCCTTCGAAGATACTTTCAGGCTCATCCCATCACAGTCTTGACTGATAAGCCTATCAGACAAATATTGTCGAAGCCCGAGAAATCAGGAAGGGTAGCCAAATGGGCCATTGAATTGGGAGAGCATGAAATAGAATATAAAGGTCGAAATTCCGTCAAGGGCCAAGTACTGGCGGATTTCCTAGCAGAAACGCCCTCCGGACCTATCCAAGACAAGGAGGTCCCTAAGCGACAGCCTTCGAAAACGATCGAAGGATGGAAGCTGTACACAGATGGAGCCTCAAGTTCCGATGGTTCGGGAGCAGGGTTAATGTTGGTCAGCCCGGAAGGAAAAGAGTATACTTATGCACTCCGATTTGAGTTCGAAGCCACCAACAACGAAGCCGAATACGAAGCTCTGCTAGCGGGACTTCGACTAGCAAAAGAAATGGAAGTTCAAAATCTGTCCATTTTCGTAGATTCCCAACTAGTCGCCAATCAAGTCAAGGGCTCCTATGAAGCAAGACAGCCCACCATCAAACAGTATCTGGAAAAGACTAAGGAACTTCTCCAAGGTTTCGAAACCTATAATATAGTACATGTTCGCAGAAATCAGAACAAGAAAGCAGATGCCCTAAGCAAATTGGCGTCAATGGCGTTCGCTCATTTGACAAAGGAGGTTCTGGTAGAAGTATTGGCTGATAGGTCGATCGAACGAGGCGAAGTTTCAGACATTGTCACTGAGGAGGGCACCAATTGGATGACTCCAATTAGGGAGTACTTGATCAGCGGCATCTTGCCAGAAGACCCTAAACTAGCTCGAAAGGTCCGTATAAAAGCTCCCCAATATAGACTTATTGGGGATAATCTATACAGGAAATCTTTCTTATCACCGTGGCTTCGTTGTGTGGGACCAAAGCAGGCTTCAAGTATCATATACGAAGTCCACGAAGGCTCTTGCGGGTTACATGCAGGTCCTCGCTCTGTTGTCTCAAAAGTAATGAAGCTCGGGTATTATTGGCCATCCATGCACAGGGATGCCATGGAAATAATACAAAAGTGTGAAGCATGCCAGATCCATTCCAAGGTCCCAAGAATGCCTAAGCAAGACATGACCTCCGTTACGTCAGCATGGCCTTTCTGCCAATGGGGAATTGACATAGTCGGACCCCTTCCAGTTGCTCCAGGGGGAGTAAAGTTTTTGGTTGTAGCCATAGACTACTTTACCAAATGGGTTGAAGCGAAGCCCTTGGCATCGGTGACAGGAAGACATATGGAGAAATTCGTATGGGAACACATAATCTGTCGCTTCGGTGTCCCCCACATTATCATCTCCGACAATGGAAAGCAGTTTGCCGAAGGGGTGTTCCCAACCTTCTGCGAAGGTCTTAAGATCAAACAGTCATTCACTTCCGTTTATCATCCCCAAGGTAATGGACAAGTAGAAGTTACGAACCGGGATATCATAGAAGGAATCGAAAAGAGATTGGGACGAAGCCATCATGGGTGGGTAGACGAATTGCCCCAAGTCTTGTGGGCACATAGGACGCACCCTAAGTCAAGCCACGGGGAGACTCCTTTTAGCCTCACCTATGGAACGGAAGCTGTTATACCCTCTGAAATAAGCATCGAAACGGAACGCATCGTGAACTTTGAAGAATGGTCAAATAATGAAAAGGTTCGAGAAAATCTTGACCTTCTGGAAGAAAGAAGAGAAATAGCTTCGATCAGAGAGGCTGCCCACAAACAGAAGATTGAAAAGTACTATAACAGCCGAGTTCGACCTTCCACACTCAAGCCAGGTGACTATGTCCTTCGTCTGAATAGCGCAAGCAAGGCTGAATACGAAGGAAAACTAGGGCCAACATGGGAAGGACCCTACGTTATAGCAGAAGCCTACGGCAATGGCGCGTACAAGCTCGCAACGCTTAAAGGGGAAGTCATGGATAGAACTTGGAACGGTACTAACCTTCGTAAGTTTTACATATAAAACTTACTACTCATCTTGTTTTTCAAATTTCATGTAACGCATTCTTCTCATTTGGGGAAAGAAGCATTAATGGTAGGTGTCCTAGTATTCATTTCTTAAAATGATGTAATCCTCCCTACCCAATTAATGATATAACGCATTTCCCTCAAATCTCTTGTTTCGTTCTTTACAACAAAGATTTGTCCAGCC
The DNA here is from genome assembly GCA_021014915.2 of Artemisia tridentata subsp. tridentata. Classification (NCBI taxonomy): domain Eukaryota; kingdom Viridiplantae; phylum Streptophyta; class Magnoliopsida; order Asterales; family Asteraceae; genus Artemisia; species Artemisia tridentata. Next base: position 419,801,851 of record CP139506.1, read on the forward strand.
AAGTAGTGTAAAAGTTTCAATGTCGAAGGATGTGGCAAGGCACAAGCCTTGTATATATGTAACATCCAGTATAATTCACATTAACTTTCCTATGAAGTCTCAGGGTATTAAAAGCCCTTTGCTACTTAAGGATAAAGGCGGAGTGGGTCGCGACCCTCTGTCGCAATCAAATTATACGATTGCTTAAAATCTTGGTCCAAAATACACACAATAAGGTTATAACCTTAGGTTGTATGTGTACGCTCTTGAAGTAAGCGTAAGAGAAGATAAGCATGACAAAAAAAAAAAGTGGGACATATTCCACTAAATTATGACGAACAAAGGCTACGTGAAGTCTTAGTCACAAAAAGGACGGTTGTCTAGAGTTACTGGTCGAAGCCCAGCGACACAAAAGATAAATTGTTCAAACAGAAATAAAAGATATAATTATAGCATGGTGGGGACCATTTCAAGGTAGAGCAGAGTTGGATTTCCTTGTTGAGGATGAAGGTTGGATCTTCATAGGCTTCTTAGCCAACAGCTCCTCAATTGAAGCCAATGGATCTTTGGTCACTTCGGAAAGATATGGGTACTTTGTTGAAATAAAAGCATCACCAGCTTCATCAAACTCTCGCTCCGAATTGGGGCGATAGTAAGACACCTCCGACAGAACAACGGGCTTCTTTGTTTTGGCAACTTCTTCCAAGGCAGTGCACGTCCCGTAGAAGATGGCTGCGTTCACAAGCCTCCCAATAACTTCCCCTACCTCATCGCTACGATACAATTCCATAGCAACATGAGGAACAACTCTTGAAACTACCTCAGCTCGGTCCCTCTCCAAGATTTGCAGCTGAGATTCAAGATCATGGAGTTTATCAACCACGTTACTCTCCTGCTCAGCTAACCTAGACCTTTCAATCTCCAGGCTTGTACATTTAGACTCAAGCGCGGCAATTTGGGCTCTATAGATGGAAACTTTGGACTCCTCAACCTTCAATTTATTACACCTCTCCTGGGATTCTTTCAGTTGGATTTCGAGTCTGTTAATTTTGACCCGCATATCTCGTACGAAGGGATTCTTCTCAAAGTCCTCCATCACCTCTTTACACTTAGCCTCCAACTTATCATATCCCTGATCCTTAGCTTTTTCTTTAGCTAAAATAGCATCCATTTTTACCCTCGCATCCAACAACGTTTGCATTAATTCCCTTGTTCGTGAATTAAGATGATTATCCAAAACAACCTGCCTAGCGTAACTTTTGGAGTGAAAATCGCAGAGTTCTTCAATAGACATGTTATTCAAAACTCCTTTCCAGCTGGTAGGCGTCATTTTGTCAACCAATTGTCGACAGGCATGCGCAGTAGGAAGTTCCGCAACATCGGGAAGGCCTGAAAAAGCATAGAACACAAGTTATATGGCGAATGGCTTTCGATAGGCATGAAAGATGTTAGCTTACTTGGAGTAGGATCACAAGGGATCGTTAGAGGAGTGGGTATAAAAGTTTTAGAGTGTGATCCTTTGGCTTTCACAACTCTCGTCGGAAGACTGGGAAGGGCTAATTTCCTCTTTGGAGGACTCCTTACAGACATGACGGCCTTCGCTCTGCTACTCCTCTTGCTTGAAACACCGGAGGACCTTGCGAGCCTCGTTTGAAATTCCTTGATGAGGGGGTCATCGGAATCTGCAACAGTTTCCACAAACGGCGGGGTTTCGTCATTCTCAATTGACATAGATGGAGAACCTACCCCATAGCTTGTTTCTTCTGGCTCTTTGGGGACAAAACTAACTTCTCTAACACCACGAGCCACGACGAAGTTCCTGAATGCCATCCCTACAGAGATACAACGAGAAGAGATAAATATCATCAGATAAGTAATTTACTTTCTTTTAATAGGTATGCGCATACTTTTCCCATTGCAGATTATCGCAGGTTCCAGTGGAGAGCCTTCCCAATGATCTACAATCCCCGCCATAAACAGTATCGGCTCAGGAAAAGTTTGCACGTCAAATGGGTGACGTTCAAGACGTTGATAAAGGGGATAGCTTCTGACGAAGTGTGGCAAAGGATCATCAAAACGTTTCTCATCAAAACGAAAGTCTTTGTCTAGCAACGCTGGATACTTGGGAGGTATGATAGTGTCTTGCACATAGAAAAACAAACCTTTCCATTTTCTTATGTTGGCAAAAGGTTTTGTTATTAAGCAGGGAACATCAGGTTCACTTCTTTTGCCTAAAGTTAACCAATCACCCACCAGGGCAAAGGTTGGTAAAACCTCTAAGCACGTTAAGCGTGGGTTCATAGCCATAAGCTTTGCATACAACAATGTAGGTGGTTAGTTTAGCCAGGCCAAACGGGTTCAACCTAGAGATATGTACTTGATAATACTGTAAAAATTCTAAGATTAGTGGATGAATAGGAATCCTAAAGTTGGATTCCGTAAAAGCATGAACATACAACCCAACATATCCAGCAGGGGCATCAAAGATACTTTGGTTTTTGTTTGGTAACATAATTTTAACTTCTTTGGGAATAGGGTATTTCCCTAAAAACTCCATTAACGCCTGTTCCGATAAGGAACATTTTTGCTGCCTGATAATCCTTTTGGCTGCCATACTCATATTGTATTTGTAACAATGAGAACGAGGTGGGATAAGTACCTTAAAATTTTTGAAGAAGCACAAAGCACCGTTCTGTGTATGTGTATTTTAGGCGCAACCAAAAAGAATGATCAAGTAGGGACTAGAAAGAGTTTATTTATTGGAAATTTACCCTAACCGTCCACGTGTACTCATAGTTTGAGACTTTGAGTAGAATACGGATTCCAAACCATTTTTCAATTTTGAAAAGAAGTTTGAAATTACCGATATAGTAGCTGCTGCAGCCTAGGGTGTAGTAGGTGGAGAGTTATTAGCCGCATTTATTGCGCATAATTTCTTTAAGCACTTATCTTTATCTCGTTCGGTTTTGCGACAGAGGGAATAGAGTGTAGCAGATTTTTTGAGTCGAAAGCAATTTATACTCGTATGTATATATCGCCTTCGACTGGGGGGCTTGATGATGTACCCTCCTAACGGGTCGAAGGACTCCCCTTCGAGCCTGTAGAAAGCCCTCTCTTCGGAGGCCCAGGTTAATCTCCTTAACACGTTTCATTGGCGTAAAACCATTCGCCTGCGAATGGTTACCATGTGGGAATCCGCCAATCGAAGCCCTAAGCCCTTCGGGGTATTCCTGACGAAGAGACTAACACGAAGGATCATCCAGACCTGGTCAAACCCACGTCTCCTCTATCCTTTGGCTTCCCGCCAAAACAGAGATCGTGGGCTACAAAGCCCTAGCGGTTACCACTTTCCATGGGACGCCCCCATGATCTCCGAACTATGTGCAACCGCCCACTATGTCCTATTTCTCACCTATAAATAGCATAGTCGGGCCAAGAACAATGTAAGTAATTTTCAAGTTAACCTCACTCTCTCAATTTACGACCTACATTACCATTACACATACTTACTCTCACGCCGGAGGTGGTTCGCAGGGTCCAACCCCTGCGCAATCACTTAACGTAGTGTCTTTGTATTTCTTATTTTCAGGTTAAGAACAAGCTTGGCTCAATCTCAACACCCCATTATTCCTTTGATCACCATCGAAGGCTTGGTTGACGAATATTTGTTCAATCAGTGGTATTATAGATTCCTGCATTTCCTGTGGATACATCTAATATGAAGCTTAAACGTTCTAATCCACAAGAAATATGATTTTTTCTCTAATACAAATGGAGGATCATACCGAGCAAATCTCAGGGGAGTTTTTCTGTTCTAATTCTTTTATTTTTCAGTTTTTAACCTTTCATGCAAACAACGAGGACGTTGTTTAACTTAAGTGGGGGGATTGGAGAATTAGAACACTTAACACTTACTTGTCCTAAACTTTTCAAAATATGCTTAAAATGTGCTTAATATAAAAATTTTAAAATTTTTAGCATGTTTTTGTTTAAAGTCTAAGTTGCATAGCTGCACACATGACGTTATTTTCAAAAATTGTGATTTTTCAAAATTCACAAATCTATGAGTGTGCCGGTGACTTGTAAACTTTAGAACTTGGCTTGTATACTATTCGAGACCACCATAATAAGTATTATTTATATAATTGGAATGACTTGTCTAAATTGGTAAATTTCTAGGATTACACCCAAAAGCCTTTATATGTTATGTGTTATTAGCTAACTACACTGGTTAGTTAACCCCCGTATAAACCCTTTGTTACTCTCACTTTTAGAGTAAGATACCCCTAGAAAAACACTCAGAGCCATTCCTTTCGTTTCTTACACCTTTGTTAAAATGTTTCGTTACACCTTACACCTTAGCCTACCCTGTAGATTAGAATCCGTGGTTGGTTAATTGCTATAGGCAAAGTGTGTTTCCTTACATTACCTGTGTTCGCGTGCGTAATTCATTATCTATGGTTAGGTCGGGAAATTGCACAATGCAATTGGAGTGAAAGTAAATATTGTATCTTTGAGTTTATTTTTCGTGTGTTTACTACTTTCACTATTACCGTTATTTCTGAAGTCATGAAAAGTATGGAAAAATTATCCAGAATTATCATTATAGTGATGTGGTGAAATTTTACACATCTATGTTTATGTTTCAAGTTTAAGTAAAAAAAAAATAATAATAATAAAAAATAAAAAATAAAAAAAAAATAAAAATCGAAAAAATTAGAAAAGAAAAAGAAAAAAGAAGAGTTGGATGTTTGATTTAAACCAACTTATGTAAAGTTATGTAAGTGGTCGATATCACCACTAATTGTTGTACTATATTTATGGATTGAATGGGAGTTGGCAGTTATGGGAACGCCGACTAAGGTTTATTCTTTGATTAAGATCTTGTTGAGTATAATTCGTGTCTACCTAAAGCGTGTGTTTCAAGTGTTAAAGCGTGAGTTATTCAATGATATGAGTCTTATTCATGGGATGGTTGGGATAGTGATTAACCACACTTAGGATTTTAATTTATTTGTTTTGTTTATTTTTCATTTTACACCAATTTATATCCCAAATATTATCCATACCCTTTATTATTCTTTATCCAACCAAACCTTTGATTTATTGAGATTAGGGATTTGAGCAATCTTAAGTATCGTAGTCGTGGATTCGGCTATGTATTTATGATTTTGTCGCCCTTTTTGATATATTATTATTGGTGAAGTTTGGACCTATCTTTAGCCTATTCGAGTTAAGGATTTGAGCAATTGCAAGTATCGTGTTCGTGGATTCGATCATGTATTTGTGATTTTGTCGCCTTTTCTGGAATTTGAGATCGATAGAGATTAAGAATAATTAACCCTTAAGCCTAAAAACCCTTTTTAACCGCTTTAGACTTGTTATTCCTTAGCTTTAGTGGGGGAGATGTGTATACTTGCCAAGCTTATGATAGAATATTCGTCATGACTGGACAGTTAAACGATTAGATTTGCTTTTATCAAATTATTTTATTTTACTTCTAATTCGTTAAGTGTTTAGTTGTGTGATTATGACAAAAATGAATACATGCTTAAATATAAAAATAAATCCTAATATCTTTTAGGATACATTTTCATAAGAATAATTCTAAGGTTTACTTGGGGACAAGTAAAGTTCAAGTGGGGGGATATTTGATGAACTCAAATAAGTACATTTTATTACTATCATTTATCCTATTAATTTGACTTGTTTTATTATATTATGTATGAGGATTGATACTTAATCGTTTACTTTTGTAATTCTCAGGTAAAAACAAGCATTTGGTGAAACTTGGCGATTTTGGACTAATTATGGAGCAAAACATGCAAGAAGTTAAGAGTCTACTGAAATGGACAAGATCAAGACGTATCTGCTCCAGATGCGCCGCATCTTGCTTATCACATACGGCGCATCACTATCAATATTTCACCAGATACGATCCAAGATACAAGAGGACATGCGCCGCATCTATAAATGAAGTTACGCCGCATCTTCTGGCGGTGTACGAATATTCCTGAATATTATAATCTTGGACCCCACGCGAAGTTAAGTCAATACGCCGCATCTGCTTACTAGATGCGCCGCATCTTACCCTCAGACAGAAACTATAAATACCCCAAGACCAGGCGAATTCGAGAGACATATATTATATACGAGACCGAAGTACAGAAACCCTAGGACGAATTCAGTGAAGGCAGCAGCACAAGACACACCCAAAACGAAGATACAAGAGCTGTAAGAAGGTGCTGCATGTGTTTAATTCATTAAGTAGTTTTGTTTTATTGTATTAGTAAACTTTAATTCATCAAGATTGGTGGCTTGTGTAATGTGACAACGGAAAGATTGCACTCCCTTAAAACTGCTTTCTCATCAATTAAAGTTTATATGTTGATGTCTTTGGTGACTTTTATTAGTGCATTGATAACCTCTGTGTCTAGCTGAGCGTTGATCGGGTCGCCATGCCTCTGCCCTCGCCTATTTATTAGATCGCCTATGCATTCTATGGTCTGTAGAAAAGTAGGAAGAAAAATAAATAGGATAGTCATAAGTAATCATTAAGGGTTTACTCGCCGATAAGATTAGAACCAACGAGAAAGGACTTAATCTCGGTGCGTTGCATGGAACTATACACTTCATATAAAACTAGCAATAAAACAAGTGACAAACTACTTATCTATCAGGACAGCCCTCTTATTGTCTCAAGTATTTATCTGTGTACGTGTGTGCTACTTGCTGATTCGTGCCTATTGGTTTAGTTTATTATTTAATTGCAACCAAATCGTTCCAGTCTCTCAGGCTGAACCCCCTTGCGTTAGATTAGGTTGTATAGCTAACTTAATATATTAAAATACTGATTAGAATAACTAGATAATACGTTCCACTCTTAGTGATCGACACTCTACTTACCATTATATTCATACTGACCGGGTACACTGCTCGTTAAGTGTGTGTGTTATTGATAAGTCGGCTAAATATAAATTTAAAACTTGAGTAGGCATTAATACTGCTAAACCGCAACGACACATCGCACGCATCACTTGGCTAAAGATTAGGACTTTGATAACCACCGGATCATTCGAAGGGATCCTGCCTACGATAGGGGTAAACGTTATTTCCCTTATCTCGTTTGTTTCCTGCTCCGGTACCTTCCTTTTCGAAGTGGTTTCGTTTCGACGTATCATTAGCATGGGGGCTTCGGTAGGGTTAGTATCCTTGGCCATTTGAGTGTCAGTCATCTTTTCTTTGCCTTTCTTGATTCCTTTTACCAGGTGCGCCAATTGCCCAGATCTTACAGCTTCTTCAATTTGTTTCTTTAGTTCCCTGCAACTGTTCGTATCATGGCCATTGTCTTCGTGGAAGTGACAGTACTTGCTGGTATCCCTGTTTTTGCCCTTACTTGTCATACGGGGAGGCGTTTCGAAGGCTTTGGCTGCCCTCTCCGTAGCAAGTATTTCCTTTGGAGACTTCGTTAGACTGCTTAACAAGCCATGATTGGGGCCTTTGTTGTACGGAGAGAACCTATCTCTGTTCTTATTCTTGTTCTTGGACCCCTCCCACGAAGAATGCTTCGAAAACTTGTTATTGCTATTTTTATCTATCGGAGCCCCATTGGTGGACACCTCTTTTGCTTCGATCCAAGTATACGTCTTTTTGGTCAACCCCTTGTAAGTTGTCAGAAGGTCAGTGGACAAGAATTCCACCAAACTCCGATTCCGAAGACCATGTACGAAGCCAGAAATACGCTGATCTTCATGAAGACCCAGGATTTGCAAAGTCTCATCGGTGTACCTAGTAACAAAGGCCCTGGTGCTTTCGTTATCTTTTTGTTTGATGTTGTGCATCGTTAAATGAGTCCTTGTGAACTTCTTTTGCTGACTGAAGTGTGACCGGAACTTGGCTTTGAGATCATCAAGGTTGACGATGCTACCGGGCTTTTGCCCATTCCACCAAATACGAGCAGAATCCCGTAGGGTGTATGTAAACATGTGACAGGCCACCGGCATAAACCCACTTTTGCATCTTGATAACCCCCTCGAACAAGTGTAAGAAGTTGTCCGGATCCCCCTTCCCATAAAAAGTCCCGACATGTGAAGGCATTTTTAACCCATCAGGCAATGGGTAATCTTCTATCCATCTAACGAAAGGTGTAGCCAAACCCATAGGGTCTGAATATAGACAATTATAAGGTGGTGCATACATGGGGACAGTATTGTATGGATTGCTGTTTGGGGGCATTCCCATAGGAGTCTGGCCTGGGTAGGACTGATAAGGTGTATTCATGGAAAACGGGTAACTGTTTCCCATGGCGTACGGAGGGTATGCCATAGGATGGCCGAAGGGCATGCTCCCATAATTTTGAGGGAAGCTTGGGTTATTAGGCTGTCCATTTACTGGAGGATATAAATTTTGAGGATAAGACTGAGTTTGGAACGAGGGGGTACATACCATTAGGAGGAAGATTTCCTCCCACATTAATTGTAGACGGATTGCCTTCTACGCCTGATGCGTGAGAAGGCTGCAACGGAACCCCAGCTTCAGTCCTTCCAAGATGAGCTGCTAGCAAGGGAGGCAAAGTCACCCCCTATCTTCCCTAAACTGGCTCCTACCGTTAGAGCCTTCGGTAACTGCTCCTTCTCTTCTTGTCGGAGCCCTCTCGGGAACTCCTTCGAAACCAACAGTCCTTTTGCTTAGCCTTCGACCAATTGGAGATCCAATTCTTAAGGCCGATAAGGTTGGCCCTTGATTCGGAGGCCTAGGCTCCATCTCCATTTCTTCATCATACTCATCACTCGAGTATTCCAACTCCCTTCGCACCTCAGCGTTCCTGACTTGTCTGTTACGAGCCCTTAAAAGGGTTTCCAACACTTCGTGGTTGGCTTCGACAAAGGCTGGGCTAATGACAGTTTCTGGGTTGGCTGATGTCGAAGCATGATTGTTGGTTGTGATTTCCGGGTGAGAACGTGTTGTGAAGGTGGAGGAGGTTATTGGGGGAAGGTTGTTAGGGTCATCGGTTGGTATTGGTGTTAAGGTAGAGAAACCCGGTGGGGATGTATCTTCTCTTCCTTGGTCCATGGCGGAATGATAGTGAGATTAGTTGGTAGGTTATAAGCTCGGAATTAACGAGACCAATTGTAGCGGTCCCACGGATGGCGCCACTGATTGAACAAATAATTGCCAACCAAGCCTTCGATGGTGATCAAAGGAATAATGGGGTGTTGAGATTGCGCCAAGCTTGTTCTTAACCTGAAAATAAGAAATACGAAGACACTACGTTAAGTGATTGCGCAGGGGTTGGACCCTGCGAACCACCTCCGGCGTGCGAGTAAGTATGTGTAATGGTAATGTAGGTCGTAAATTTAGAGAGTGAAGTTAACTTACTTAATTTTGGCCCGACTACGCTATTTATAGGAGAGAAATAGGGCATAGTGGGCGGTTGCACATAGTTCGGAGATCATGGGGGCGTCCCATGGAAAGTGGTAACCGCTAGGGCTTTGTAGCCCACGATCTCTGTTTTGGCGAGAAAGCCAAGGGATAGAGGAGACGTGGGTTTGACCAGGTCAGGATGGTCCTTCGTGCTAGTCCCTTCGTCAGGAATACCCCGAAGGGCTTAGGGCTTCGATTGGCGGATTCCCACATGGTAACCAGTTCGCAAGCGAATGTTTTACGCCAATGAAACGTATTAGCAGGTTAACCTGGGCCTCCGAAGGGAGGGCTTTCTACAGGCTCGAAGGGGAGTCCTTCGACCCGTAAGGAGGGTACATCATCAACCACTATTTGTTATATATTATATTTATGGATTGAATGGGAGTTGGCCGTTATGGGAACGCCAACTAAGGTTTATTCTTTGATTGAGATCTTGTTGAGTATAATTCGTGTCTACCTAAAGCGTGTGTTTCAAGTGTTAAAGCGTGAGTTATTCAATGATATGAGTCTTATTCATGGGATGGTTGGGATAGTGATTAACCACACTTAGGATTTTAATTTATCTGTTTTGTTTATTTTTCATTTTACACCAATTTGTATCCCAAATATTATCCATACCCTATATTATTCTTTATCCAAACCTTTGATTTATTAAGATTAGGGATTTGAGCAATCTTAAGTATCGTAGTCGTGGATTCGGCTATGTATTTATGATTTTGTCGCCCTTTTTTATATAATATTATTGGTAAAGATTACTTTGTCCTATCTTTAGCCTATTCGAGTTAAGGATTTGAGCAATTGCAAGTATCGTGTTCGTGGATTCGATCATGTATTTGTGATTTTGTCGCCTTTTCTGGAATTTGAGATCGATAGAGATTAAGAAGAATGATTAACCCTTAACCAACAAACCCTTTTACCGCTTTAGACTTGTTATTCCTTGGCTTTAGTGGGGGAGATGCGTATACTTGCCAAGCTTATGATAGAATATTCGTCACGACTGGACAGTTAAACGATTAGATTTGCTTTTATCAAAATATTTTATTTTATTCTAACTCGTTAAGTGTTTGGTTGTGCAATTATGACAAAATGAATACATGCTTAAATATAAAAATAAATCCTAATATCTTTTAGGATACATTTTCATAAGATTTATTCTAAGGTTTACTTGGGGACAAGTAAAGTTCAAGTGGGGGGATATTTGATGAACTCAAATAAGTACATTTTATTACCATCATTTATCCTATTTATTTGACTTGTTTTATTATATTATCTGTGAGAATTGATACGTTAATGTTTACTTTTGTAATTCTCAGGTAAAAACAAGTACTATGTGAAACTTGGCGATTTTGGACTAATTATGGAGCAAAACAAGCAAGAAGTTAAGAGTCTACTGAAATGTACAAGATCAAGATCATTCTGCTCCAGATACGCCGCATCCTACTTCTTACATACGGCGCATCACTATCAAGATTTCACAAGTTACGATCCAAGACGGCAAAGGACATGCGCCGCATAGAAGAATGGAGTTACGCCGCATCTTCTGGCGGTGTACGAATATTCCTGAATATATTAATCTTGGACCCCACGCGAAGTTAAGTCAATGCGCCGCATCTACTTATCCTATGCGCCGCATCTAACCCTCAGACAGAAACTATAAATACCCCAAAGTCAGACGAATTTTGTGTGCAATATATCAAGTGCGAGATACCTAGTACGAGAGCCGAATTCAGACGAAGTAGCAGCACAAGACACACCTTGAACGAAGATACAAGAGCTGTAAGAAGGTCCTGCATGTATTCAATTCATTAAGTAGTTTTGTTTTATTGTATTAGTACACTTTAATTCATCAGGATTGATGGGCCGATTCCATGTGACTACGGAAAACCATGGGCACCCCTTAAAATTGCTTTCCCATTAATTAAAGTTTATATGTTGATGTCTTTGGTGACTTTTATTAGTGCATTGATAACCTCTGTGTCTAGCTGAGCATTGCTTGGGTCGCCATGCCCCTTCCTCGCCTATCTATTTTAGCGTATACGAAACGTGGGCATCACAAATGCTCAATACTCTAGGATAGTGGGATAGACATAAGTGATCATTAAGGGTTTACTCGCCGATAAGATTAGAACCAACGAGAAAGGTTTAACTCTCGATGCGTCGCATCGAACTATACACTTCATATAAAACTAGCAATAAAACAAGTGACAAGCTACTTAATTATCAGGACAGGTCTTCTTATTGTCTCAAGTATCTATCTGTGTACGTGTGTGCTAATCGCTGATTCGTGCTCATTAGTTTAGTTTATTATTTAATCACAACCAAACCGTGCCCGTCTCTCAGGCTGAACCCCCTTGCGTTAGATTAGGTTGTATAGCTAACTTAAGATATTAAAATACTGATTAGAATAACTAGATAATACGTTCCACTCTTAGTGATCGACACTCTACTTACCATTATATGCATACTGACCGGGTACACTGCTCGTTAAAGTGTGTGTTTTATTGATAAGTCAGCTAAATATAAATTTAAAACTTGAATACTGCTAAAACCACAACAACACACCGTGGATATAAAAATTAGAGCATAACGCACGCACATCACTATCCCATAAGGTGTATGGAATTTTACCGCTGCGTGTATAGTGGAGAATACGATACCCATCTTTTGCATGGCGGTCCTTCCTATCAGCAAGTTGTAAGGAGAGTTGGACCTTACGATAGCGAACATGAGGGTTTCTGTCCTTGCGAGCTTGCCTTCTCCAATCGTTATTTCCAACGGAACTTCTCCCAGAGGCCACGAATGTTCACCAGAAAATCCTACCAAGGGTATTTTCGAATCAATCCGCTGCGACCTGATCGAAGGCTTAAGCTTAAGGAAACAATGCTCATAGATGACTTCGCAGGAGCTCCCACAGTCCATATAGGCTCTATTTACTTCCCGGTTGGAAATGAGGACTTTGATGACTACCGGATCATTTGAAGGGACTTGGCCTGCAAAAAGTTACCTCCCCTACTTCGTTACCCTCCGTTACCTTTCTCTTCAAGCTGGCTTCGCCCCAACGGACCATGAGTATTGGGGCTTCGAGAGGAGCAGTATCTTTAGCCAATTGAGTGTCGGTCATCTCTTCCTTTCCCTTCTTTATACCCTTCACCAAATGTGCCAATTGCCCGGACTTCACAGCTTCCTCTATCTGTTTCTTCAGTTCTCTACAACTGTTCGTATCGTGACCGTAATTTTCATGGAAGTGACAGTACTTGCTGGTATCCCTGTTTTTGCCCTTACTTGTCATACGAGGGGGTGCTTCGAAAGCCTTGGCAGCCCTCTCCGTAGCAAGTATTTCCTTTGGAGACTTCGTTAGACTGCTTAGCAAACCATGGTTAGGGCCTTTGTTGTATGGAGAAAACCTATCTCTGTTCTTGTTCTTGTTTTTGGACCCTTCCCACGAAGAATGCTTCGAAAACTTGTTGTTGCCATCTCTGTCTACCGGAGCCCCATTAGTGGACACCTCTTTTGCTTCTATCCAAGTATATGTCTTTTCCGTTAACCCTTTGTAAGTTGTCGGAAGGTTAGTGGACAAGAATTCCACCAAACTCTGATTTCGAATACCATGTACGAAACCCGAAATACGCTGATCTTCATGAAGACCCAAAATCTGCAAAGTCTCATCGGTGTACCTAGTAACGAAGGCCCTTGTGCTTTCGTTATCTTTTTGTTTGATGTTGTGCACCGTTAAATGAGTCATCGTGAACTTCTTTTGCTGACTGAAGTGTGACCGAAACTTAGCCTTAAGATCATCAAGATTGACGATGTTGCCGGGCTTTTGCCCATTCCACCAGATATGAGCAGAATCCCGTAGGGTGTACGTAAACATATGACAGGCCACTGGCATAACCCATTTTTGCATTTTGATAGCCCCTTCGAACAAATGTGAGAAATTGTCCGGATCCCCCTTCCCATCATAAGTCCCAACGTGCGAAGGCATTTTCAACCCATCAGGCAATGGGTAATCTTCGATCCACCTAACGAAGGGTGTAGCTGAACCCATTGGGTTTGAGTATAGACAGTTATAAGGTGGTGCATACAGGGGAACAGTATTATATGGGTTGTTGTTTGGGGGTATTCCCATAGGAGTTTGGCTTGGGTAGGACTGATAAGGTGCATTCATGGCAAACGGGTAACCGTTTCCCATGGCGTACGGAGGGTACGCCATAGGATGCCCGAAGGGCATGCTCCCATAAGTTTGGGGAAAGCTTGGGTTATTAGGCTGTCCATTTACTGGAGGATATAAATTTTGAGGATAAGACTGAGTTTGGAATGAGGGGTACATACCATTGGGAGGAAGGTTTCCTCCCATATTAATCATAGGCGGGTTGCTTTCTACGCCTGATGCGTGAGAAGGCTGCAACGGAACCCCAGCTTCAGTCCTTCCAAGATGAGCTGCTAGCAATGGAGGCAAAGTCACCCCCACTTCTTCCCTTCGCTGGCTCCTACCGTTAGAGCCTTCGGTAACCACCCCTTCCCTTCTTGTCGGAGTCCTCTCGGGGACTCCTTCGAAACCAACGGATCTTTTGCTTAGCCTTCGACCGACTGGAGACCCAATTCTTAAGGCCGATAGGGTTGGTCCTTGGGTCGGAGGCCTAGGTTCCATCTCCATTTCTTCATCATACTCATCACTCGAGTATTCCAACTCCCTTCGCACCTCAGCATTCCTAACTTGCTTGTTACGAGCCCTTAAGAGGGATTCCAACACTTCGTGGTTGGCTTCGACAAAGGCTGGGCTAATGACAGGTTCGGGATTGGCTGATGTCGAGGCCTGATTGTTGGTTGTGATTTCTGGGTGAGAACGTGTTGTGAAAGTGGAAGCGGTTATTGGGGGAAAGTTGTTAGTGTCGTTGATTGGTATTGGTGTCAAGGTTGAGAAACCCAGTGGGGAAGTATCTTCTCTCCCTTGATCCATGCCGGAATAATAGTGAAAGTGGTTGGTTGGTTATAAGCTCGGAATTAACGAGACCAATTGTAGCGGTCCCACGGATGGCGCCACTGATTGAACAAATAGTTGCACAACCAAGCCTTCGATGATGATCAAAGGAATAATGGGGTGTTGAGATTGCGCCAAGCTTGTTCTTAACCTGAAAATAAGAAATACCGAAACACTACGTTAAGTGATTGCGCAGGGGTTGGACCCTGCGAACCACCTCCGGCGTGCGAGTAAGTATATGTAATCGTTTGAGTAGGTTGTAAATGACAAGAGTGAGGTTAACTTACATTGTTCATGCCCGACTACGCTATTTATAGGGGAGAAATAGGACATAGTGGGCGGTTGCACATTGTTCGGAGATCATGGGGGCGTCCCATGATTTTGTGGTAACCGCTTGGGCTTTGTAGCCCACGATCTCTGTTTTGGCGGGAAAGCCAAGGGGAAGAGGAGACGTGGGTTTGACCAGGTCAGAATGGTCCTTCGTGCTAGTCCCTTTGATAGGAATACCCCGAAGGGCTTAGGGCTTCGATTGGCGGATTCCCACATGGTAACCAGTTCGCAGGCGAATGGTTTTACGCCAATGAAACGTGTTAAGGAGATTAACCTGGGCCTCCGAAGGGAGGGCTTTCTACAGGCTCGAAGGGGAGTCCTTCGACCCGTTAGGAGGGTACATCATCATTTTCCAATTATAAAAAAAATCCAAAAATATATTTTTCTTATCTTATTATCTTTTATATATTAAACCAATAAGAATCTTCGTATCCTCTTACATGTTTAATTCTTATCTCTTTACCCTCTCATACCGTTTAATTCTTATCTTCTTATCCTCTTAACCGTTTAATTCTTATCTTCTTATCCCTCTTATTTTTTAATTCTCCACCATGTTCGATTCTTTTCCATCTCATCCCCATGATCCAAGGACCATGGAGGATTTCTTTCATTCGACACTCATCGGTAGAGGAGGACCGATCGCTCCAACAAACGATTTTGTTTTGAAAGATCATATGATTGAGTTTATTCAACAAATCTGCCAATTCCATGGATTTGAACATGAAGATGCTAATCATCATTTAAACAAATTTCTATCGATAACTCAATTCTTCAAGCAGAATGGAGTCTCTCACGACAGCATCCGTTTGAATCTCTTTCCCTTCTCATTAACCCATGAAGCCGAATCTTGGTTTTACACTCTTAAAACCAATACTAGTCATACATGGGAAGAGATGTGCCTCAAGTTTCTTTCGAAATACTTTCCATATTCTAAAACATTGCAGTTTAGGAGAGACATTCTTAATTTCCGACAATTGCATTGAGAATCAGTATTTGAAGCTTGGGAGAGATTCAAATATTTGCTGCAGAGATGTCCGGATCATAGAATTTTACTACTTGATCAAATCTTAACCTTCTATCATGGCATAAATATGATCGATCGAGACAAAATCATGTTGGCTACCGGAGGCAATCTCATGCGGAAAACTCCTCAAGAAGCTTATGATTTGATCGAGAATATGACACAACATCACTATCAGTGGGATACCGGAGTCCTTTCTGACTCTACCCCTGTTTTAAGTGAACATCATTCCGATTAATTTCCGCAGAGATTGCACAAATTGGGGTTCTTGGCAATCACAAACGTTATATTAATCAATATTGCCAGCAAAGGCTAGGTCATCCTAACACTATTTACTTTTCATACTCCGATGAAAGTGATGAGGATGAACCTCTTGAAGAAGAAAAATCAGAGATCAATCAACTCATTGAATACCCTTCAGATACCTTTTTAATGGGGAACGAGGAAGTCGACGTCAATCCTCTTAAGGAATTTGATGACCTTGATCCAATCCCAAGGGTATCCGAGGAACCTTTCGATCTTCTTGATTCTACTTCACATACTTTTGATACGACTATCACGAATCCTTTGTTTGATTTCAATTCGGAGTTTACTTTCATTTCAGACAATCAAATATTTGATATTTATAACAAGGAAAGTGATGAGTCCGACATGGAAACCGATATGGACGAGGTGCACATTTATAGCCTACAAAGTACCGCACAAGTCCCGCCTCCATATATCCTTCCGGAGCCCGAGAAAAAAGACGTACTTCATAAGAGTGATTATCTTCTCTAGGATTTCGCCGATGAACTCGCTCGCATCGATCCAATCCCACCGGGGGAAGAAGATAAAAACTTCGATTTTGAGTCAGATCTGAGAGAAATAGAATTGTTACTAAGTCATGATCCATCGACTAATTGTGCCTCTAGTCTGGGGGAGTTCGCCGATGAACTCTCCCACATCATATCTCCACCAGAGTATGATTACTCGGAGGGAGACGTATTGCCTATGAAGGAAACTATTCTTAATCTCCCTCCTGAGGTGCTTTTAGATCATGAACTTAAGAGCTTAAACGAAAAACTTGATATTGATGGAGATTCTCTCATAATTACTATCAGAATCTTTCTTCCTTTTCTCACATATGATGTGGTTTCTCCTCTCCTTCACTCCTTCGGGAGTGAAGATACCATCTTTGACCCCGACATCGTCGTTTCTAATTTCGATTTAGAGCTGCGGGTATCTCATCGGAGTGGAACTTTCGTATGTTTCAATGTTTATCCAAACATCTTGAACGAAAGTCCGATGGAGATTATATTTTCCACATGCTCCCCCAAGAACAAATGAATTCGGGGCGAGTCTAAGCTATACGACTCGATAAAAAACAAGCGCTTCGTGGGAGGCACCCCATGCTTATCCTTCTATCTTCTTTTCTATTTTCTAATAAGTGACGTGAGGAGGGCTACCTCTTCCATTTTTCGTGTTTCGTGGTTTTCTGTGATATGTCCAGGATTTCTCGAATAATGAAGACTCTCGTGCTCGTAGTTTGCTTCTCTCCACAAGAGTTTCATCATTCGTTGCTTATCCAATATCCTAAAATCTTATCGTTTTACATCTATCTTTTGGCATAATTAATAAACGGCCTTAGATTTTTGTAGGATAACCCGTACCTTTAAGACATTGGGGACAATGTCTCGTTTTAGTCTGGGGGGGGGGGGGTGATCTTTTGATCTGATTTTTGCCTTGCATTTTTTGCCGTTTACTCTCGCAACCCCGTTTTTCCTCCAAAAAGATGAAAAAAATCCAAAAAAATGAGAAATTTTAAAAAAAATTTGCAAAAAAAAAATCATAAGTGTTTTGACACTTTGTTGACTTTCCGCTGGAGAGAGTAGGAATAAAATTCTGACTTGACCGGGCGTGTTGAGCCCTAGCTTGTCTCCTTAACTTACATAATCTATAAGCTTGTGCTAGTCTTTTATACAAGGAGCTATAAAACGCGAATTCTTTTTAAGAGTTTGCAAGTTCCCATAATTGACTTTATATATGCATGGCTTGATTATTTGGCTAAGCATTCGCGGATCTTATTATTTAAGATTTTAAATTTGCGAAGAACGAGAAATGATAGAGTTGTTTATAAGTTAGATTGCTAAACGTGGAGTAGATGGATCTCTTTAGAGCTCATCGAAGTTACTTATGGCCTTTTGCTCCCACAAAATTGTTTCACCATATATAACTGTAAGAATAATTAAAGATGTTAGGTTTTGCCAATGATTAGTTCTCGGTCTTCTTAAAAGAATCCTTGCTTTAAAAATTGGTTACACATCAAGGTTACTTAATAAATACGTTTAATAATAATAAGTTAAGTGCTCTAAGCTACGGATTCGAGATCGGGCCTTGGATCCTTATTTCTGGAAGGCGTAAGGTCTTGGCTACCCTCTTGCACCGGCCCTTAGACCTCTAGTTTAGGAATGTGTGAAGGCTTGGTCTAACCACCTTAGATCCTCATTTCAGGAATGTCTAGAGTCTTGGAACACTCCGTTGTAACGGCCCTTGGATCATTTATTCCGGAAGGTGTAAGGTCTTGGAACTAAACCGTGAAGCTCCGTCGTTTAGGGTACGCAAGTGAAAAGTTAGTAAAAAAAAAAGGGATAATGATATGTAAATGTATCCAACTTGACACCATATACTAAGTTGTACAATGAACTATTTTTTTCGTAAAAGAATACATGAACTTACTAATCTTGACTATGTTGTGTATTAACGGGAGATTAATGCGTTTACCGTTTGTACTTAACACGCTGGCAGCCACGTTGGATATCCACGTGGCAATTTTTTTTTTCTTTTTCTTTTAAAGACTGATTAAGCACAAGTAAATAAGCAATTTTTATAAGTACAACTATTTTTGGAAACTAACAATAAGCACAGAAATAAGCTAAAGCAATTATCAAATAAGCAATTTTTGAAAACAAGCTAAAGCAATTATCAAATAAGCTATAAGGCTGACTAGAACTAATAAGAAGACTGAATAAGCTAAAGTATACTAGATGAATTATGAACAAGCTATAATTTAGAAAAGTAAGCTACAAAATAAAGCAAAAAAGCACCAAAGATCAAATAAGCTACTGATGGTTTGATGTGCAGGCAAAACAGTCCAAAAGGGGACTTTTAAGCTTAATAAAAAGCTAAAGGATAAGCTTCAAAATACACAACAACTGAAGATTCTTAAAGCTCATAAGCCAAATAACAAGAAGGCCAATTTTTAGACCTTAATAAGCTTATTCAGAGCTTATAAATAAGCTGAAGAAGAGGCCAATCAAACCAACTTCACACTGATGATCAGTGGGCATTTGTTTAATAAGCAGCTTTTTGAGCTTATTTTTAAGCTTCAAAAAGCTAAAGTAGGGACTAAAAAGTGGAGGAAACAAAGATCCAGTGGCAATAAACAAAATTAAGCAATAAACATCACAATTAAGCTCTTTGAATTATCCTAGAATTCTGAATAAGAACTGATGAGAACATGATGGCTACTCCCACACTTCGAATACATCGTCACAATCGCATTCCCAACACTCACATTTCCATCAAACAAAGTGACTGAATCCCATCTTTATCTCCTCCTCACCAGGGTTCACCTCTCTCTCATATTTCGCCTCAATCAAATCCAACGCACACGTCTCGGATGCAAAAACAATAGCACCATTACTTCTCCTACCCATAACGAAAGGCCTAAAAACATAAGGATCCCTAACTGCAACCAGCTTATCCTAAGTAATAAAAACCATACTATAAGCCCCTTTCAGCTTCTCACAAGCCTCAACAATCCTCAAAAAGAAAGGCCTTTGTTTACTAATAGCAATCAAATGCAAAACAACTTCAGTATCACTGCTAGTACCAAAAATAGAACCATGATGGCTACTCCCACACTTCGAATACATCGTCACAATCGCATTCCCAACACTCACATTTCCACCACCACTCCTACCCCTTCTGCTATCTTCTCTACTTCTACCCCAGCACCAGTTATCCCTTCGTCTGTTCCAGCTCCAGTTTTCAGTTTTGGGTCTGCTACTTCAACAGCACCAACAATTTCAGTGGCGTCATTCTTTAATGTCTCCAACGGATCTCAGGCAAACACATCAGGCAACATCACACCCCAACCCATCATTTCCTTAAAAAGATGAACCACAATGTTTGCAGAATGCGGTGTACCCAGCTGAGAGTATCCGTTGATTAATGAGTTCCAACATACAACATTCTTATTCTGAATTGTGTCAAACACTAGACGCGCATCTGTACAATAACCACATGAACCATATAAGTCAACAAGTGAACTGCTAATGAAAACATCGCTCCCCATTCCTATCTTCGTGACAAGGGAATGTAGGTTTTTGCCTGTATACAGCGCCTTAAGGTTCGCCAATGCATTAATAGCACTAGAAAGACAGGATGAGTTCGGACTGATCCCATTTTCAACCATTTGGCGAAAAAGTTTAATAGCCTCTACTGAATTTCCTTTTTGGCTATACCTCGAGATCATAGCACTCCAAGAAACTTCATTTATCTCTGGCATATCATCAAAAACCTTTCGAGCTTCCTCCAAATCCCCTATCTCAACATCCAAATCCTCCAAATCACCGTCCAAGAAATCACATCTTTCTTCCCCATTCGTTTAAATACTCTATGCGCCATTTCTGGTTTTCCCAACCTCAAACAAAACGTTATAAAAGAATTACAAACCGAAACATCATTCTCAAACCCAACCTTAACAACCAAACCCAAAACACTACCACCCAACGCAAACTCACCCATCTCACCACACCCCCTCACAACCGAAACAAAGCAATAGATTTGTAATAACGCAATCAAATTAAACGTATATTATGTAATCATACCTTAGAAATCATTCAATTTGTAACTAACGCGATTGATTGTAGTTTGATTGAAAATATTAGGGTTGGAAAAATTGGGGGAAACGTTTTTAATGTTGATGAAATGGTAAATAAAAGAGAGAAATAATTAATAATATAATGGAATAACGGAGTCAAACGGGTCAAACGGTCAAATAACGGAAGTTTTTAATAATAAAACGGAGTCAACGCCACGTGTATTGCCAACTAAGCTAAAATACTTGCCACGTCAATCGGGTACACAACATAGTCAAGATTAGTAAGTTCATGTATTCTTTTACGAAAAAAATAGTTCATTGTACAACTTAGTATATGGTGTTAAGTTGGATACATTTACATATCATTATCCCAAAAAAAAAAAAAAAAAAAAAAAAAAAAAATTATGAAAAATGAAAAAAATGGTGATGAATGAAAAAAGAGAAAAATGCAAATGTCAAAAATATAAATAAAAACCTTGATGTGGACCTCATTTTCAAAGCAACGGTTCTCGAGAGAAGATTGAAAACTACTTAGCGTCTTAATTTAGTATCTTTATCGGACTAAAAACCTATCGAAACGAGAAAATATGAAGCAATTCATTTCTCACCAAAAATAAAATAAATAGAGGCAAATTAGGAAAATAGGAGCAAGAGGTAATTACACAAGTAACTTCCATGGGTAGTGTTGGCATCTAACTTGTAAATAGACAATGATTTCGTTTTTAAGCTTAGTTTGGGGACTCGTGAAAAATCAGGGACGACGAATTTTATCCGTATGGTCACTTCTTTATGAGTCGTGTTTCCTACTCGTTGACCCTAAAAGTTATTGATAAATAATGATTGTCAACAAAGCCATCACATGATAATAAGAAAAATATAAAAATAGAATAAAAAGGAAAATCGGGGAGTTTTTAGAACTTAAAGATTTCCTAATCTCTTTTGAAAATTTTGCTACTTTTCAAAGTTAGTAAAAAGAGGTTGGAAATTTTTGGTTTCAAAAAAACGTGTTTTTATAACATTGCGTGAGGACACAGCAATATCTTAGTCTGGGGGATTTTGGTATGTGCTTAAACACATACCTTTATTTGACCAAATTAAGACCCAAAACGACCAAAAACTAACCAAAATGCCAAAGATATTTGTGTTTTTGTGTTTCTTTATATGCAGGTACGGATATCATGAAATATGGACAAAAATCAAGAAAACCCGAGAAAACGAGCACGAGATTTGGAAAAGTGACAAAAGCCAAAGCCGGGGAAGAAAATAATCAAAGTTTGAGCTCAAATTGTCAAAAAGACCCTTGGAGATTCATAAAGTTGCAAAAAAAAAAGACCTTTAGATGAAGTTTGAAGAGAATGGCAGAAAAAGTCCCTTTAATTCACAACTTGGCAGTTTTTACCCTTAAACCTTATACCTAATTCCAAACTAAATATAAAACTCTTAAACTTAAAACCAAACCCCATTTAACCCACAATTCAAACAAGCCCCCAATCCATAAACCCACAGCCCAAACCATTACCAGCCCAACCTTTATACCCCAACCCGGATCCATACCTTCTACCCGGTCAAATACTTTACACCCGGTCAACCAAAAATAATAAACAAAAAAATATAAACCCGCGCCTTTTTACTGTGCTTCTTCCTCCCACACTTACCCTGCTACCCCAATCCATATTTACCCTCACTTAATGACCTTCTAGAAGGTCTGACATGTGATGACACATGGAATGCCAAGGTGGAAGAATGAAGCAATTTCATTGGTCGAAACACATCACTAAATGATCCAACGGCTATGAATGATAGATTGGAGGTCAAGCTAAAGATCAGGGGCTGTGATTTGAAGTCTAGGAGCTTCTCAAACCCTAGCTGCACCCTTCCAAGCTCAGCTATAAAAGGACCTCTTCACCTCACGAATGGGGCTGTTAGATTATTAGGATTAGGAGTCGGGTTAATTTAGATTAGATTATGTTTAGCTTATTTTAGCTTATTATTGCAGCTTATTATTACTTTCCTCATCAATTTTTAACTCTGTAATCAAATTTAAGTTTTTCATTAAAGTCAATGTAAGTCAACTTTACTTTTTGGCTTATTCCTTCTGCTTATTTGCTTATTCCTGGCTTATTTGCTCTTGTTCTTATCATCTTATGTTAATCTGATAGGTTGTTAGTACTTGTTTAGATTTTGCCTTAAAAATTCTCAAAAAGTCAAAAATAGTCAAAGTGCTTACTAGTTTATTCTCAGTTCTTCTTTTCAGCTTATTTTATCTTGTTTATGCTTAATTTAGTTAGTTTTATATTTGACTTTCAATGCTCAGCTTAATTTGGTCTTAATAGTTTGAAAATCACCAAAACAGTTCCATTAAGGACTGTTTGACATAGGACCAAAATGGGTCAAAACTGAAGTTCAACTGTTCATTTGCATGTTTCTTTAGTTCAATCCAGTCTAGATAATGATAGATTAGTTGTTTGAAGTTTGGTTTAAACTATTTTATAGTGTTAGTTGGACACAGGTCAGTATATTGAGTCATATTGGACTGAGCAGCTCATTTAAAGCTGCTGATAAGCTCATACCTATTAAGCCCTTTATTTAGCATTTTTAATTCCTTAGTAGTGCATTTAGAAGCTCTTGAAATGATGATAATATTTCATTAGGTTTTGGAGTACCTCAGTTCATTTTTGCATAAATTCTGCATATGCCTGCATCAGTATAACTGTCCCAACTTAGCTTCCTCCTTGCTCATATTTCTGCTTATCTAGGTAAAATTATTGTCTGATATTTTTGTTCCTAGATACTTAGTACTACTAGCTTTATCTGTTTTAGCTTATTGTGATATTCAGAGCTTATTTGGAAGCCCATTTAGGCCTGCAATATAGAGTTTTTTTTAACTGTTTGACTTTGATTCAGTGCTTATTGGCCTTTGAGGATTACTTATTCAGCTTTCTTAGCTAATATAGATTATTTCTCAGTTTGCTTTAGCTTATTTAGGCATTTGCTTGTAGTCCCTAGCTTTTAAATAGCTTTTTCAGTTTTAAAAATTTTCTTTTTAGCTTTTATTTAGAACTGTTTCCTACTTCTGCTTATTTCTTGCTTATTTTCAGTTTTCAAAAAAGTTGTTTTTACAAAAGTGTTTTATTTTTAGCTTATAAACAATTTTCAAAAAGAAAAAAAAATCAAAAATAAATAATTTTTCAAAAAGGGAGTCTCAGGGTTCGAACCCTGGTCCCTTGACTCACACACACATGCCCTTCCCAGTATGCTCTAGTTATGCTTAGGATTCCTAGTGCAAAATTTATTCTTTAAGCCTTGATTTCTATTTTGCTTTAATAAGCTGTTTAGCTTAAATACTGCTTATCCAAGTGAGCTTTTTCAAATCTTTTATTTTTCTTACATTTAAAATAGCTTAAAGTATTTTCCATAAAAATTTCATAATTTTCTGATTTGTTTTACTATTTTTCATCAATTAATTTCTTAAACTTGGTTTTTAATTCATAATAATTAAAATATTAATCAGAAAAATATAATTCTTTTTCTCAAAATTTTCTTTTATAATTTAGAACTTAGGAAAAATACATTTCAGTACCTAGGGTTAGTATTCCATAGATTTCACTTTTATTCTCGGGATTAGCCCGGGAATGTGCGTTTTTAGATTTATTTTGCGTTTTTATGATACGTTTGCCTTAGTTTAGTTTTTCCCTCGCGTTATTAATTATTTTTAGATTTTATTTCATTAATTTAGTTTAGAAACCACAATCACTCACTTTATTCACATTCACTACACGTTTCACGTCCCGAGAACACGATATTCCATTCAACCTTCGTCGGGACAACGAACCGGGTTTTGCATATTTTCATTTGCAATTCCTTTGGATTATAATTTGACAAACATCAGTCTTCCTCGTCTCCATGATAAGGCTTGAGAAAGCTAACGTGGAAGATCAGGTGAATCTTCAACTTGGGCGGTAGTTGAAGTCGATCAGAAACTTCCCCAACACGTCCAATCACTGGGAAAGGGCCTTCATACCTCCGTATCAATCCCTTATGCACCTTCCTCAATGACTTGAATTGTTGAGGCAAGAGCTTCACCATCACTTGGTCTCCGACCTCGAACTCGACGTGTCTTCTTTTCCCATCTGCCCACTTCTTCATCTTCTTAGCCGCTTTGTCCAACGAAGCCCGGGCCAAATCCGCTTGCTCATGCCATTCCTTCATCGTCTTGTAAGCGGCCGGACTACTCCCCTCGTATGATGCGGCTAAGGCATTAGGAGTCAATGGTTGGCGCCCCGTGACCAACTCAAAAGGACTCTTCCCCGTGGCTTCACTCCGTTGCATGTTGTAAGAGAAT
This sequence comes from Artemisia tridentata subsp. tridentata, assembly GCA_021014915.2. Lineage (NCBI taxonomy): Eukaryota > Viridiplantae > Streptophyta > Magnoliopsida > Asterales > Asteraceae > Artemisia > Artemisia tridentata. The sequence continues at coordinate 419,826,788 of CP139506.1, forward strand.
TGAGCAACATCAAGGAGTTTAGCCCAATCATGTTGGTTGGCACTCACATAGTGCCGAAGATAGAGCTCCAATAATGCGTTTACCCTCTCCGTTTGCCCGTCCGTTTGGGGATGGAAACTCGTAGAGAAGTTCAATTCCGTCCCCATGATCTTGAACAACTCCGTCCAAAAGCGCCCCGTGAATCTAGGATCTCGATCACTAACGATCACATGTGGCACTCCCCAATACTTCACCACATTCTTGAAAAAGAGCTTAGCCGTATCGTCTGCGGTAACGTCGGGTGGTGCGGCAATGAAAGTTCCATACTTCGAGAATCGATCGACCACCACGATAATACTCCCACTTCCTTCCGACTTCGGCAAGCATGTGATAAAGTCCATGGAAACACTCTCCCATGGTCCCTTGGGCGTAGGTAAGGGCTCCAATAATCCTCCGGACTTCTTTTGCTCTATCTTATCTTGTTGGCAAATAAGGCACGTCCGCACGAATGTCTCTACATCGTCCTCCATCCTTGGCCAATAATAAGTGCCTTCGACTAATGCCAACGACCTCTTAATCCCTGGATGACCGGCCCACTTCGAATCATGACACTCCTTCAAGATTATCCGCCTAAGATCACCCCACTTAGGTACGTAAAGCCGATCTCCTTTGGTGAACAACATGTCTCCCTTAAGCCAAAATCTCAGAGTCTTTCCTTCTTTTGTTAAGGCCACGATCTTCTTGGCAAAAGGATCATGTTCCAATAATTCCTTGATTCGGTCTTGGAGGAAGAATTGGGCTTGGGTGACTTCCGCAAACTCCGTCTTGCGACTCAATTCATCGGCTACCACATTAGCCTTCCCCGACTTATACTACAAGTGATAGTCGAACTCGGCTAGGAAGTCTTGCCAACGAGCTTGCTTGGGACATAACTTCTTTTGGGTTTGAAAATAACTCGTGGCAATGTTATCCGTCTTGATCACGACTCTCGAACCCAACAAATAATGTCTCCAAATCCTCAAGCAATGGACGACCGCCATCATCTCTTTCTCTTGCACCGTGTACTTCCTTTTCGTCTCATTTAACTTCCGACTCTTGAATGCAATCGGGTGTCCGTCTTGCATTAGAAATCCTCCAATAGCAAAATCCGATGCATCCGTATGTAACTCTGATGAAGCGAAAAGTGTACCACTTTTAAGGGGTCATTTAAGCCCTAAATCGTATTTATTTGATCAAATATTGCCCTAAATCGTTCCTTTTGTCATTTTAGGTACTTTGGAGAAGAAATCTGGAAAAGGAAGCATTTTGGACGTTTTTGGAGCATAAAAGTGAAGAAAACGACAAAGTCTCAAAATCGGCTAAAAGTTACCTTAGACGGCGTCAGAAATTACCCTGGACGGCGTCATGGCTTGGCAAGAAAAAGGTGGATATGAAAATTACTCATGATAAGCCAGTGAAATTTGCATGGGAATTCTGACGGCGTCACCATTTGGAGTGATCAAGGTCGTCACGGCTTAATTTAAAGAGGGACGGCGTCACGCCTAATTCCGACGGCGTCAAGCCTTGATAAGCCAGAACGGATTTTGGAAAGCTAAAGAGGGACGGCGTCAAGAAGGCCATCCGGGAACCCTAAAAGCGGCGAGGTGACGGCGTCACACTCCATAACGTGACGCCGTCAGATCTGAAAGTCTATATATAGTTTTGCAATTTTTTGTCATTAGTGTGGAACTTATTGGGGAACTTTGTGTGTGAAAACCCTAAGACGATTTTAGCAGCTTTTTCAAGGCTTTTTGCCTTGAGATCTTCCATGTTACATTGAAGATAAGTTATCAATTAATCATTCAATATGTCTATGTGTTGTTTGATTCTATCTTGTTCTTGTCTTTTGTTTAACATGTTAGGCTAGATTTATCTTGTGTTTGCTTAGATATAATGAAACCTAGCTATTGATTATTGGTTATTAGTGTGTTATTAGTTGTATTGGATGATTGTTCATCTATGTTAGGCTTAAGAAAACTGGCTAACTTCCTATTCGGTAACTTGCTTGAACGTCTTAAGAAACATGAACCAATGCGTACTAAAGGTTTTTATGGTTGTATTTAATGCACAAGCGAATTCTAGTGATCCCATGTTAGGAGCTTCCTAGCCGGCTCGACATAGGAGTGAAGTAGGAGCTTGTAGAGTTGGGGAAGTACGTACGCCACCCCACGATTGGTATTAAGGAATACACCCGTCATCCACGCAATTAATACACACTAATCAACCGGTAAAAGATAGTTAGGGAGTAAGGAAATCTAAGTAAACACATTTCTCTCTACATAAGTTTTACCACCTTTTAATTTTCTGTTATTTTATTTTATTTGTATTCGTAGTTATTTGGGTTAGTTGACTAGCAACTAATTCCGCCCACTCTTTCAAACCCGAGATTTTACTTGCTTTCATAAAAATATAAAAACATAAAAAGAATCTTCTCTCACCCTTAGACCTATTAGAGTAGTTTTTCATACCTAACGAACACTATTCCCTGTGGAGAACGATCAATCCCCCGTACTTACCACTACACTATACTACATCGGTCAGGTACACTGCCTGGTGGGGTTGTAAGCCTCTTGAGATCCCTCGAGAGGTAAAACCTGTTGTAAGGTTGCAAAACCACGCATCAAGTTTTTGGCGCCGCTGCCGGGGAATAGTTATTGTTTAGGTTGAATTTTTATTTTATAGGTCTACTCACTAGATTCCTTTCTAGTGAGATTTTTATTTTATTTTTTCTAGGTTTTCTTTAGTCTATCTATTTTCTTCGTTTCTTTGTTCGTAACCATTACCATCCGACATCATGGAAGGTGGTAATATCCTCGATCCCAACAAACCACCACCTCCTAGAGCCCGTACTTTAGGAGAGTACTCCCGTCCTAGCCACCATGGCTATCGAAACACCATTGAGCTCACTCAAGGAGCCAATGTCACACCCTTGCGATCCGACACCATCCGGTTGGTGCAAAGCGGATGCGCATTCCATGGACTTCGTTCTGAAGATCCTAATCAACATCTCAAGGACTTTCTCAAAATCGTTGATTCTATAGACCTTGATGTTGCCACTCGAGAGACGACCCGACTGCGTCTCTTTCAATTCTCTTTGCGGGACCAAGCTAGTCAATGGCTAGAGCGTCAACCCGCAGGATCCATCACCTCTTGGGATGATCTCACCACTCGTTTCCTTGCTCAGTTTTTCCCACCGGGAAGAACTACCAAGCTAAGGAAGGATATCTTGATGTTTGAACAACGTCGAGGCGAAACCCTCTATGGGGCATGGATTCGATTCAAGGACTTACTCCAAAAAGTCCCTCATCATGGCATAAATCTCTGGCTTCAAATCCAAATCTTCTATGACCATGTTGATTACCACACCAAGCGTGCCATCGATCGAGCCGCCGGGGGCAGATTGCGCGACAAAAGCGCTGAGGAATCATGGGAGATCATTGATGAGCTTGCATCCGACGATGATGAATTGTGGCAAGTCTCCCACGACGTACGCTCGGCGGTCAAGACATATTCATCGCCCGATACAGCCAATCAAATCACTAAGGAAAGCGTTAGTGAACTTGAGAAAAGGGTTGCATATCTTATGGAAAAGCAAAAGAGACCCTTAAGTCCACAAAAAGCAACGATTAACTCGGTCTCAAGCGTTAAGCAAATACCATTGTCCGAATCACCCCGTAGGGAAAATACTAAACCCTTCCATAAACACGCTCAACCCAATTCACCACCTCAGGAACTTAGTCCAGCATTCGAAGCTCGAATGAGAGAATACATGTCAAACCACTCCGAACGGTTGGCAAAATTTGAGGAAGCCGTCTACAAACAGAAGGAGGAAATGGAAGAGAAGATGGCGGAGATGATGAACCTTTTGAAAGAATACACAAATACAAAAGCTCCTAAAAATGTGCTAGTGCGAAAAGATGTTGAAATTCCCAACACTAAATGTGTTAACGCCGTCTCCGTCGTCCAAGAGGGCGAAAATGATGGAAGAGGGAAGTTGATAACTATGGAAGTTAACAAAATTGACCTCGTCCCACTTAATGACGGAAACACCAATGCCTACACATGCGATTCCGACAAGGGAAAGGAGGCGCCCACTGAGGAGCGCCAATTGGAAGAACCACCAAAGTCACAACAAGTGAGGCATTACTTGAAGCACGAAATAAACAAGGAAACCATAAACGATTGGGTGGGAAACTATCGACGTACTCATCTACCCAACAAGGAGTCCAAGAGGATGGAACCGGATGATGAATCCGACACATTACCCGGAGGGCAATTGTATGAGTGCCTCATAAGACAAAAGTTAGTGGAAAAGCAGGAATTCTACGGGGTCTTTGAAATACCATGCAGCATTGGAAAACTCAAGTATCTGGATGCGGTAGCTGACCAAGGTTCCGACGTAAATTTGATGCCTTTATCCGTTTATGTCCAGTTAACCGACGAACTGCCATCCATCACCCGTACTAAACTCTCCTTTGCAAAACATTCCTATGAGTACCCGTTAGGAATTGCGGAAGATGTGTTGGTCAACGTTGCCGGATTCCTGTATCCGGTCGACTTCATGATTATTGAAAGAAATGACATGAATATGCCAATAATCCTTGGGGCACCCTTTCTCGCGACCACTAGGGCACAAATCAATTACGAAAAAAGTACCATCCAAATGAAGAAGGGGAAGAAAACAATAAACTTCCCAACGATCCCACGACATATACGAGATGTTGCTCTACAAAAGAAGATGGAGGCGAACCCCAATATAATCCGTGGTAAGGTTCGAGAGAAAATCCGTGCATGGGAGGCAAGGATTAAGAATTACAAGGAAAATGAGATTAGAGAATGTAAGGGCGGAAATGACGATTATATTGAGGCTGATGAGCAGACCAATAAGCCCGTGGAATTTACAAAAGGAGACTCAGTACTCCTAAGGCATTCAGAAACAAAAGCACCTACCGATGAACAAAGTCCCTGGTGGTACGGACCATTCACAATTAAAAATCTACACCAAGATGGGGTAGTGAGCTTGACCAGCAAAGGAGGAGGTGAAGTGATAGCGAATGTCGAGCGATTGAGACACCACCACCCTGATAACAAGGATTATATCTATCAGGGATACGTCATTATGAATGATGGAAAAACGTAGAACCCGTGACTTTGAGTCTAGCTACAAGACTCGTTAATAAAGAAAAGCGCTTCTTGGGAGGCAACCCAAGTTTTATTTGCTTTGTGTGTTTACTTATTTGTTTGTTTGTTTTTATTTATTTCCGTATGTGTGTTTAATTTTTATTATTATTGATTCATGTTAAAAACTAAGTTGTGAAAATGCTTTATTTTTTTTTAACTTCGTCTTAACTACATATAAAGGTATTTTGCAAAAGTTAACTGTAAGGGAAATCCAAATCGGTTTATTAGAACACAAATGAACATGAATCGTAATAATAATAAATTAGCATACATATTAGTGTTTGTTTGAGTCAAATGCTTGTATCGAGTCATAATGATGTTTTGCAGGAATCCCAGGAAGTAAGGTATAGGTTTTTCCAAAATTTTTCCGGAAACGTAACATGAGAATTCTGTCAGATCATTTCTGACGGCGTCAGGCTTTACAACCTGACGGCGTCAGGTTTAATTTTCTGGAAATTTTTGAAAGTTTTGTTTTCATAAAAAGTTTTTATTAAATCTCTAACTTATAATCTCCAGGAATCTGCAAAATTATCATTCCACAAGCATTATATCCTTATATATAGAGTTTATCCCGCCGATGTTATGCAGGTTTTCGTGTTTGTTTTCTCAGGTTTAACAGGTTATTTTGGACAAGGAAATGTTTGTTGGATCAAGCTTATGGCGATGCATTAGTCATGGAGCTTCAACATTACTTTGGAAGAAGATCTAACCATGTTATTTCATTATCCACCGAGCGAATCAGGGGAGTATTTGATTTCATTCTTTTACTTTTTTTACTTTTACATTTGTTATTTGAACATTGGGTACAATGTTCATCTTAAGTGTAAGGGGGGGTAAAAGTACGATTAGAGAATGCTATTGCACTTGATTTTTGTTTGTTTAATAGTAGATGTGTAATAAAACTGAGATAAATACCTGTTAGGGCAATTTTAGTGCCAAATTTAAATTTTTTTTACAACACTTAGGAGTGAAACTTTGGTCTTAATGAGCATCTCACGGATAAGAGTTATATGACTAGCACAAAAACCGTACCACTAAAAAATTTTCCACCCCCAAATATGTGAGGTTCGCCCCTAGAATTGGTAGGAAAAGCATTTTGCTATGATGTGTGTACCGGTAGCACTTAGATTCTAGAACTTGCGTTAGGACCATTCCAAGGCCACAAGTGAGACTACATTCGTGTAGTTAGATTTACTACATGATAAGAGGCATTAGGATTAACCCATTGTTTTACACCTGTGTTTTTGTTATAATTACATTGGCTACATTGGTCAAGCAATTCTCCCACACCCTTTGCGTTGTACTCATTTTTAGTACACGATACCCCTAGTACACCCCTCAGAGCCTATCTTTTCGTTTCGACCTTTAAGCATTTTACTTAAAGGAAGAATTTGTTACACCCCACTAAAATGTACACCCAAATCGCCTTAGCCTACCTTGTATGCACTCATCTTTAGTGCATTATTGTGACAACATTTGTTTAAACCCAAGTTAATTATCTAATTGATTACATGGTTGCTAAGTCGAGTCATATCCTTGTACATATTGTTTTGGGACGATTGGGACTCATGGGTAAAGTACTAGTGTAATGGAGTAATGGGGAAGAACATCATTTATTACCCCCATATGTGCTAAATATTTTAAAAGTACTCCAAGTTTTTCAATTATCTTAATTCGAGTCATTAGAATAGTTATTTGTAAAGTTATGTAAAAATTCAAGTGTAAGGGGAATGCAATGCCCCTATGATGTATTATTTTGGATGGTAGGGCAAAAGTGTATGTCAAAAAAAAAAAAAAAAAAAAAAAATCAAAAAAATCAAGAAAAATACAAAAAAATGAGAAAAAGAAAAAAATAGAAAAAACATACGGACTACCATCCCGTTTCATTTTATGTTTTTTGTTACTTTTTTTTTTTTTTTTTTTTTTTTAGCTTAAGATTGAGTCGAGTCTTGGCTTAGCAACATTGTATAGTACATGTAATTAATCAAGATCTTTAACTCGCCACCAGTAAAATATCCTTTATCCAACAAAACCGTGTTTTCCTTTTCCCTACACCTAACGTTATAACCCATGTAAAAGCCCTCTTTGATAGTTTATCTTAGGTGCTTACGCCTAGTGGAGGAGGTTTTCGATCCTTTCCCAAGCCTATGGTAATCTATTTGCTATGACAGGTAGTGAGAGATATTATCCGTTTTTATTTATGAGATTTATTTTTATGACACTTGAGAGATGTGAGTATCTAAACACTACTTGTGAGGTGCTAGTTTGTAATCTCCGTGCTTATTATGATTAAAGTGGAACGAATATTTGTTGTAATTACTTTTATGTTAGCATTAAATGACCCCTAACTTGTATTTTGATTAGAATAAAAGCGCATTTGCTTGAGGACAAGCAAATCTCAAGTGTAAGGGTATTTGATGAAGCGAAAAGTGTACCGCTTTTAAGAGGTCATTTAAGCCCTAAATCGTATCTATTTGATCAAATATTGCCCTAAATCGTTCCTTTTGTCATTTTAGGTACTTTGGAGAAGAAATCTGGAAAAGGAAGCATTTTGGACGTTTTTGGAGCATAAAAGTGAAGAAAACGACAAAATCTCAAAATCGGCTAAAAGTTACCTTAGACGGCGTCAGAAATTACCCTGGACGGCGTCATGGCTTGGCAAGAAAAAGGTGGATATGAAAATTACTCATGATAAGCCAGTGAAATTTGCATGGGAATTCTGACGGCGTCACCATTTGGAGTGATCAAGGTCGTCACGGCTTAATTTAAAGAGGGACGGCGTCACGCCTAATTCCGACGGCATCAAGCCTTGATAAGCCAGAACGGATTTTGGAAAGCTAAAGAGGGACGGCGTCAAGAAGGCCATCCGGGAACCCTAAAAGCGGCGAGGTGACGGCGTCACACTCCATAACGTGACGCCGTCAGATCTGAAAGTCTATATATAGTTTTGCAATTTTTTGTCATTAGTGTGGAACTTATTGGGGAACTTTGTGTGTGAAAACCCTAAGACGATTTTAGCAGCTTTTTCAAGGCTTTTTGCCTTGAGATCTTCCATGTTACATTGAAGATAAGTTATCAATTAATCATTCAATATGTCTATGTGTTGTTTGATTCTATCTTGTTCTTGTCTTTTGTTTAACATGTTAGGCTAGATTTATCTTGTGTTTGCTTAGATCTAATGAAACCTAGCTATTGATTATTGGTTATTAGTGTGTTATTAGTTGTATTGGATGATTGTTCATCTATGTTAGGCTTAAGAAAACTGGCTAACTTCCTATTCGGTAACTTGCTTGAACGTCTTAAGAAACATGAACCAATGCATACTAAAGGTTTTTATGGTTGTATTTAATGCACAAGCGAATTCTAGTGATCCCATGTTAGGAGCTTCCTAGCCGGCTCGACATAGGAGTGAAGTAGGAGCTTGTAGAGTTGGGGAAGTACGTACGCCACCCCACGATTGGTATTAAGGAATACACCCGTCATCCACGCAATTAATACACACTAATCAACCGGTAAAAGATAGTTAGGGAGTAAGGAAATCTAAGTAAACACATTTCTCTCTACATAAGTTTTACCACCTTTTAAATTTCTGTTATTTTATTTTATTTGTATTCGTAGTTATTTGGGTTAGTTGACTAGCAACTAATTCCGCCCACTCTTTCAAACCCGAGATTTTACTTGCTTTCATAAAAATATAAAAACATAAAAAGAATCTTCTCTCACCCTTAGACCTATTAGAGTAGTTTTTCATACCTAACGAACACTATTCCCTGTGGAGAACGATCAATCCCCCGTACTTACCACTACACTATACTACATCGGTCAGGTACACTGCCTGGTGGGGTTGTAAGCCTCTTGAGATCCCTCGAGAGGTAAAACCTGTTGTAAGGTTGCAAAACCACGCATCAAACTCGAAAGGCATGGTCACATCCGGTAGTCTCAACACCGGTTCCTCCATAACCGCCTTCTTTAAACTCTCGAACGCCGCTTGACACTTCTCGTCCCATATCCAAGCTTTGTTCTTCTTCAATAGGTCCGTCAATGGAGATGCTATCACCGAGTAACCCATGATGAACCTTCGATAATAGTTCACCAAGCCAAGGAAAGATCTCAACTCCGTCACCTTGGTTGGTGATTCCCACTCTTGGATAGCTTTTACTTTTGCCCCGTCCATCATCAATACACCGTCTTTGATCTTGTGTCCCAAGAACTCGACTTCGTATTGGGCGAATGAGCATTTCTTCAACTTCACATAAAGCTCGTTGTCTCGCAACACTTGGAACACCTGTTTCAAATGCAAGACATGCTCCTCCAAGGTATGACTATAAACAACAATATCGTCCAAGTATACCACCACAAATTTATCAAGGAACGGGTGAAACAACTTATTCATGAGGGTGCAAAATGTAGCGGGAGCATTCGTTAAACCAAAAGGCATGACTAAGAACTCGTAAGAACCATACCTCGTGACACACGTCGTCTTAGCCTCGTCTCCCTCCGCTATCCGTACTTGGTAGTACCCTGATCTCAAGTCTAACTTGGAGAAGTATCTCGCCTTTCCAAGTTGGTCAAACAAATCCGCAATAAGAGGAATAGGGTACTTGTTCTTGATCGTTACCTTGTTAAGTGCCCGGTAGTCTATGCACATCCGCAAGGATCCGTCCTTCTTCCTTTGAAATAGCACCGGCGCACCATATGGGGCCTTCGAGGGTCGAATATAGCCCGCATCCAATAGATCCTTGAGTTGTTTACGCAACTCCTCCAACTCCGGTGGTGGCATTCGGTAAGGGGCTTTGGCGGGTGGTTTGGAACCCGGTTCCAACTCGATGGTATGATCCACCTCCCTCCTAGGTGGTAGCTTCTTGGGCATCACGTCCTTGAACTCATCAAGTACCCGCTCGATCTCCTTCGGTACCTCCACTTTTCCCGACTCCTCATCCATCTCCAACCTTGTCACTGCCAAATAACAAGGCTCGCTCTTGTTGTACCCCTTCTTGAATTGCATGGCCGAAAGGGTCTTCGTTCCACACTTAGAATCCCGCTCCGTGCTTACCATGCAAGTTTTTCCACCATCTAGGATACATAAAGAGTTAGCAAAGGGCATAGGGAAAGCTCGTACCTTATCAAGAAATTCCAACCCAAGAACCAAATCGAAATCATCCATCGGGACCACCGACAAGTCAATCGTCCCTTCCCATTCTCCAATCTTTGCCCGAACATCTTTAGTCACGCCTTCCATCGACTTGGCCTTCGAGTTTACCGGCTTGAATGTTCCACTCCCTTTCGTAGCTTTAATCCTTAGCCTCTTGGGTTCATCAACCGAGACGATATTATGAGTGGCACCGGAATCAACTAGAGCACACACCTTGATCCCGTTGATGGTTGCTTCCACGTATTGTAGGCCCTTTCCTACAACTTTGGCACCTCCATCTTGGGCTTGATTGCATTCAAGATCCTCATCGAACTCATGCATCCACCATCGCCCGTACCTTCGTCTTCATGAGCTATCATTCCGTTGAGGCTTGCTTTCTTAAGGCAATCTCGAGCTCTATGAGGTCCATCACATATGAAGCATCCACCCGTATTATAATTTGTTTTCAAGTCCTTGCCCTTTCTGGTTGGTGGTTTACGTGCATTATCATTCTTTGCTTGAGCGGCTGTCTCTCCCCCACATTTCTCTTGGTTCACCTTTAGATCCTTTGGCTTAGACGATTCCCTCCTTGTACTAAAGTCAATCAATGCCTTGGCATGGGCGATAGCCGTAGCAAGGTCTTGAACTCCACATCTTTCCAACTCCGTCTTAGCCCATCCTTGCAACCCATCAAGAAAATAAAAGAGGGAGTCTTGGTCGGAAAGATCTGGAATCTCCAAGACAAGTGTAGTGAATTCCTTAACATACTCCCGGATAGTTCCGGATTGCTTAAGTTTACGAAGCTGACTCTTTGCTTCGTTCTTAGCATTCTCTGGATAGAATTTCTTCTTAAGTTCTGTTATGAAATCAGCCCAAGTATTGATAGTACACATACCTCGCTCGATATCTCCATATCGACGTCTCCACCATAACACCGCGGTATCCTTCAAGTATTGGGTCGCCATCTTGATCTTGGAGTCGTCATCCGTGATTTTGACACCTTCCAAGTATTGCTCCATCTCCCACAAGAAATCATCAACTGCCCTAACCTCCTGCTTTCCCACGAATGATGATGGTTTAGGAACATCTATCTTCGGAGCATGATGACTAGCTTCGCCACCCCCATTAGCCATGGATCGCTTGCATAGCACCACATCGGCTTGCAAGTCTTCGATGGTCTTATAAATCTTGGAGATCTCTTCTCCAAACTCTTCTTGCATGTTCGTGACCTCATCCATGAGCATCTCCTTTAAGTCATGGATTTCACGCTTCAAGTCACCACTAAGAGTATTAAGGACGACCCTAAAGTCATCCCTCATGCTTGGAAACTCGGAGTTTAGACCTTCCAAGCCCTCAACTTGGTCCTTCAACTCCATCACGGATGTCTCAACACCCGTCAATCTCTTATCCAAACTCGACACAACGTCCTTAGACGTACCTCTCTTCTTGAGGTTTTGACGTTGATCATCTCGACCCCGAGTCTCGTCAAGAACCATACTTCCACTAGCACCATTCTTCTCGATTTTGTTCGCCATCGCTTCGAATCAACCTGGCTCTGATACCACTTGTCACAGACTTGTCTCTACAAGGTCTTCCGTGTGGCAATTAGTCTCGACTAAGCTCAGCCTTGCTCGAATATTCAACGATGTATGCAACGAAAGAAAGCTTCAAGGATGGAACAAGTGGAATGTGTAAAATGATTTTTATTACTTAGAGAACCTTACACAAGAGAGATTACAAGTAATTTGTTGGATGCCCTCTACAAATGAGACTACCTCTATTCATACTACTAGGTACATGGTTCTACATTCTTCTATGGAAGCTTCTAGGATTTTCATAAGCTTCTAGGATTTTCATGAGGTTCTAGTAAGCTTCTAGAGCTTCCAACATCTTCTAACATATTCCAAAGGCTTCCAAGCTTATCCATGATCTTCCAAGAGAAGTGTAGAATAATCCGGAATCCCGAACAACCTTGAAAATAATCGTATCGAGTAGGCGGGTCGTGACATTATGCTAACTTAGTACTGCCACGAATCAACTTAGTACTGCTAATTGGAAAGTTTGTACTGCTAATGTGAATGCATTTGTTTATTCCTAATTTTCTGTAATTCTGTCTAAATCTTGATTAGTGGTTCGAGGTCGGGTTCAACTACTCAGCAACCCTTGTTCATAAGATTAATCAACGGCTTACTAACAACAGTTTGTTCATTTAACTGAGATTTCCTAACTGTTTCCTAACTGTTCAGGGATAGTTATGGTGGACCTCTTGAACCTCCACCACCTCTCGGTGGACTGGTTGGTGGTGAAAGTTTTTTCCTTAAAAAAGGGACAAAAGGGTTTGCGGGTCAACGTAACCCAACCTGCCCCGCCCATTTATAAATACTAACAAACAGCCTACTTAAAACCAAATCTATTTTGATCATTAATTCATTACCCAACCAGCCATTCCGCCTACTGTGCCACCTCTAAAAATGGAGTTCTATTGCTTATATGAAACATTAATGAAATAATATACTTACTGAGTTTGCGCTTGTCCTTAACCGAAAACGATTACGTTATTGCTGTTTTCACACTATTGGAAAAAACTGAATTAACAGCCTTTGCACCCAATCTGCAGTTTCTATTCCCCCTCCATGCTGAATCGTGTGTAAATGAACACTTATCCAGAACAGCGATACCTTCTTTTATCGTCACAATAGTATTTCCTTGCAGCACTTTCCTTCCATACCATTTCCTGACAATCTTATTGTCAAATTTATTAGAAGACAAATTCTCTGCCTCATCATTATCAGAATCACCCTCGAGAACGACTATTTCAACTTCCATTGAAGCTGTAGCACCAGTAGTGACAATCTCCCCTAAGATCCAATCAACCAAAGCTAAAATAAAGGGTTTAGTGTCTTTTCCCTTAATATCAATTCCGGTGGCAACTGGTGTGGAGATTCCGTTTATGAACTGCAGTTGCAACGCGTGTGAGCTGGAAGTACTTGGTGTGTTACTAAAGTTCCTGATATATATGAAGTACAAATATGTAAGTCTTTTCCCCCCCTTTCGATAAGATCTACCACTTTATATTAGTAATTCTTTTAATTATTTACCATGTCATGCCTGTCATCAAATCCACGCCAAATTTCTCCCTTATCACGGAAAGAAACTTTTGCTGCTTTGTGTTGATCTGGGATACATGAAGCAACAATAAGTATTACTGATAACATATTTAGAAATTTGGACTTATTGATATATATTAATTGCAAGACAAAGCCAAAAATAGCCTTCAATTTACAAATCCCCTGTAACACAATATACAACTGGTCTCACCCAGACTACATATTTAATATTTTCATCTAAAAATACGCATATACATATTATATGCTATACAAACTGTAGGATCATGCACCTTGATAGATCTTATGAGCTTGGTAGACCATCTATGTAAACACAAACAACCTAAGAGAATCTCTATGAATTAAACTTGTATTCAGGCGGAAACTAAACACAAGAGTTAAAGAAGAATGAATAACTATAATACTTTGATCCTCTATGGATCGTTTATTTCACTAATGATAATGTTTTTGATAAGCGTACATAAACCCTAGCTGCAGGTTTCTTTTATAGACTAAGAAACCCTAATACAGCTCATAACAAACCGTGTAAAGAGATATACACTATCTCTTCTAAAAATAACTCTAACAAACATTCTAAACATACGGGATAACCCGCAGCAATGACTAACTAAACAGAAGAAACAAAATGAACTACCAGCAGGAACCAACTACAACAGGAACCATAACTACTAGCAGGAATGAATATAACTACCAGCAGGAATGAAAAATAAATATATTCTAATAATTCCTAACAATCCTCCCCTAAACTTGAATTTGACTAGGTTAACTTCAAGTTTCTTGGTAGATCTTTGACGTCCAGAGTTAGAGGATTGAACTTGATCTGCAGCAGCAACAATAAGGTAACTAGCAGCAACCAGACTATAACCAGCAGCAACAAGTAACCTTTATCTTTAAGTCCAAGTATCCAGCAGCAACAGAAGGAAACCAGAAGCAGCAACCATGACTATTTGTACATCAAAACTTTTAAGTTTCATACTATTCTCATCACATCCAGGTGTGTTAACTCCTGTGAGAGGTGAATCATTGAAAATTAATGGATTTGATGTCTCTTTACCAATAGCCATCACTACTGGAGTAGCCAATGTTTAGGTGTGTAAGACCATGGTACATTGATAACCATATGATTTTTAGTAAATCATCAACTGTAAACGGATTTGAGTTATCTTTACCTGTAGCCGTTTGCTTAGGACTAGCCAATTCTTAGTTTTAAGATAACCTTTGGTGAATTGATTACCAAATATGGTTGTCCACTGCCTTTACCACAAGCCATATACTTGTGGGCTAGCCAATTCTTTGGAACCCAAAAGGAAAATCCATGGCGAATTGAAAACCATTTCAACTCTCAGTAATGAAACATCGGTGAGTTGAGAACCCTATAGTTTTGAGCAAACTATTACAGCTATCAATGGATTTGATTATCACACCAGAGCCGTACCCTCATGGTGAGTCAACTCTTTCTTGTCTGTTAGACATGGTGAGTTGATTACCATTTGTTGTGTGGTTAAAAACCAACACTGTACCTGCAAATGGTTAGTATACAAGCTATTTTTTTTTAACCAAAACTTTAAAGAAAATAAAATAAACATAAAAGAAAATAAAGTAGAAACAAGAAAACAAAGAAAATGAAAAATATACAACAACAAGCCTCCCCTTAGACTTATACCTCCCCTCAATCTCAGCACTTAAGGATTAAGCATCCCAATATGGACCACCAAATGGTTAAATCTTGGTCCATCAAAAGCCTTGGTTAACAAATCAGCCACATTGTCATCAGTGTGAATTTTAAGCACTTGGATAAGATGCTTCTCATAAGCATCTCGTATAAAATGGTGCCTAATCTCTATGTGCTTTGTCCTTTGATGAAAAACAGGGTTCTTAACAATGCAGATAGTGCTTTGGTTATCAATAAAGATTTTAGTGTTCATGAAGTTGAACTCATAGTCTAACAACTGATTTTGCATCCAAAGTACCTATCCACAGCAGCTAGCAGCAGCAACATACTCTGCCTTAGTAGAAGATGTAGCCACTATAGTCTGCTTCTTGCATTGCCAAGAAACCAACCTTCTTCCCAAAAACTGACAACCCCCAGTAGTAGATTTTCTATCAAAGTTAGCACCAGCATAGTCACTGTCACTATAAGCTTCCAGCACAAAAGGAGAATCTCTTGGGTACCAAAGACCCAACTTAGGTTGTCCTTTTAGGTATTTGAAGATCTTCTTGACTGCATTCAAGTGTGAAGTTAATGGTGAAACTTGATGTCTGGAACAAGCACTGACTGCAAACATGATGTCAGGTCTAGAAGCTGTCAAATACATCAATGAACCTATCATGGATCTGTATAAGTGAACATTAACAGCAGCATCAGGTTCAGTATTAGACTTAGGCTTTGGAGCTTCATATGGTGTAGTTGCAGTCTTCACACTTTCCAAGTCAAACTTCTTAAGTATGTCTTGTACATACTTCTCCTGGCTGATAAAAATTCCATCAGGCTTTTGCTTAACCTGTAAGCCCAAGAAAAATGTCATTTCTCCCATAGCACTCATCTCAAATTCACTTTTCATCAATTTCTCAAATTCCCTACACCAAGCTTCATTAGTGGAACCAAAAATGATATCATCTACATAAACTTGAGCAAGGATGATATCTTTGTAATTCTTCCTAATGAAGAGTGTCTTGTCTATTGCCCCTCTTCTGTAACCATGTTTTAGCAAAAAGGCAGACAACCTGGCATACCATGCCCTTGGTGCCTGATGAAGGCCATAGAGTGCTTTTACTACTTTGTAAACCAAATCAGGATTCTGTGGGTCCACAAATCCCTTTGGTTGAGTAACATAGACCTCTTCTTCAATTCTACCATAAAGAAATGCACTCTTCACGTCCATCTGATAAACCACAAACCCCATGAATGATGCAAAAGCTAAAAACAATCGAATAGCTTCAACTCTTGCTACTGGTGCAAACACCTCATCATAGTCAATACCCTTCTCTTGTCGATGTCCTTGAGCAACCAACCGAGATTTGTTTCAAACCACAATTCCCCTAGCATCCCTTTTATTCTTGAGAATCCATTTTGTTCCAATTGCATGCTTTCCTTCAGGCAAAGGTACTAACTTCCAGACTTTCTGATTTTGAAACTGCTACATTTCCTCTTGCATAGCCTCAACCCAATCAGAATTATCAAGAGATTGAGCTACACTGCTTGGTTCTATTTGAGACAGAAAACAAGCATAGAGGCAATGAAGATAGTATGTATGATTACTCCTTAGCTGATCCTGAATATAACTCACAAATGCAGATTCTCCAAAACCAGGTTGTTTCAACTTGCTTCTTGTCTGAACAGGTGAATTGGGATCTCCAAGTATCAAAGATTGAGGATGAACAGTGTTAATCTTCTTGATAGCAGTGGGATCGACATCAAAGGTTGAGGCTTGATTAGAGATAGAGGGATTAATTTCACCATCATATGAGAAGTGAGTGAAGATGCCTGTGCTTGATTGATGATGAGGATCCTCCAACTTAGATCCTGAAGAGAGTGAATTCCCAAGGTCCGATGGACTTGGGTACCTTGGAGGCGGTTCATTGAAACCCATTGTATCAGCAGAAGAACTTGGGAATCGGAAAAGGTACATGGAGGTGGGGATGAGTGAGTGGTCTGACATATGGGGCTACTACAAAGTTTCCTACTCCTATTAATTATTAAAATTATATGTGTAGTAAAAAAAATGCATACAGTACTTTTAACTCTCATTTCCTAGATAACATGAATGTGTTTCACGTTAAAAAAAATGCAGAAGAAGTGGACAAAGAACCAGTAGGAATTGTGACATCAGCAGGAACAGAAGAGCTATCAGCAGAATTGGTAGTAGCAGCAGGAACCGGAACACCACCAGCAGAATCCAGATTCCTGCGGGCTTCATCATAAGCTTTTCGTAAGATCTCCTCTGTTTCTTGTGAGAATCCAAAACCAAACTTTTCAGCAGCTTCCTTGGCATCATGTTCTTGCCTTTGAAGCCTAGCAAGATCTTCAGCAAAACTTGAATTACCTTCAGCCTTATCAGAAGAATCTTTGAGCTCAGTACCTGAGAAGTGGTTAGAGGGAAAAGAAGGAACAACAATGGGTCGTTCATCACACTCTGAGTCTGAATCATCATCTGAGGTACCTGCATTGTTAGTATCATAATCATGTTTACCAACAGATTGATTAGCTTTGAATCTTGCATAACCTAAATTATCAGTCAGATAATCAAGGTCAAAGTACCACTCATGACCTGCACCCTGTACATTAGGTTTATCCTCAAGATATCTTAAATTGAGTGTCTCTTCTATTCTCTTAGCTGACAAATTATAAACCCTATAGGCCTTACTATGAGCAGAATAACCAACAATAAACCCCTCATCTGCCTTTCCTTCAAATTTTCCTAGGTGATCACTAGTATTCAAAATAGTTACATGACATCCAAAAGGTTTAAGATAACTGATGTTAGGAACCTTCCCAGACAAAAGCTCATAAGGTGTTTTGTTGTGGGGACTAGTAATAGATACCCTATTCAGAACATAACAAGCAGTGCAAACAGCTTCAGTCCAAAACATGGTAGGCAACTTAGAGTCAGCCAGCATTGATCTAGCTGCTTCTATAAGGGTTCTATTTTTCCTCTCAGCAACCCCATTTTGTTGTGGGGTTCTAGCATTACTATAATCCCTTTTAATCCCCTTAATCCCACAGAGTTCAATTAGGTTAGAATTTTTAAACTCTGTTCCATTGTCACACCTTATACTCTTAACCTTTTTATTTAGCTGGTTTTCTATTAAGGCAATAAAGTCCCTAATCACAGGATAGGTTTCATCTTTAGTACCTAAAAAGAAAGTCCAAGAAAACCTGCTAAAGTCATCTGTAATCACCAGGCAGTAGTATTTATGGTCAATACTTCTGATGGAAGTAGGACCAAAGAGATCCATATGAAGTAGCTGAAGAGGCTCCGTGATGGTGCTCACAGCAGTAATGGCCTTGTATGAAGCTTTGTGTTGCTTTCCTTTGTTGCAGGCAACACAATTGTGGTCATTGGTGAAGGTCTTGAGAGGGAGCCCATGTACCAATCCATTCTTGGCCAGTTTGTTGATGGTCTTGAAGTTCACATGTGCCATCCTCCTGTGCCATTTGGTAGATTCATCCACAGAAGCTTTTGCCACCAAGCAAGCCAAATCACCCTCAGGCTGGACATCATTCAAATTAAAGCTGTAAAGGTTGAACGTTCTTGGAACTTTAAGTACAACCTGACTCTCATCAGGTAACTTGAAATCTTTGGATAACACAAGACAGTCTGTTTCAGTGAAGAGAACATTGTTCTTCTTGTCACAAATTTGTGAGACAGAGAACAAATTAAAGTTCTGGAGTTCCTTCACATAAAAGACATTCTCAAAATCCAGCTTTGATGTCCTGATAGTTCCCTTCCCTGTTATCTTGCCATCTCCTCCACCAAATGTCACAGTCCCTCCATTAAAGGGTAAAAAATCATGCAGTCTCTCAATGTTTCCTGTCATACTCCTGGAACATCCACTGTCAACAATGCCTACATCTTTACTTCTAAGAGGATTATCCTACAACAAAAGAATACATACAACAATATGAGATACATGGGAGACCCAAGCCATTACCGACTTGAGCCTGCCTTGTGGATCAATAATAATTAAACCATGGAGATTGATGAGATCCACCATTGTTCTTGGACCGCATTCTCATATATTGGTCATTGTTTCTCCAAGAACAACCTGCTGAGGACTTAACAACAGTTTCCCATCTTGCCCCCTCCCTTTGCATTGGGTCATAATAATACACAGGCCTATAATCATTCTAAAAATAAGTGCTTGTAGGTATGTAGAAAGGTCTAGCAGCTTTTCTTTTCCTACCAGCAGGATTGGGATTACCAGATGGAACTGGCTTACCAGCAGCAACAGGCTTACCAGCAGCAACAGGTTTACCAGCTGCAACTGGCTTACCAGCAGCAACAGGCTTACCAGCAGCAACAGGTTTGCCAGCAGGAAAGGAAGTTCTACAAGAGTTCATTCTTGCTGCTTGAGGAACATATGGGGGGATATCATTAACATTGTTCCACATAGGCCTAGTTTGTTGTTGTCCACCACACATACTCATCTGTTTCTCATAAAAGTCACAGTGTTTGATAAGATGAGCATAACTACCACACACAAAACATGACTTCTTTCTAAAAGATTTATTCTTAACATGACATTTCTTATTGCAACCAGAATTATCAAAACCACAAGATGAATCAAAATTATTCTTAACAGAAGTAAAATCAGAAACATCATTGTTTGAAATAGAACCAAAACTAGAAACATCATTGTTTTGAACAAAAATAGAAGAATTGTCTTCAAAAGAAGCTGTCTTTGAATGAGATTCATCATTAGCTACTTCTGAGGAGAAATCTACAGACTTGGTAGTGGTAGACTTGAAACTTGAATCACAAGATGCAAAATCATTTGTCTTGATTTTTGAAGATTTGTCACTGTTAGAACAAGAGACAAAATCATTAGAGTCACAATCAAGATTAGGCAAGTCACTGGACTTTTTGCCATAGGACATATATGATTCATTTAAGTCTATGTCAAGGTCTGAGTGGATAGGGACAGGTTTAAACACTCCTCTTATAGGAGGAGGGACAACATGCATCTCTCCTTCTTTTACATACTTTACAGGTATTTGGTAATTTTCCTCCTTAGGGGTAGGGTCAAATCTTCTTGACTCAGAAGAGTCATCAGTTTTAGGACACCCCAAACCTCTCTTAGCCTTTACATACTGAGAACTAGCATTCAATATATCTACAAGCCTAGTTGATTCTTTATATGAAGCACATTTGATCTCTTCACTTTCTAACTTAGCTTGTAAATCCTTTTTCTCTAAAATTACCTTATCATATTCTCTCTCAACATGTTTTAACTCATTAGTGGTGTACTTTAAGTCTCTCCAAAACCCTTATCTTTTCCTCATAAGCTAACTGATTCTGTTGGTACCAAACCTTTTGTTTTTCTAACGTATTAAGCGAGTTTCTATAGGCTTGATCTTTAATAAACAATTCTTTATATTGAGGCTCTATATAATCAAATTCCTTTTTCAGTTCAGCATATTTAACATCACAACCAAATGGACAATTTTGTACCTGAGATGGGTAGCCCATCAAAGCAAAATCCTCAGCCACTTGTGCCTTCTTTCCAGCTCCAGCTATCATCCCATAGTTCTTTGCAGCTCCTCTTACTGCATCAGCTACCTCATGTTGTTCCCAATCCAGCATGGAATCCACAGACAACAAGGCTTTGAGATCTTCTGACTTCAATTCTTGAATCTTGAAAGCAGAATACCTTGTTTTGTCATCCACCTTCTTATCTGGGCATTCTCTAGCAAAGTGACCTGGTTGTGAGCATTTGTAGCATGTCACCTTCCTTTTGTCAAACCTTGCTCCTTCATGTCCATCGAATTTGATCCTCCTCCCTGCCTTCTTCTCAAATCTGTTGGCCCTCACTGACAGCATAGCAAACTGCCGCTTGATGTCCATCTCTTCCAGATCCAGTTGATCAATCTGGTCAAAATCTTCATAAGTAAGCTGCTGTTTTGGTGTACTATCGGCAACAAATGAATGAAGGACCTCCTCAACCACATTGCCAGATCTTGGCTGTGTTCTAGGTGTAGCAGGGGAATAGGAAACAGATGAAGAAGAGGAAGTTGGGCTACCACCATATGAGTCCTTGTTAGTACTGGTAGCACTAACAAATGCAGTATTAGATGGAGTGTGAGATGAGTAGGTTGAATACCCTTTGATGTCAATTTCAAGGGTCTTGAGCTTGTTGTAAAGATCATCAAAACTCATGAAATCGAGCCCACCTCTTGTCTTAAGGGTGATGGAAACCTGAGACCAGGAGGGAGACAGAGCCCTCAAAAACTTGGTGTTGCAGTCTTCATTGTCTGGCTTGGCCTGCAACTGGTTGAGTTGGCTCAGGATCTTTTGAAACCTGTCATAACCTTTGTGAATCCCTTCAGCCTCAGAGATCCTGAACTCCTGGAACTCCTGCTTGAGCATGGACTTCCTCATCTTTTTGGACTCATCATTCCCTCCAAATCTAGCTTTTATAGCACGCCAGATTTCCCTAGCATCATCCAGGTGATGAAAGTCACCCATATGATCTTCTGGGAGAGCCTGAAGCAAAAGAGTTCTTGCTTTGGTCTCCCTTTGAAGAGCAATATGCTCTTCTGCAGACATAGGTGGAAGAATAGTGATGTTGCCTTTCTCATCCCTTCCTGTTCTCTTCATGTCGTTCCCTTTCAGGATCACATTCCATAGGTTATGATCACTGTTTGAGATCCAGTACTCCATCTTCATAGCCCAAATCTTGTACTCATCTTTCTTGAGGTATGGGAATTTAGCATTACTGTTAGACACAGTGGTTGTGACTATTTGTTGTTGGACTTGTGAAGTTTCAGGTTTTTCATTATTGATGACAGAATTTTCAGGATTGTCGCCTTCCATTGAAAAAGGGTTTAAGAGATTGTTTAGAGAACTTTTTCTTCTTTGTCAGAGATCCTCACCAGGCTCTGATACCACTTGAAGGATCGTGCACCTTGATAGATCTTATGAGCTTGGTAGACCATCTATGTAAACACAAACAACCTAAGAGAATCTCTATGAATTAAACTTGTATTCAGGCGGAAACTAAACACAAGAGTTAAAGAAGAATGAATAACTATAATACTTTGATCCTCTATGGATCGTTTATTTCACTAATGATAATGTTTTTGATAAGCGTACATAAACTCTAGCTGCAGGTTTCTTTTATAGACTAAGAAACCCTAATACAGCTCATAACAAACCGTGTAAAGAGATATACACTATCTCTTCTAAAAATAACTCTAACAAACATTCTAAACATACGGGATAACCCGCATCAATGACTAACTAAACAGCAGAAACAAAATGAACTACCAGCAGGAACCAACTACAGCAGGAACCATAACTACCAGCAGGAATGAATATAACTACCAGCAGGAATGAAAAATAAATATATTCTAATAATTCCTAACACAAACAAAATTTGCTATATTACGCACATAAATACGATCATCAGAATCATATTAGCATACTAACACACATAATTAGATAAACACAGCTACACAAGGAGAGACTAACCTCTGCATAAATCATAGGGCAAATAGTTTCCTTGTATATGCGCATCATTATCTCAATTTCCACCCTATAAAAACAATGACGAAACAGTAAAAGAACTTAGGATCACATTCTTCTATTTGATGTAACTAATTTCAATGTAATATTTATGAGAAGGCAACTGAATCGCAACATTACAGATTCACAACATTACTGAGCCGATTCCATAAGTTGTGAATCAGTATGATCAATAAGTACCGAAAACAATATCTACAAATCAAGTATCTTACTCTTTGGAAGCATTGTTTCTGACGACGGTTGATAAAGAATTAAATAACTTTATCAATACCTGATTAATTATCCAAAAATTAAGCAATTCATATACCTCAACTACATGTTTTGATACAACTTCATAATACGAAGCTCGATGTTCCTTTCTTCTTTCATTGCTTTCTTAATGATTATCTGGTTTCCTGGGCAAAACCGACCTTAGACTTATGCTCTTCGGTCAATGATATTTGTCCATTGAACCAATATGCTTGGCAGTACTAACATTTGTCGCGAGCAGTACTAAATGAAAACCAACAGTACAAACCAAGTTTCTTGAGCAGTACTAAAAACAACCCTCGTGTGCACTTTGAAGGTCTGAATAGCAGCTCCGAATATCAGCACCTTAGTCATATTAGCGACCTGAATGTGAATGGCGACTTGCAATACATCAGATGTAAATATGATCAGTACGCATAAACAGCTTCGGAAAAAAATTGAATGATAAAACGAAACCCTAGTTTACGATCTACTATACATGCATCGCCCAATAATTAAAAACCCGAATCATTGATCATGAAAGCTCATCGCATCAAGTAAACAACCAGCAAGAATTAGAAACCCGAATCATTGAGCAAGAATTAAACTCTTTCTCGGTTTAAATCAAATGCTTACTATGATTTGAAAGAGATAAATAAAAACCCTAATAATTTCAACAAAGATATTACCTTCCGTGTATCATCAGTAGTTGTGTGCTTGATTAATCTCTCAATAACCCGAACACATAAAAAAAAAACAAAAGAATGATTGTCTGAACATGAATGATGATCCGATCGAAACCGGGACTACCTAGTTTTTATGTACCACCCTTGAAGTTCAAAAAGTGAGATCTGTCAGCAAAATCAAAACAAATACTCATAGTAAACAATCAACTCTTACCAATCAAAGTGTTATAAGTCATGCCCGAGGATGAATCTGGTATATTAGGTTCAGGAACAGATAATGGTTTACTTGTGGTTCCTTGTTTATCGGTTGAAGAATCTTGGAGTGTGATTGAACATGATAGTTTTATTCTTAGTTTATACATCTTTGGCAAGAACCTTCCTGCTGTGAAAAAAAAATTCAGTACCTGCATAAATAACAAAACAAAAGTTATACAACAATTATGAGCACAATAAATCATTAAAGGGCAAATAAAAATTATGGATCATTGTGCAGGAGGATGGATGAATGATATTAGGGTTTTGAGAAAAAGATATGTATGAATGATATTATGGGATGTAGAATACTGGGGTTGCTTTTTACTAATTTAGTGGGTTATGTTTATTTGGAAGGTTTATAGATTTTTGTTTGCAAACTATAAACCAGAAACTGGTGTTGATCTAGTGGTTGGCATGGTTGTTAATATTATGCAATGTCCCAAGTTCGAATTCAGCACCATGTATTTTTGAGCAAATAAATTCCAGATTTAACAAATCAAAAGAATACTTATGTGGCTTCATTGTGATGACATGTAATTAAAATATGATGAGGTGGTTTTCATGTCATTAATGATGTCATATACATCCAGTTATATATATATATATATATATATATATATATATATATATATATATATATATATATAGAATCTGGATCGATTGAGAAGGTTTTTATTTTGAGAAGATTGAGAAGGTTTTCAAAAACGATAGATTTTTAACTTTGATTCATGTTTTTCAAGCGTAAAACTCATTTTAATGTGATTAAAATTCAAAATGTGTAAAAAAAATTTGAATCAATGTTAAAAATCTCTCGATTTTGCGATATATGTAGAATACTGAATCATCTGTACAAATTTAATGAATCATCATCATAACTCGATTTTAACAATGATTTGTGAATCAAATTTGTAATTTATAGATTCGATTCACCATAAAATGATGTTTTACTTGTGAATCAAATCAAAAACATGAATCAGTTTGTTCAAACGAAGATTTCTCAATCTTTTCAAAATAAAAACCATCTCAATGGAACCGGATCCTATATATCTCATTCACTCACACAATAGGGACGAGTTATCCAAACCCTCAAAAAAGCAACCACACCCCTTATTTTTTTACGTTTTTTTTATTTTTTTTACTACTTTTTTTATATAATTTTGTTTATATTAAAAAATATAAACCTGAAAGTACAGAACAGAAAATATAAAGTTTAATAAATCAAACGCTTAAAACTGTCAGAAATACGAAACAGAAACTAACAAAAAACTGTAATATACTTTTAAAAAAAAAAGAGGACAAAGAGAATAAAAGGACAAACCCCATGATTTGACATCATAGAGGGTATGTATAGTAGGACCCCTCACAATATTATCCATTGTATCTTTAAACATTCAAAAAATTCGAATTCCCAACACTTAAAATTATCACAATGGTTAAATTAAAAATATTCAACTTTTATTAAAAACTTTGAAATATTTTACAAACTTTAAGAATTCAAGTTTTTTTTTTAACTTAGCATCATTAACAATTTATACATATTCTAATATTTAATTAACAATGTGCACATTTAAGTATTTTGTACAAAACATATATTTACACAACAAAATTTAGCACGTATAAATAAAAATTAACACACAATATAATTTACGTAATAATTTTAGACAACAACTTTACCTAAAAATTACTAACAAAACAAACAAATTTTAACAATACTTGCCAAATAAACCGACAAACAAAATACACAAATAGACTCATGGACGGACCTTCATAGGGGGCTAGGGAGGGTTGTGTCCCCCTAAAATTTTGGGGTAATAGTGTAATATTTTGATCTTTTAAGGGTAGTTTTACTTCCTAATTAGTTGGCCCTTTTAAAAATTTGGCATCAAACTCAGCTCATCAAAATGACGATACCAGAAAAGTGAAATGGCAGTGTATATTAGGGGTGTTAACGAGTCGAGCTTTTATCGAGTTACTCGAGCTCGAACTCGTTTAACTCGAGTCGAGCTTGCAAATAATCGAACTCGAGTCGAGCTTGAACTAAAATTAGTGTTCGATTAGTTTCTCGAGCCGAGCCTTCAAAAACTAATATTGAGCTTGGCTCGTTCGATAACTCGTTTAGTTTATCAAGTAGAACGAGCCAAACGAGTTATTCGAGTTTAACGAGTCAAACGAGCTTGACGAGCTAAACGAGCCAAACATTTAATTTACAAAACTATTTTATTAGTTTTAATGTTTTATCAAGCGCAATTATTATATTACTTTCAACTCAATCCATATATAAAAAAACATGTCAAACTTTCCAATAGAATTACGTATGTTCTATTCTTGAAGTTTTAGTCTCCATCTTTCTTGCCTTTTGGTTTTATAACTCATTTATTTCCTTTCTTTTGTTCCCTCTTCCGATGGCGGGTCCTATAGAGCTCGGTGACTTCCGTCCTATCAGCCTTATCGGGTGTTCATAAAATTATAGCAAAAATGTTAGCGGACAGGGTTAAACGAGTAGTGGGGAATGTGGTATGGGAAGTGTAAAACGCGTTTATTAAAGGTAGATTTATTCTTGACATGTTACTTATATCGAATGAGACGATGGAGTTCTTCAAGAAAAAGGAAGAAAAGGGCTTAATCTTCAAAGTGGATTTCGAGAAAGAATATGATAGCATAAATTGGAAATTTTTAAGACATAATGAAAAGAATGGGTTTAGAGAAAAGTGGTTTAAA
This sequence comes from Artemisia tridentata subsp. tridentata, assembly GCA_021014915.2. Classification (NCBI taxonomy): domain Eukaryota; kingdom Viridiplantae; phylum Streptophyta; class Magnoliopsida; order Asterales; family Asteraceae; genus Artemisia; species Artemisia tridentata. Next base: position 419,853,375 of record CP139506.1, read on the forward strand.
CGGGTAGACATATGCCTTAGGTCGTCATTTATGTCCATTTTGGTTAACGGGTTTCAATCGGAGAAATTTGGGCTAAAGAGGGGTGTTAGACAAGCCGATCCGTTATCACATTTTCTTTTTATTTTGGCTACAGAAGGGCTAAACGCGATTCTTACCGAAGCGATGGAAAAGGACATATATAGAAGAGTTATAGTTGGTGAGATTGAGGTCGTGGTTTCACATCTTCAGTGCGCGGATGATACTATATTCTTTAAAGATGGAACAGAGAAAATGCTAAATCTTTTATGTGTATTCTCAAATGTTAAAAAAAAAAAAAAAAAAAAAAAAAAAAAAAAAAAAAAAAAAAAAAAAAAAAACGGACTAAATGTTAATTATAACAGAAGTAAGATTTATGGTATTGGAGTCAACGAGGAGGAAATGTCGGATAAGGTGAGATGAATGGGGTTTAGCATCGGAGACTTCACGTTCACATACTTGAGGTTACTAATTGGGCAGAACATGAACCAAAGGGCTTGTGTCCTAATGGTACCTCTTGTTACGTGAAAAGCTCCCCAATCAAATGGTTGTGGGTTCAAGTCCTACTTAGGACATGTGAGATAGTTTGCAGTTATATATTGTGAGATTGTTAGTTGTCGTTTTAAAAAAAATAATAAAAAATAAATAAATAATTAGGCAAAACATGAGGCAGGTAAATGCTTGAGGCCTCGTGGTGGAGAAATTCAAAAATAGGTTAGCGGATTGAAAAATGGGGATTGAGGAAGTATTAAAATCCGAATCTTTATCAACTAAACTAATTGATTACTAACTAAATTACAGATATGGCCGGAAACTAGACCTGGGTTTTGCTCTTCTTTTGCTAAGATTGAGGGTGATTAGTTGATTGATTAGTACTCCATCCGTCCCATATTAAGTGTCCACAATGGAATCTTGGGATTTCTCAAATTAAGTGTCCATATTGTATTTCAACCACTTTAGTGGGTAAAAATGATATTTGATTGGTGGAGAGTGTAGTTAGTAGAATTTTCTAAAACTTTGTGCATTTTGAAAGTGAACACTTAATATGGGACGGATGGAGTATTTGGTAACGACTTATTTGCGATAAAACTTTGACAAACGAGGAATTTTGTTTTTAATGAGAAAGTTGGAGGTGGTTAATGATAACTATACATTGTTAAGCTTTTCAATTTTTCATTTTTTTAGTTTATTGTAGTTCATACTTTTTAATTTAAAACCGTGATAGTTTGTCTGCATTCTACCTCCTCATACTCCGTTCTGACGGATTGGGTAGTATTGTTGTGTTTCATATTTTGAGAATGGAATTTTAGGTAAAGATGTTGTTTTGTGTTTGGACTTTGTGGTTTGTGTTTTCCTATTTGTACATTTTGCATCCTATGCTTGAAAAACTTCTACATTCAGATATCAATAATGGAACTCGAAAAACACTAAGGCTACTTGCAGTAATAAGGGTCAATCCTTCCCATTTTTTCTGTCACGTCAGCTTTCTCTCTCCAGCGACCTTCAGGCGATTAGGTGCCCCAGTAAGGCGACCTTCATCCAATCTTTTTTTTTTTTTTTTTTTTTTTTTTTTTTTTTTTTTTTTTTTTTTAGTAATTTTTAACACAAACTTAAATTTCATTAATAATTAAAACAGTACATAGATTAAAAACATTACATAAACATAAACTTAATACATAAACATAAACTTAAATTTTAGTAATCCGGGTGATCCCAAGTTTGCGAGTTGTCTGAGCGGTAACCATCGTCGTACGCAGAGTAGTTTGCAAACTTGCTCTCTTCGTACTCTGCTTCCAATCTGCTAAGCTCCCGCTCCTTACTCTCGTTCCAGCACGTATCGCCTTCAAAACCTAGACCAAATTAATCCAGATGAGGTTCATATTGTTGTTGCTCAACAAATCTTGGTGCATCAGATGAAGTTGATGCACCTTGCCCAAATTGTCGGATCTGTTGTGATACAGAACCAGCTTCCACATTTTCCTCAAAACTCCAGCGGATCTTGTTGCTGATTTGGCCCTGAATCTGTGAAACGCAACCCCACAACGTCTCACTAATGGCTCCGTCTTTGCGAGCTTCATCGTTCAAAAACTGGTCGAACACAGCTTTTCTTTCTTCAGAGATGTCTTTGCAGTCTGCGTATCGTTGTCTCAATCTTTGTTTCTGTGCCTTTGCAAGTTCAAATTGCTTGATATAGTCGACCAGAGCCTGTTGTCGAGCCTCATCTTCTTTTTTTTATATACTTTTGCATTTGTTCGACGGTATGGGGGAGACAACAAGCCATTTTGAATAGAGAGAAGTGTGAGATTTGTGGATTGAAGTGTGTTTGTGTTGTGTGTTTATGTTGTGTATTTATAAGTGAAAGATTTTTTTATTTTATTTTTTTATTTATTTTTTTTTATTATTTTTTATTTTTTAGTTTGCAACGGGTATATTTCAAATTAAAAAAAAAGTTGCAAATGATTCGATCGACAATCCGACCTCAATCCTTTTATTTGCTTCCAATCGATCGATCGCTATATTTCTTGCAACAAGGTCGATTCAATCGATCGACACAAACAATCGATCCTTTTTTCTTATTGCATGTAGCCTAACAAACAAAAAGAGTAAAATGTAATATTAACTAACATAAAGCCTAAAGACACTTGCAATCAGGCTTTAAAGAAAACATTATACTGTTTTGTCTTTCTCAAGAGGGCCTAACCAAGCTTGGTAGGATGGAGCACGAGCCTAGTTTCAAATTTTGCACGTCTGCGTGAGCCAAGTGCATCATAAGCTATTCTGTGCAGGACTGCACCGGGGCTATAGCCCGTCTAATGCACCTCTGTTTCAGCGAAAACGTAATGACAATGGCGGAGTAGAAAACCGGCTTGACAAGTAAGATAAAAAATGCAGCAGTGATGAAGCAAATTGAGCAACCTTTATAAGTGTTTTTGATGTGTTTTTCTCTATATCAGAAGTGTTCACATACACTCTTTTATAGTTCAAAGTCACCCCACTATACATGATCTAAAGGAATCATATCATGGGCTAAAAACTAGGAGGTGGTGGTGGAGTTGGTTGCAGCTCGTAGGTGCCTTCCTAATCTCCACACACTCCCATTTTCTCATTGACTTATTAGCCCTCACACACATACTTACATCTAATTGGTTACTGCTTAATCATGTTGTATCAAACGTTATACAAAATGTACACTTAGCTTACGCATATGCTAATTGTACATTATGCTTCATCACTTTAAAACTTGCCAACCTTATCATAATTTCCAACAATCTCCCACCAGGTTGGAAAGTTTTTTCTACTACTCTAATAGGTTGTGTCACGAAAGTGTCATTACGATTAAACCCCTTTTACTCGAAGTATGCAAAGTGAAATCGATTCAATGGTGTCCTAAGGAATTAAACCAAGAACCTTTTGACTTCACCAGCACACTTCTACACACTTCCCATGGAAACCATTGCATTCTCACTGAGCTCTAATATGGTCATGCGCTTAAATCCTGTTTCATAACCCTCTAGGAGAGAAACCACAACTCTCCATTCAAGGCGGCACCACCTCTAGGTCATATAGGCAAAGCTACTCTAGCGTCCTCGTTGCTAAGACGCCTCAAAAGCTTTGTTAAGAGAAGAATCTCATCCTTTCTCGGCAACGCTGTGCTATCTAAGCAATACATGGGTCAGTTGGTCGATAGCACCTTCTACTGATTAGTGACTTCGTTATTTACCCATTAAACACGTAATTTAGGAGCACTACAATCAAGTGGGTTTCCGTCACTAACCGATTCTCAATGGTTTAGACTCATGCCTCAAGCATCTCTCAACAAGTCCCTCGTCAGAGGCTTAAGGAGATAACCAACAAATCTACATCATATGTCGGTCACGTCACAAATAATCACTAATGGCCATTCCCTAAAATTGTCTATAGACATTCCATCACCATATGGAATTATAAGGGTATTGGATCTCTAATTCACTTATTTAAATTGTCGTAACCAACCAATAGGTTAAACTTCCTTCACGAAGTGAATAGATTTATTCCGTATGATGCTTAATGTCTCAAGTTCTGGTTGCTTATTCATGGACTTTAGATTGCTCAAACAAGGCAATCATATATAGCTCAAGAATGTAGCACGCATCAACTACCCGGTCTGCCCCTACCATTTTGCATATGCACTTTGAATCACTACTCGATCATAGTCCACAATGAGCCTGCTTGCTTCATTATTTGAATACTTCTAACCATTCAATTTAATTTAGTTAAGTCAAACTTCATTTTTGACTTGAACTATCTTACACAAGAGTGAGTATTCCAGCCAAATATGTGAGAACTTCTTCTAGCAAATTAATCTGTTAAAAGATAATCTCAATCACAATTCTTGAAATTTACACGGGTTTTGAAATAGTCAAAACTTGCGTAACCAAATAGTTTCAAGTTTCATTTCTCAATGTCAACAAACTTATTTATGCAACAACACTTGACTAAAATAAAAGTAGGAACAAACACAATCAACAACAATAACAAAACATTTTCATGTATATACTAAACGGTTACTTTTAGATAGAACCAGTAATATTGATTTGAAACTGAAAGCAGCCACCATGCTAGTAAACTGAATTTGCTACACATCACCGAGTTCTCTAAGTTGGTTAGTACTCGCCACTCGGTTCCGGAAGTAGTTAAACTATTAGCTATTTATTATATCAAAAGGAACATAATTCTCAAAATATATGTTTCCATACCTACATGGGCCAAATAGTCCATTTCATTTGTGAACAATAAAATTCTCAAAATTTTTGTAAGCTTGCAAGAGAACTGAATCAAATATATATTGACTAGTAAACTCAAAGCTAACTACTGCCCTTAGTTTCTTGATCAAAAAATTGAACTAGAAGCTAGAAAAACAACATTGACAATATTTCATCACCTCATTTAAAGTCACAAAATGCCTCTGTCCAAATAATACAACCCTTCTTGGATGCATCATTTGGCATCTAGAATAATAGGACACGTAACCGTAACTTGAAAAATATATACGTGAGTTCAACCAACTTGCTGCTGGACATTAGACATTATATCCTCACTCGCAACAGAGTTATCAAGTACGTTTCTCAACATAAAAACGCCTCCGTTTGGGAAGAACTCAATTGTTCTGATTTAGTTCGATAACGCTCATTGGCTTTGTCCCATTTGAAATGTCTAGAACCAATGCATCATTGTGTGAGTCAAGGATATTTAGAAATCCCACTTCTATCTCTGATATATGTAAACATCTTTTACAAAACCCATACAAGAGTTTTAAGACAAACGATTTTATTTTTTTAGAACTCGACATTATCTCAACATAAAATAAGATTGCACCACAATCAAATTTATATAATATCTCAACAACATGTTTAGAAAAACTGATTTTATAGGATTTCTATAAACCTGTAACATCAGATTATGGTTCCTCCATAACTCTTTTAAACTGTAATGAGGCGAATAAACCTGTATTTTACAAAGTTGCTTGTATATGTCTCCATGGTGGTACATAAAAGAAACCAGAAAACAAATCAGTGTTACAAGCAAAACAAAAAAAATCAACTCAAGCCCGTCGTTTGCTGAGCCTCCACGAATTGGGTTCATTGTAACGATCATAAAGTGGCTCGATCCTTTCTTGTCTTTTACGTTTGCTCATTTTAGTAGGATCTGACACCTTAAAGAACCTTGGTGCCAATTCGACTAGCCATTTTGGATCTACAACAGTAACCTCGCGCATGTATTCTTTTGTTGTCATAACGAGCTCGTGGTAGATGACCCACTCCGGTTGTCTTTGGAAAAGCGCACTACTTGGGTGTACGTAAACGGGCTGGTTCTCGACTATTGCTCTGTATCCTTCTTGTGGGTCTTTACGTGCAGCGTGAAAGAAAAATCCTGCAGTTATTGCCTTTCGTATCTTTGTATAGTTCTTCCCAGCACTCACAATATCCAATTTGTACCTGAATGAAAAACGAGCTAATCAGCAACATGAACCAGAAATAAAAGCTATTGATCAAAATAAGGTGGATTCACATAATCACTCTTTCAGAAAACAAAAAGTCGCAAATAATGGGTCGGCTAACGGGTAATGACACAAAAACGTTTCGTATTTCCCTTTATTGGATTACAATGATGATATACTTGATACTAGTTGAAAATCAATGGTCAAAAGACTCCATATAAACACACCATTAGTTTCAGTTTAAACACAGAACTGGAAAAAAATTGTTAAGTATAATAAGCTGACATAGACCACTGATCGTAATAAAGGAAATTCACATAACCATAATTCGGAAAACAAGTAGCAAGCTGGCAGTAGAGTGACAGGTTAAAATGAGCAAAACTAGAAACAAGTCAGATCGGGTCAAGCAAACCCCAGTAAATTTAATAATTTATCTTAACTTCTTTTTCTTGAATCACAACTACTTTCGTAATATAAAGTTTCAGGAAGTTCTACCGCTTTTTAATTACTTTCGAGCAACTTTTAAACTGTTTTAGCCTATTCAGCCCGACTCCATGTTAACCACTTATTTACAATCTACCCATTTAATACGTTAACCAAAATGTAACCCATATCTACCGATTCACCATAAATTGGTAAAATAGACATCACTATAGAGGACATATTAAAACTAACTTAGCAGATTTACATCATTAGATTCAGGATTAAACAGACACACAGAGCAATTATGAAAGCGACGCAACATAAGCCAGAACACAGGACATTGATCATAAAAAGGGGAATTTACATAATCACATCTCAGAAAACAAGCGGTGGATGGCAGGTCGGTAACGGGTAGCTATGGAGACAAGTTGGTGGTCGGGTTGCGACCGAAAAGCATTTTGTTTTATCTTTTCTTCTGTTGAACTGCAAATCATAAATGTTTTGAACACTACTATGGAAACAACATTGTTATAGTAATAATAATCTAATTTCAAATCATTTAACCTATTCAACCCGTCCATTCTATACAATTAGTTAACCTTTACCCATTCAAGACATGAGCCAAAACATAACCCGAACCCAGCAATTTATCTAAGAAAACTTGCAGAAACTAACTAAGCACATTTACAACAGAAAACATATATGAAATATTTGTAACGTAAAACAAAGCAAAAAGAACATACTTGTCCATGATAGATAGAAGCTGCTTTCGGACATCCTGCGCCGTCCTAAGCGATCTCGACTTAAGAAAATTCTCGGAACACCACGGCCACGTAAAATCCTTAGCTTTCCAAGCCTCGTAAACAGCAAGCAAAGTTAAATGATCTCCTTCCGGTTGAAAAAACTTGGCCTTCCTCTGATCTGTCTGCGCTTGTTTCTCCCGAGGTCTAGAGAAGATATTCCCAGTCGTAATCATAGCAATAATGGTCAATATTTCATCACTACAACCCAAATCAACGCTCGCTAACAGCATCTTAGATAAAGGAGGTTCGAGTGGAAATTCCGCCATTTTTCTACCTAATTTCGTTAAAAGCCCTTCTTCATCAAGTGCTCCGAGAGTGTAAAGCTGTTCAAGAGCGGATATAAGTGCTTGAGGTGATGGTGGGTCCATGAAATCAAATGATAAAAGATCGTTGATCCCCATTGCTTTCAAATTCAGCGTTATCAACCCAAGATTAATCCTCTGAATTTCAGGAATCGAAGTAGGCGACATTTCATTGTGGAAAGCGTTTTCGGTATACAATCTATAACATTTTCCCGGCCCAGTACGACCTGCACGACCCGCCCTTTGCTTAGCTGATGCCTGAGATATAGGTGTAATAACAAGCGAATCAAGACCTTGCTTCGGGTTATACACGTTTTGCTTAGCGAAACCAGGGTCAATGACATAGAAAATCCCGTCAATGGTCAAAGACGCTTCGGCAATATTAGTGGCAACAACCACCTTCCTCTTCCCTGGTGGGGCCGGTTCAAAAATTCTCGACTGCATTTCACTAGGTAGCGCACTGTAAACAGGTAATATAATCAATTCAGGCACGTTCTTACCTAACCCTTTCATCCGCTCAAACAAACACTGACACGCGTGATCGATTTCCTCTTGACCGGTCAAAAACAGGAGTATATCACCTTCGGGTTCCTTCATGTGAATCTGCATAACCACGATTAAAGCTGCATCAACGTAATCACTTTCCGGCTGTTTAGTGTAAAATATTTCAACAGGAAACGTCCTTCCGGGAATAGTAAAAATATTACAGCTAAAGAAATACCCTGAGAATTTCTCGGCGTCTAATGTAGCTGAAGTGACAATCAAACGAAGGTCGGGTCTTCGTTTCATTAAGCCTTTTAATAACCCAAAAAGAACATCAGTATGCATTGTTCTCTCGTGAGCTTCGTCAAGCATAATAACAGAATACTGAGATAGATTCTCGTCAACAAGGATTTCCCGTAAAAGCATACCATCCGTCATGTACTTGATAACAGTTTCGGGACCCGTACAATCCTCGAAACGAATCGAGTATCCAACTTCTTCGCCTAGTCTACAACCGAACTCCTCAGCAACCCTCTTGGCTACCGACTTTGCAGCCACACGACGAGGTTGGGTACAGCCAATCTTACCCCGAGTAGTGTAACCGGCTTCTGCTAAATACTGAGTCACCTGAGTTGTCTTACCAGACCCCGTCTCACCAATCACAACCAACACCTGATTGTCGTTCACCGCTTGAACCAATTCCTTCTTCAGTTTGTATATCGGCAAGCTTTGTCTCTGTTCTTGTAACGACAGCTTCGACCTTTGACCAAAAGTCAATGCTTTACTAAACGAATCCTTTTTCCATTCGGGCATATTGTTTGCTGACAACCCGACTCCTCTTAACTCCTGTGCTAAATGCCGCTCGCCGTTTTCAGGCATCGGGTCTTCCCACGGACGATTAAGATCCTTCGGGATGGAATCAAGCATGGATCTCTGCTGCTGGTCCCTCACTTCTCGTCTTTCCTTAATTAAAGCCGATTGTAAAGCTGCTGCGCGGCTCAACGAGCCTTCGGGGTTTTTAAAAATCTTAACAGGTGACATATCCATCGAGTAATGACTCTGTCCTTTCAAAAACGCGGGCTCGTCATCATTTAATTCCACCTCATCGCCGCCTTCATCCAGATAAACCATCCCGTCATTCGTTTCCTCATCGTACATTGGATAATCCTTAACACTCAAAACCCCCGACGCAATCAGCTGATTCGCCTCCCATCTCTCGGGCGAACTCATCTTCTTCAACGGCCGTCTAGACGAAACACCAACATCCTCATCAGTAAGCTTAATCCCCGACAACCCAATCCTCGACTTATTACTACTATTATCCACACCCGACCCAACATTCACATCCTCCCCTCTCCTCTTCAACGGCAACAAATCCTTCCCGGTATTCTGATCCACATCCCTCATCGAAAGCGAAACCTTCCCGGTACAGGTACTAACCGATATCACCTTCACAAAAACCTCTTGGTCACGCTTAACCATATCCTTCGCACTCGCTACTCTCCTAGTTGCCATCTGCGACACGTGAACCAACCCTTCCTTCCCTTTCACATCAAAAATCTCCACAAAGCATCCGTGGTCCATTATCCTCGTCACTCTCCCTCTATACACTTGATACAACTCCAACTCATCCGTCCTCCTATTCACCATCTCCTTACCATCATCTCGTTTACGCTTATATTTGTCTGTGAATCCGAGATGGGAATCCAGTTCTGCGCATATCTGGGAGACTAAGGAGAGGTATTCCAGTTTTTTTAACGCATCCTTGGTTTTCATTGTTGAATTTGCGATTAGGGTTTGTTTGGTTTGTGAAATCTCTTGAACGAATAATAACTTATCACCCTATTCGGCTATTCCTGTGGTATATATATAGTTGTTAACCGACTTTTGGCCCAGACTTTTTAACGCATCCTTGGTTTTCATTGTTGAATTCGGCTAAGACTTTTGGCATGTTTGGTTGGTGGTGTTTGAGGGTGGTATATAACTTTCGCATTGAATCTACACGTTTGGTTACTTTTCTAAAGAAAAAACGCGGGGTTAAAACGCACTGACACATAAAAATTGTAATTAAGTATTTAAATAGTTAATAGATTATACCGTCTTTTATAAATAAAATTATATATTTATTCTAGCAGGGTACCCGCGCGTTGCGGAGTTTGACTTTTCAGAGTCAAACTGGTTCAACTTTGATCTTAACTATTTTTGTGGGTGTTATATAATATTTGATGCAAAATATATAAAATGGACTGTGTTTTAAGTGTATTTTTCAATGGTATAATTATTCATCAAATATTATATAACAAAAAAAATATATATTTAATGTCAAAGTTGAATCAGTTTGACTCTGAAAAGTCAAACTGGACACTTATTTTGGGACGGAGGGAGTAATAAATTTACGGATATCAAGAATTTCATGTGACGTATTTCAACTCCTTAACTAAGGAATTTATGTCGTCTTTTTTGGTCTTTTTTAAAGTCATTCGTATAACATGAGCTCATTTGGCCAGTGCCCGTTTAGCCCGTGCCCGTTTGGCCAGTGTCCGTTCGGGTTCTAGCCCGTTTGGCCCGTGCCCGTTTGACCCGTGTCCATTCGGGTTCTAGCCCGTTTGGCCCGTGCCCGTTCGGGCTCTAGCTCGTTTGGCCCGTTGCCCGTTCGTGCTTGAATATTTGTATAATGTGCTTTATTATTTGTATTAGTAACATTTAATGTAGGAATTGTGTTTAAGTTGGTTGTACAATATGCTTGATAATTTGTATTTCTTATGTAAGGGGTGTTTTAATAACTAAATTAATTGTATTTATTGACCAATTAATTAATTGACTACATTAAATATTTTGACCAAATTAATAGTGCTTTGTATTTTGTACATTAAGCTTTAAGACTTGTAAGTCTTAAAATTAAGATTGATGAGAAAGATCATTAATAGTGCTTTGTGTATTGTACAATAAGCATTATAGCTTGTAAGTCTTAATTTTAAGACCAAGAGGAGAGAGAGTCATTCATGCTTTATATGTAGTATAGATATTTATTCAAACAATATTATTCATTTTGTAAGTTTTTAAGTGATAACAAAATTTGATTATTTTCTTTTTATGGTTTAAATATGTGTTTAAGAAATTATAAAGAGTTCTAAAAATTTGTGTACCAGAATTATTTCAAGCTTTGGCGGCATGAAATGAATTAGCATTTTTAAAAGTTTTATAAACTAATAACTTTGTATGATGTGATAATTTTAATAACTACTAAAAACTTTATTCAATAGTGAAACAAACTTATAATATGAAAAAAATTTGTAAATTAATCACATTACATTAAGTGGCAAATCTTAAATATTATGATAGGTTTATGACAGTGGATGCCTTTATGAAGTAACATTGCTATACAACGATATACATAGAGTTATAACGGTTTAAACCTCATTGGATAAACATTTTAAAATACATTTTGAAATGGTCAATGAAGTAATATTGCTACCACGAAACAAATATCAATGAACAAGCACATATCATGAACATGAATTCCTCTTGATCTACCCAACTAATAATAATAATAGGATTTGGTTATTTTGTAAAGAATTACTACACAAAAATATTTGCTTTCTCTAATCCATAAATGTGCTTCAAATTACATTTGACGATGAAAATTGAATTTATGTTTAACCAAATAAGCATATGTTTCAAACTTAGTTATTAGAAAGTATTTAATTTGTTCTAAAATACGCAAATAAGTAAAATAGTTTAAATGATTCAAATATTTTGATCTGTCTATTTTATCAATTGAAACAACCAAAGTAATATCTAGATATTGTTTTGTTGTGAATGTTTTTTCAACGACTTATCAAAATAGAAACTTAATACTAGTACAAAATAGGTTCATTTTGTGAAGTGACAAAGTTACTTATTTGACCAAGTTCCTTTTGTTGATAAAGGAGTATTTGGTCAAGTTTATATGACGAGCTTATAAGATTATTAGTTTATATGATTCAGGTATGCCGCAGATGATTTAGGTAAAGGGTGGTCAACATCCACAGCTTCCCAAGAAATATTGTGACACGTGGACAACGAAATGTTTGTATTTTATTGAAGGATGATGAGCAAAAAGCACGAAACCTTCGCTAATTATAGCCTCACAAATATTCAAATCAATCTCGATGATTCTTAAACACTTGCTGGTGACATTACTACACATTGAAATGTCTCTTAAAGTGGTCAGCCAAGATAAATCTACTGACTCAATATATAGGAGATTGGATAATAGGTCCACAATCCTAGTGACATTCTACACATTGACAAATCAAGAAAAGTTCGTCTAGCTATTTGTTTCGGATGGAATATACCATTATTGGTTATCCTATCACATTAAAGCAATGCGAGGGTCTCAAAACGATTGCTCAAAGCCGCATTTGCTAGGTACTTTAAACAACCTTGCAAACTCAAATGGTCTAAAGACTTTGCTTCTCCCATATAACTTTGAGTGATTCGTCCGTGACACTAACGCACCTAGCTTTAACATGGGTTTACCACAAAGGGGCCGGATATGATGTGGTACCGTAAATACAAGGAACCACGAGTGGAAAACCTTAATCGTAACATAGAATAAGAACACTCTCAGTCAAACTAACATCAGAAGACAGTCTCCATGGAAAAGCTTAATAAACAGCTTTTCATGATCTGATATATTATGTTTAAATGAAACAATAATCTATATATTCATAATATACAGCAGTTGAAAAAGACCATGAATACCCCTCTCAAGAACCACCCTCAAACACCCTCAAACACAAGTGTTTGAGGGTGCTTGATTGATTTATATACCCTTGAAAACAGTCAATAATCACTTGTGTATAATTCCTTATTATCACTTGTGTTATTTTACTATATATTCTATATATTCTAATATACAGCAGTTGAAAAAAGCCATGATTTATATACCCTTGGGTATAAATGTGCTTGATTGATTTATATTCTAATATACAGCTTTTCATAAAAAGCTTAAGCTTGCCTTTTCTTCAACTTATACTGTTCAGTGAGGACCCATACTTGAACTCGGGTTTGAGTAAGATTTTGTTGGTTTTCACGGGTTCTGAATAACTTTTTATGTGGCAGGTATTTTATGGTGTTTGAGGGTGGTTCTTGCGCCGGGTGAGGGAGATTGGTTTAGTTTAAAGAGATAAGAACACTTATGATCAAGGCAACATAGGTATGTCGTTAACTTGTGCATTATATTATTATTATGTGTCCATTATGGCATTATCAAATTAGTTATTTTGACAAAGTGCTATTAAAATACTAAAAAAACACCACAAATCTCATGGTCCTTTCGAGATATAATCATACATTATTGGTTTTAGTTCTACCTTTTGTTGTTATTATTGCAGTATCTGTATACAATCCTTTTAAAACAAAAATGTTGCAAAATATTGTAATTGTCATGGAGTTAAATACTTTGTTTCGTTTAACTATGATGCTATTTGTCCGTTGACATGTTTCATGCTACATATTAGAGTTATAAAACTTGACTTTTGAGCTCATGTTTTGCAACTATCTAAGTGGCAATGTACTAGATGAAGTGATCTACATAAACACCCTTCTATGGATCAGAACAATATCATATACAAGTTATAGATTACTATTTAACATTAGAAACAAGCTAGGAAAACCTCTTATTTAAGGGAGGTGAACATGTTGCATCATGTAAATTTTCAATTTGTTACAGTGTCTGTGTTGTAGGTTTTATGTGTATCCAAAATTTAGGTAACATGGAATAATCTTCTGATCACTGCAGATAACATGAAGTAATTTTTAGTTGCAGTTATTTAGAGAATTTGATAGCATACTGTTTTAAAACTAAATTTAATTTTGTTATGTATTAGTCATTATATTAGCAAGAGTCTAGGGTCGTTATTAGTCGAATAGTGTTAAGGGTCGTTGGGTTGGCTTGTGTCCCAAGCCCAACCCGTTTTTCCTTTTTTGCCGTTATCACAGCCGACATTAGGACTCCTTGTTAGAGTCGGTTTTACCTCCCCCCATCTCTATAAAAGGAGGTGGGGGGGGGGGGGGGACGAGTTTGTTACATCATTCTTTCAATACTAATCAAGAAACGATTAGGGTTACTTACTTGTGCATTGATCGCTCTTTACTTTTCTGTCGATATCATAACTAGCTGTGGTGTGTTCGACTTCACGATCGGGATTATTCCGCTCTAGCAATCAGGGTTGTTGGTCGACAAGACGAACAAGTGGTATCAAAGCTCGGTTCGCGGGTTTCGCTGGTTGTCTAGGATCGATCAAGAAGGGTTCTTTGGTGTTCGGTTCTCTGGAAGGAGCAGGAGGTTATATCCTGTTTGGGCTACCAGTTTATCGACAACAAAGGTTTTGGTGTTCAAGGTTGCAGCAAGGGTATCGACATTAAAAGGGTTCTTGGGTTTTTCGAGTTGTCGAGGTATCGACACCGGTTGAAGAAAGCTTAAGGGGTGTTGGTTTTCGGGTTTATCGAAGATTGGTTTTTTGGATCTGTTTTTTGTTTGTTGTTGACGGCGTACACAAAGAAGAAGAAGACCAGATTCTTGTTTTTGGATTTTGATATACAAAACAAGGAAGACGTTAAAAGGGTGTTGTGATTAATTGATTTTTAATTACAAGTATTTTACTTTTCTTTTTTGGTTAAAATAAGGAAAAGAAAACAAAATTACTTTGAAGGATATTGCACAAGGGACTTTGTAATTTGTGATTGTGAGGTTTAATATATCACAAGGTTTAGCAAATTAACAAAGGGATTAAAGAATGACGGGAGCCAAGTTTGAAATCGAGAAATTCGATGGAACTGGTGATTTCGGGTTATGGAGAGTCAAGATGCGTGCTTTATTAATCCAACATGGATGTGAAGCAGCTCTGGAGGTTTTACCCGCAAATATGGATGCTACAGCGAAAGCTGAGCTAAACAAGAAAGCTCACAGTGCCATGATTTTGTGTTTAGGTAACAAGGTTCTGAGAGAGGTTATCGGGGAGACGACTGCAGCGGGGGTTTGGTCCAAGCTTGAGACTTTGTACATGACAAAGTCCTTGGCCAACAAGTTGTTCCTAAAGAAGAAGTTGTATACATTCTACATGCCGGCTGGACGTACGATTTCCGAGCATATAGATGAGTTCAACAAAATCGTTCTTGATTTAGCAAATATTGAGGTAAAATTCGAGGATGAAGATCTTGCTTTATTATTACTCACTTCTTTACCAGCATCATACGAACACTTTGTGGATACCTTGCTTTATGGACGGGAAGCTTTGACTTTGGAGGATGTGATGGCCACACTGAATTCAAAGGAAATCAAAGAAAGGTCTAAGGCGAAGGGGGATGATGGTGAAGGGTTATATGTGAGGGGAAGAACTGATCGCAGGAATTCGCATCAGTCTAGGGGAAAGTCAAGATCAAAGTCTCGAGGTGGAAGACTCAAGTGCTATATTTGCCAGTCTGAGGAGCACTTGAAGAGAAACTGTCCAAAGAATAATCGCAAGAAGTCAAATGGTTTCGTCAAGAAAGATGATCAGCCAAGCTCCAGTGGTTCGATTTATGACGGTTCTGAGGTGATGATGGTTATGAGTGCAGAGGCTCTGCTAGATTGGATCATGGATTCAGGAGGTTCATACCACATGACACCCAGGTTAGATTTATTTTTTGATTTTCTGGAATGCGATGGGGGCAGGGTACTGTTGGGTGACAACAGGGAGTGCAAGATCAGAGGTATTGGCAAGGTAAGGGTACAACTGAAAGATGGGTCAAGTTTTGTGTTACACAATGTCAGGTATATTCCTGAATTGAAAAGAAACTTGATATCGCTGGGAACTCTTGAAAAAGAGGGATATACCGTAAAAATACAGTCGGGCAAAATCAAGGTGATTAATGGTTCCAGGGTTATTTTATCTGGAACCCGAAGGGATAATTGCGTATACTCTTTGGATGGCCATGCAGTAGCGGGTGAGCTTAATGCTAGTGTTGAAGAAAAAGACAGTCTTGCGCAGGTTTGGCACAAAAGACTGGGACATATCAGTGAGGCGGGACTTCAGGTGCTAGAAAAGCAGGAGCTGTTTGGAAAAAAGAGTCTAGGTAAGCTCAATTTTTGTGAGAATTGTGTTCTGGGAAAGTCACATCGAGTCAGTTTCGGTGTAGGAAGGCACACTACTCAGGGAGTGATAGACTATGTTCATTCAGACTTATGGGGTCCGTCTCAGGTGGAATCATTGGGAGGTAAGAGGTATTTCTTATCTATTGTTGATGATTATTCCAGGAGGGTATGGGTTTATATTCTCAGGTTCAAACACGAAGCATTTGAAAAGTTCAAAGAGTGGAAGCAGTTAGTAGAAAATCAGACTGGGAGGACGGTTAAGAAGCTTAGGACAGATAATGGTCTTGAGTTCTGTAACCGGGAGTTTGAACAGTTGTGCACAGAGAGTGGGATTGCTAGACATTTGACAGTTGCCGGGACGCCGCAGCAGAATGGATTAGCAGAACGGATGAATAGAACTCTCATGGATAAGGTACGCTGTTTATTAATTCAGTCTGGATTGCCCAAGACCTTCTGGGCGGAAGCGACATGTACGGCCGCATATCTTATCAATAGGTCACCATCGACAGCGATTGAGAAAAAGACACCTATGGAGATGTGGTCGGGACATCCAAGTGATTATGGGATGTTGAGGATTTTCGGCTGTGTCGCATATTCACACGTTAAACAAGGTAAGCTCGAGCCGAGAGCGGTAAAATGCGTTCTTTTGGGGTATCCTGAAGGTGTGAAGGGGTACAGGCTATATAGGCTTGATAATGAATCACCTAAAATAGTCACTAGCAGGAACGTGGTCTTCAATGAAAGTGTCATGTACAAAGACACATTGAAGGATTCTGGTGCAGGTACTGATAAGTCTGTTGAGGAATTACAGGTTGAGGTGGAACTGCAAAGGTTAAATAATCATTCGCTTGAGGAAGATCAGACAGATGATCAGGAAGATGGCGATGATGAAGATGCAGGGGATCAGGATCATGATCAAACACCGGATCTCACAGATTATCAGTTGGTTCGGGATAGAGAGCCAAGGACAAGAACGAAACCTTTGAGGTTTCGAGATGAGAGTAATATGGCTGCTTACGCGTTTGCTGCAGCAGAGGAAGAAGATACTCATGAACCATTGACATACCAGGAGGCAGTTGCTTGTGAAGATAGTTCTAAGTGGAAAGCTGCTATGGATGAAGAGATGGATTCTCTGAGGAAGAATAAGACCTATGAGTTAGTAGATCATCCAGCTGGGCAAAAGCTGGTGAGCTGCAAATGGCTGTTCAAGATAAAGGAAGGGATTAAAGGTGTTCAAAAGCCTAGGTACAAGGCAAGGTTGGTGGCTCGTGGATTCACACAGAGGGCAGGTATTGACTATAATGAAGTATTTTCACCTGTAGTTCGACACACATCTATTCGGGTTATACTTGCATTAACTGCGTGTAGAGATTATGAGCTGGAGCAGCTTGATGTAAAGACGGCATTTTTACATGGGAATCTTGAAGAAGTGATCTACATGAGGCAGCCACCGGGATATGAACAAGGTAACAAGGTATGTTTGTTAAAGAAATCCCTTTATGGTTTAAAGCAGTCACCTAGGCAATGGTATAGGAGGTTTGATGAGTACATGCTGAGCAACGAGTTTAAGCGTAGCAGTTTCGACAGCTGCGTATATTACAGGAGTTATGCACCAGGTGAGTATATCTATCTACTGTTATATGTAGACGATATGCTGATTGCTTGTAAAAGCAAGGCTGAGATTGGGTCTATCAAGTCTTTGCTTAATAAGGAGTTTGACATGAAAGAACTCGGGGAAGCAAAGAAGATTCTTGGTATGGAGATCATCAGGGATCGGAGTTGCAAGATTCTGAGGGTGTCACAATCCGGGTATGTTTCTAAGATTTTAAATAATTTTAGAATAGACAATGGGAAATCGGTTCAGATGCCATTGGGTGGGCACTTCAAACTGTCGTTGAAGGATTGTCCGGTTAGGGATTGTGATGTTGAAAGGATGAGTAAGGTGCCGTATTCAAATGCGGTTGGGAGCTTAATGTACTTGATGGTGTGCACGAGGCCAAACATAGCGTACGCAGTAAGTGTTGTTAGCAGATATTTGGCGAATCCAGGTAAAAATCATTGGGAAGCAGTGAAGTGGATTTTGAAATATTTGCGGGGTACTGCAAACGTGGGTTTGGTGTTTGGGACAAATCATGGCAACCATGTGGACGTAACAGGTTTTGTTGATTCAGACTACGCAAAGGATCCGGATAAAGGTAGGTCGATCACAGGTTACGCGTTTTTAGTACAGGGATGTGTTGTAAGCTGGAAGGCAACGCTACAACACGTGGTGGCTCTTTCAACTACAGAGGCGGAGTATATGGCCCTTACGGAGGCTGTGAAGGAAGCTATTTGGCTAAGGGGACTCTTGGAAGAGTTGGGCGTGGAGCTTAACACTGTGGCAGTTAATTGTGATAATCAAGGCGCGATTCACTTATCGCGGAATCATGCTTTTCATGAAAGGACTAAGCACATCAATGTGCGTTATCACTTTATCAGAGAGGTCTTGGAAACAAAGACGGTTGAAGTTCTGAAGGTGGGTACTGAACACAATGCTGCGGATGCCTTGACGAAGGTGGTACCTGGACTCAAGTTTCAACACTGTTTAGAGTTGCTTAGTGTTGGTGTAGGCTAATATAAAGCCTAAGGTGGAAATTGTTATGTATTAGTCATTATATTAGCAAGAGTCTAGGGTCGTTATTAGTCGAATAGTGTTAAGGGTCGTTGGGTTGGCTTGTGTCCCAAGCCCAACCCGTTTTTCCTTTTTTGCCGTTATCACAGCCGACATTAGGACTCCTTGTTAGAGTCGGTTTTACCTCCCCCCATCTCTATAAAAGGAGGTGGGGGGGGGGACGAGTTTGTTACATCATTCTTTCAATACTAATCAAGAAACGATTAGGGTTACTTACTTGTGCATTGATCGCTCTTTACTTTTCTGTCGATATCATAACTAGCTGTGGTGTGTTCGACTTCACGATCGGGATTATTCCGCTCTAGCAATCAGGGTTGTTGGTCGACAAGACGAACAAATTTCACTTTTCCAGAGTGTTGGCACTTGACAACGAGGTCATATTGTGTTAGTGGAAGATCAAAGAACACTCGCCAGGGTATTGCGATGAAAAGCTGGCAGTGATAGAAGAATTCGATAAACAGGGCATAGCATTTGATTGTGTTCAGAGGTATCATGACCATAAAAAATGGTGTTATCATGGAAAATGGGGCACACCATGGTGCTTTTGTTTAAGGAGCTGTTTGAGTTGAAGGTCATGGATATTACACAACAAATTTGTGAAGGATTTGTGGAAGTAATTGTCTGGACTACTAGATACTTTTTATCGATAAAGTGAGAGGGTTTGATGCATATATATGGGCGGGGTGACAAATTATGATTCTTTGGTGGCACACATACACAAACAAGATTACTGAAGGTCTGAAGCACATTGTGCTCTTTTAGTGACAAGGTTCTTCAATAAAGGGGTGTTTGGCTAAGCTTATTGGAAGAGTGTAACAACCTTGCCGTATCTTAAAGGAGTCTTTGGCTAATATATGTAAATGAATTTTTTATCTTAAAGAAAGGAGTGTTTGGCTAAACATATTGGAGTGTAATAGCTTATTGTATATCGCCACTTATCGCCAACTCTTATGTAAGAAGGCATGTTTTCTAAGACTTTATAATTATTTTTTATATAAAATCACGTACTTAGTGGAGTTCAATTTTTGACGTAAAATAAAAAAGTTGTGGAAAATCATGTTTAGTTCAATTTTGACTAAAAGCATCATTTGTGTTTTTTTATATATGCAGGGGTGAGAAATTTGTAAGATGTCTCATGGATGGCGAAGAAAGAACAAGCATGAACATGTATTGCTAATGTCTCAAACATTAATAAAAAACCTTCGTTAACTTAGAATATTGAGAAAATGTGCCAACAATTTTAACAATGTTGGAAATACTTCGGATGGTAAATCAAGTCCACTATTTTTATATCTGATATTGTAGTAGTAGGGTGAATTATCTTCTTAAAACTGGTTGTGTAGATTGAAAATTGACAAACTAAATTCGTAGGTGTTCAATTGGTGTTGCAAGGCGACTGGCACTACTTCTACAACAAATTTTCCCATGTTATTTAAATTGATGATTCTAAGTAATTACAAAAAACAAAAGAAAGGATACAAAAGAATTACAAATATACTGTTCATCATGTAAATGGAAAGTTATTACGTAAATTTTTTCTCTAATACTTGAATTGTTTGTGTAACAAAGTGGTAAGTTTATTAGGTATTGTTTGTGTAACACAGTTGAATTTCTCTGGTATTCTCTTTGACGCGTTATCAGTCACCACATACTTTTATGATAACTTAATTATGTCATGTTCAAGTGTTTTTCAGACTTATGCTCCTCTATCTTTGACCGAATGACTTCCTACTAATTTAGCGCGTGTTTAACCTGTTGTCAAATGGTTAAATTACCATGTCTTTGAATGCACTCAATTACTGAATAGCCTAAATTTGGCCTTGCGGGATGAGAATCCACCAATACCAGATAGCTTATCACCTCAAGTTACAGATTTTCTGCTTGGGTGTTTTATAAAGGTAATGTGTAATATACAGTTAGAAAACTGTTCTATATTATACAATAACGATTCAATTTCTCATTTAACTTTCTTATATTGTACCACTTTAGCCCGTTTCATTTAACAAGCGTTTGGTGAAAGTTAGCTATTTTGGACATAAAATGGAGCAAAATGGATCAAGTTGGAAAAGTCTACTGAACTGAAGGAAGATACGCCGTATCATTCTAGATAGATACGCCGTACGACTATACTTAGATGAAATCGAACACCATTGCCTGATTTTGAAGAATGCGCCGCATGTATTTATCTCATGCGCCACATATGAAACCTTGATCAACGAAGAAGATCTGACTTATCTACTCCAGATACGCCGTATGACATTCCTAACATACGGCGTATCAATCTCAAGACTTCACCAAAGATTATCCAAGACACAAAAGGACATGCGCCGCATGAAGATTGAAGTTACGCCGCATCTGAAGACGGTGTACGAATATTCCAGAATATAATAATCTTGGACCCCACGCGAAGTTATCTAGATACGCCGCATCAACTTAGTTGATGCGCCGCATCGACCCTCAGACAGAAGACTATAAATACCCCATTAGACAGCCGAAATTGTGTGCAACATAAACCGTAAGGAGAAGAATACAGACGATTTGGCAACACAAGACACCACCCAAACGAAGATTTCAGAGCAGTAAGAAAGTATTTCAAACTGTCAATTTGTTGTAGATCTACGAGATTTCTGGTACTACAATCGAGACTTGATGAATTTGAATTAAGTTGTTGCTATAAGTGACTTACTGCGTGATTTTGATGTTTAAAAAGATTGCTAAAATAGAATGATTTTAGTCACTCGACAAGGTATAAGAGAAATATATACTTGAAGGTTGTGATGGATAAATGTTTTTTGGATACTCCGAGAGTATATGCTACATTTTACATCGTTTAATTGTAAGCACTTATACAATACATAATGTTCGACCATGTAGCAAACATGTCAAGAGTATGTTACAATTTTTTATAAAATGCCATGAAATGTTATTTGTGTTTGTTGTTACATATTTTATTTATTTTGTTGTTACCTTATTTTTTTTCTTTTTTCTACAAAAAATGTTTTCAAACTTAATTAGCAAAAAACATTAGATGAATATTGTTTATAGATTTATTTTTATTTTTATGTAGCATAAATATTTTCTACTCATACGTCTAACTAACGTATCATTTATTCACATAATATCAAAAATCGTTCTCTTCTATAAACGTATTTCTTTCCATAACATATTAAAAACTACTATTCTACAGTTCTCCATTTAATCCCGTGAATTTCACGGGTTAATAACCTAGTATTCTAATATACAGGAGTTTAAAAAGACAATGAATGCCCCTCTAAAAAAGGAATACTCAAATTCTAGAGTGTCTACATTTGTCATTTTGTAAAAAAAAAAAAAACTTCTCAAACAAGCCTCCTACAATTCGGGAAGACCTTCACCAGTTGTTACCCACCTTTTCATTCCTGCCTTGCTACACAAGTGCTACCGATTCATTATTTAAACATTCAAACCCAAACCCAAAATCATTTCCGAACCCTAGCCCGCCATCATCATTAGAAAAACAAATTCATCAGCTTCAAAGATTAACCAATTTTATTGAATGTTATATAAGGATTTTTAATTTTGGTTAATTCTAGCATTTGATTTTCCAGGAAACTTTGAATCAGCTTTTCCAATTCACGGAAAGTTTTAATTCTAGCATTTTGGCAAATTTTTAATGGTGTTTGGATTCCGTTTTTTTTTCCTTTTATTTTCTGGAATTGTAAAGGATGATTGAGAAAATTTTTGTTTGATGGTCGAAGCCAGTGTGTGCAGTAGCTAAATCATAGACCAAGAGGTAAGTCATATCATACTTATAGTGTTTAATGTAGTTACTTGAATCAATGCTTTTCATTTGCGTCTCTAATTTGATTTCTCTAATTTTTATTTTAGAGACAAATACATCACTATGGTCAACCATGATGTTTGTGAGTTCTTTTATGGGAATGCTTATCTTATAATTTGTTTATCATTTACTTGATCATTTACTTCTAAATTCAAGGTGGCAATTTCTTTCTCATCACCATTTATGAAATCGGAGGAAATATGCACACCAAGTGTTTGTGATAATGTCTGAATGAGTTTGGTTTGTTTGTTTTGTGCAGGTGGATGGTTAGGAGATTTGTTAATGATTGTGGCTCATGGATGCCTAGACGTGTCAAAGACAATATGCAACACTTACCAGGTTAGTTCTTACTTTAATAAACCTCATGTTTTGACAATATTTTTAACATATTAATGAGATCATCGACTTGCAAGTAGATAGACACCATGAAATTCTTCTATCAATTATACATTGACTTACAAGTAGATAAACGCCACTACTGATTAAAATTCAAAGAATAAGCCTTTAGATGGGATTGCTAATTTAATCTTTGGGCCTGGTATGAGACAATTGTCTTAAATTCAAGGTGTTAGATCATTAACACCAAGAAAGAGTAGTAGCTACGAAATTCATTAATGTATATTACTAGACGTCATTACCAAAATGGGTACGGGTCAAAACAGGTAAATCTTCCTGGTGTTGTAACGGGTCAGCCAGGTTGGATCATCCAAAAATCCTTTTTAGCTAGATATGGGCTTAGCACACACTTCTGCTCAAATCTCATATGATTTTCAACTATATTATTAAGTTTTTTTATGAGGTTAAAAATGTTGAATTTCATGTATAACTAACACTGAAATTTTGTTTATGTAGAAAACTAACGCTGAAATATTAGTATTTCTGTAGTGTTAGGGGGTAGCAGGTTCAATTTTTTTTTGAGATAGTTATATCTAGAAATTCAGTTACATGGCTCCATTTAAATCTTCCTCCGATAAATGAAAATTTTGAAGTCTATGACATTAACCATGACTATATTATATTTCCAGTGAATTCACACAGCCCATATGGACACAGGACTGCAATCGTATTCTTGAAGAATGGGCCCACCCCCAAGAAGTATCCTCGTGATCCAGGTACACCTGCGAAGTGACCCCTGTAGATAAACAAACGGTCATTTTTTTCTCCAACATGCGAAATGGGTAAAATTTATATATATACAAAGGAACAAAATAGGATTTCTGAATGCAAGGGAGCTCATATCAAATGTCTTACCTGTGCTCTTTATTTATACACTTGCTAATGACAATGGGGATCAGACAACAGATTTGCTACATGTCATGAAATCACTTTCTGCGTATGTAACTTCTATAATTTCTTTATAATGATTTTATCATTCTGCACTTTATCTTTATATATGGGGGCAACTAATGACTTCTGTTTCACAACTTACATAATTGTGTCTTTCCTTGCTGGATGGATAAATAAAATGAGTTGGTTTTTTAGATATTAATTAATTCACTCAGTGCACCTGTATATCTTATTGTCTAATCTATGAATGTAGGTTAGGAGATGTATTTGCTTCCTTGACATCGAAGAAAGAAGATGTTCCTAACAGAAATTCTGTGCTTACGAAAGCTCTTGCGGATTCACTAGGTACTTTTTAAAACTACATGTTTTTTTCCTATTTGATGAGGATTTTGGCTGCCGACCACATCACTAATATGTTCTATCTGTAGGTGGAAGCTCAAAAACCTTGCTGATTGTAAACATATGTCCAGATGTCTTAAATCTGTCCGAGACATTGTCATCTCTCAATTTCGCTGCTAGAGCTGGAAATTCCATACTGAGTCTTGGAAACCGCGATACGATTAAAAAGTGGAAAGATGTAGTAAGTTGATGAAGTCTTCCTCTGAAAATGTACATTTATTTCTGACTGGCTAATTTGCTATTCATTATGTAGGCAAATGATGCTCGCAAGGAATTTTATGAAAAAGAAAAAGAAACTCTTGATCTGAAGCAGGAGGTTGTGGGACTAAAACAAGAAATTAAAGTTGCAAATGATCAATGTGTACTACTATTCAATGAAGTTCAAAAGGCCTGGAAAGTTTCTTTCACGTTGCAATCTGATTTAAAGGTTTTTAAATTCACATTTGATGTTATATTATTCTAGCTATGTGTTTGAAGTTTTTAAAAATAATTATACATGCTGCTAAGGCTCATCCAATAACTATTTGGTACAGGCAGAAAACATTATGCTTGCAGAAAAGCATAGGATAGAGCAGGATCAGAACAATGATCTGAGAAATCAAGTAGCTCCACTACTGCAGCAAGTACAAGACCAGAAACTGCAGTTACAACAACGTGATTCAGCTATCGAGTCTCTACAGGTTGGTCACTTATAGCTTTTTTGTTTTGAACCGCTGGTCACTTATAGATCTGAATATCTTAAAGTACCTTAAAAGATCTAAAATACTACATTCGTGAAAATTCATAAAATTTCGTTATTTATCATATAACTTTAAGCATAGTGGATCTGCTTATGAGGCTATATGCAATCATATGCTGCAGGTAAAACTGAAAAGCATTGAGGCACAGCTAAATGCAGCTATTCAGTCCAGCGTGAACACGTCCAAAATCAGCTCAGACTCAACAGGAGAAAGCACAGAGTCTGCTGTTGTTACCAAGAAACTTGAAGAAGAACTCCAGAAACGTGATGCCCTCATTGAGGTATGCTACTTTCGTGGTTTTGAGAACACAAAACCACATTACTGAATAACGTGAAAGCTCTTACTGATATGTGGTTAAACACATTTTCAGAGGTTGCATGAAGAAAATGAGAAGCTTTTTGAGCGATTGACAGAAAAGGCCTCTTCAATGGGAAGCCAGCAGGTTTTTTCTTGGAATAATATCCCATTAATAATCTCCAGTGACTTTTGTTGTTCTCAAGCCTTACATCAGCACATGACAGGTTCCTCATTTGTTGTTTTCTTTTCTCAGACATTAGGAGCACCACCCAAAAATCTAGATCAGTCCCCTCATATTGGAAGGTGAAATCATTATATTAGTTTGAGATTTATTCAAAATATTCTGTTTCTGCAATTAATCTGAACATTATTTTTCTAACAGTAATAATAAAGAACGTGCCTTTGATGTTGCATCTTTTTTTTGTTAGAGTTTGCTATTTCCTTTACCATTTTGAGTGGTGCTATTTCTTTGTTCTGAATAACTTATGATTTTTTTTTTGTTAGAGCTTGCTATTTCCTATACCATTTTGGCATTTTAGATTTTTAATTTAACTTTGAGGTAAACTTGATTTTGATGGTGTAGGTTTTGGCTGCTGTCATTAAAGCTGGTGCTTCTCGAGAACATGAAATACTTGCTGAAATAAGAGATGTTGTTTTTGCGTTTATACGCAAAATGGAGCCACATAGAAATGGAAAATTTAGCGAGTAAGCTACGAGTCAAAATGGTTCACTTTTGTGTAGTCAAATCAAGTTCCGGCTGTGTTGAAGCTATATAGCTAAATAAGAAAGAGTTACTTTATTATTACTCACACTATGTGATAATGTATATAAACAATAGTTAATAACTTAATATACCTTGGTAGGGTGATACATTCTTCTGATGTTTAATAAATGGTTACGAGACATATATAACTATTTTATTTTACCGCCAACATTATAAGTCAAACATATTTTGGTCTCCACTTAATTTTCTGAAAAGATGGCAATCGCTAGAATTTATTGGTGGTCAATAACAAAGAATGTATGATCAGGTGCTTAAATTGATAAAAGTTCGAGTATTACTCATTAAATCTTGGAATAAGGTTAGTGAAAAGTAATAAAAGTATAGTTATTAGAGTTGCATAACAACATATATAGTCTTATCATTTTTTTTTAATTTTTTTTATTCATGTTTGTTACACACATCTATTCAGTATCTAATACTTACATTATTATATCACATTGATCGAACATATTATTTACTCACAAATTCTCAACAATCGCTCATTTATCTATTAAATGTCTTTACATAATACATTCTCTATCGATTTCACGGTTTTCCATTTAATCCCGTGAATTTCACGGGTTAATAACCTAGTACATATTGTTGGAATATATGAATCATATAAATACTATAAACATATATTTACATCAAGAACACGCAGCGGAAAGATCTAATGAACATGTAATTAATTAATCTAAATAAACACGTACCTTAATCGCGTAATTACCAAGAACAACAAGAACCCTAATTAGGGTTGTGATGTGGATCGAACAACACAAGGGAAAACACCAAGAATCACAAGCTAAAATAAGCTTGTCACTCGTTCTTGTACACACGCGATAGTAGCGTTCCAATGGGAAAGCTAGGTTCAAGAATCACAAAACAACCAAACACTTTGAAAGCTTTACTTGACACGACCAAATCCTAGTGGATTTAAAAGAGGGTCGTTCGTTGGAGCTTAGAGGGAGAAGAGAAGAAGAAGTTTGGCTAGTTAGGGATTCAAGATTAGGTAAAACCCTAAACACAATGAATTGTATTTATAGGCAAACCATTACTTGGTCCCCAAGCTAGCCCAAACCGAAACCCACATCCCTAAGGATGGATCGGCCTGAATTAAGAACCCAAGGTGGTTCTAGATCCTTCTCTTCCTTTTTCATATTTAGTCCTTTAACGTTCGTTATCTCTAACTCCGTTAAGTACTAATTGTCGTTAAGTATGTTTTGTGAAATGAATAAATATAAATATAAAATATATTTAATCTATTCAAACCATTGGAACTCTCATGTATTGTGTGCAATCCCGAGTCTCGGGTTCGAAACCGGACATACGAATATTAATTCATTATACACAAAAACCTAACAGCTCCCACTTGGATAATGATTAATATTGTAATGACATGGGCTAGTCTAGCTTTAACAGATCCCAATGTCCCCAGCTTGATCCGAGTATGGTTCTCCTGGAAAAAACCACGTGATGATTAAATCATCATACTTATCCTTTTGTTACTAACACTGCGTTAATTTGGATATGGATCTTTGTCATTCCATAATTAACAGTAGTTTCTCGTTTATACGTAATTGAACAAGATTACCAAAACATCTGAACGTCTTCCAGATAAACTTTGGGTGCGGCCGCACAAACATCTTGTCAACACTACGAGTGGCCAAGCAGTATTAAACTTCAACACAAAGTTGAAGGAACAAATCCTATATTGACTACGAGCATAACCCTCGAACTTCGCATCATCTCCGAAAACAGCCCTTATAACTACCTGTTACGGATAACGCTAGACTGTCTTACTGAAAATGAGCTACATTCTCGGCAATTATCTGGTATCTCAAGTCTGAGGATAAATATTCATGATATACTTAATGACTATGATCCATAAAGTATAATCATGCAGTTGGGATAAGTCCTATATTCAATTTATCCAATATTGAATATCATGTGACATTGGTGTCTCAACCTTACAGTACATTCTACCAATCCTCACATTTGTCTTAATTCAATAATACTCCCATATTATTGATCGACAACGGACTATTTAGAATAACATTAGTTATTCATGGATTTAAACATGCAAATATAGGACACAAATATTAATAATGAGAATAAACGTTATCCGCACTTTATTTCATTAAAATAATAATTGTTTACATGTCCCTTATCCAAATACTAACCAGATCAAGCATGATAATTTCCATTAATGAATTATGCCACAAGTCATGACCACCATACTTGTTGACAAGGCATAAATCAATTAATTTGATCTATCGGAATTTTGAGAATACTTATTTCAATAATGAAATTCTTGTATGTGTTCATTCATCTATCTAGATAATGACACATACTTCATAAAATACGTGACATCCTCATGCACGAATTTATGACAATTAAACTACCAAACCTTTGTAGTTAAAGTATTCTAATTCTTTATGTATAATGCAACTATGCTCATATTGAGCATAACTAGTATACATGGTCTCCTAATAAGGATTAGCTCCCACCATGACTAGTATTGAGTGTCATCTCAATCTTACTAGCATCATTGTATCCAAACAACAATATGCTCTTTTAAAGTTCCGTAAACTTTAACATTCATCGTGTAATGTTTTGATATTTTCAAATCTTTCAAGATTTGAACACTATATCAATCAAGCAATAACTTGCCATATGGTTCATATTTAGAATTTTGGAGCAAATCCAGGCTGAGGATGCAAATTCTAAACCATATCCATTACACTTAGTTATCTAATAATTTTCAATTAGATACTAATGTTGTCAATCATCTTGTACCTAAGCATGATACAACAAGCAACATGATGTACATGAATAATCATTTTGTCAACCTTAGATTTTGTTCATGTCATATCTTTTTAAAGATATGTTTCTATCTAGTTCTTCTAATAGAATATCATGTTCTTTTAGAATCAGTTATTTTAACCGCTTATATTTATGATCAAATAAACATATACTTCAAGGTTTCATTTCCTAAATTTCCATGTGAAGTTTCATTCCAAACTTAGTCTTAACATATAATGTTAATGTTAATGGAATGTTACTTCCCATATGTTATTCAACATACATGAAATAAGAAAATAAATACATCACTCCCACTAGCTTTCAGGAATATTAAGAAATATCTTATTTTAATTATAAATCAAAACTAGATTTAATAACTAAAATATAAGTATATCTTTTAGATGCATGCATTAATCCATTTACAAATGATTTGCACTTTTGTATACTATTAAAGATTATTTGAATTCAAACACTCCTTTCAATTACTTTTCGTCATCGCTCAAGTAATTATTAAAGAAAGAGTTTTGATATTCCATTATTAATTTCATATAAATGAAACTAATAATGACAATCATAATCTTTATATATATATTTAATGTGCTTAGAAAGAATTTCAATCACATTTAAGTGCTTAATTGTGATTGATAATCTTTTCACATATTAAATATGTATACAAATTTGTCCATTATGATTTCTACACAAGAATTAAAATCTCTTGGATTTTCATTTCCTTTGTAAAAATCCATTTTCATTCTATAGTGTAACTATAGAGTTTAAGATCAACTACGTTTCCAAACTAGTTATCTTCATGGACTGCATCTAATTTATTCATATTATGAGTAATTTGCTAAATAACATTTGCAATTTATTAACAGGCATATCACTATCCTGTAACTCATAACCCTCAACATATTCTACAAATATTTGAGATACCCTTGCGGATCTATGAATAAGAATTCCATCATCTTTGAGATTTAATACTAACATGTTAAATCCTCATTATGGTTTTGCTAGTGTATTCTAGAAGATCACGTATCTTGTAATTTTATCTTATCAAGATAAAACTCCCACTTGCCTTTTGCAATTTATAGATTACCTATAAATGCTTAGCAAATAGAGCAACACAAAACTTGTTCTCTTTTTGGGACTTTACAAATACATATTGACAGTTCCTAACATTAATTTGTTAATAACCTACCCAACAAGTAGTTTAACAAATTCTGAACTTCAATTTTAAGACTTAATGTGATTCAACACATTCCATAATTAATGGTGTCTTATTAATCTTCTAGGTTGGAGTCTTAATTGAGTATTTCCAATTCATACTCAATTTTTTAACCTTGATATCTTTAGGAAGATTAGAAGATATAGTTATCTTTAATCAAACAATTTTTCAAGAGTTTGATTTTCCTAACTGAACATACCATCAATACTATGTATTTCATTAGGATTAATATTGTAATTTAATCTTACAATATGTGAGATAAATATATTTCGTTTTGGCTTACCTATTTACCAACTAAATTACTTTAATGGTACAATAGATTTTCCAAGCCAATTGCATAATTTATAACATAAGTGCCTTATAATCCAAGCCACTTAATATCTATGTCTTACCAAAAAGACATAAACTGTTATAATCCCAATTTCCGTTACAAATCATTGATCAACTCAATGACTCCTTGTATATGTCTTAATTAAAACACACAACAAGATAACGACTTACTTTGTTATAAGTCTTTCTAGCAATAAAAGACTTCATATTTATATCTTTATACGAAATACAAATATGCATAACTAAAGTAATTATGAAACCCACAACTTGGTTTCAATAGTATTTCAAGTTAATTTATTTACTTCAGATATTTATGTCTTCCAATAATACATAAACATCTAAATATGAAGTAGTATAAGATTACTTCATTTATTTATGTCATTACAACAATACATAAATATTCTCATTAGAAGTAGTCTTATTATCATATTGACACTTGTTCTAATAATTATCTAATTTTAGAAACTTGTAAATTAACATAGTTTCACTTCATCAGTCGAGGCTGATAATGATGAAAGTATGTAATTTACCTTGTCATTAATATCTAGTAATGAAAGTAGATATTAACTTCAAGTGTTCCATAAATTAGAATGTGTATAAAACACATTAGAACATTAGTCTCTTACCTTACAGTTAAGAGAACCCTTTAAATCATATTCATTTATGTTGTTGCTTGCACACAATAAGATTTCTCCCACTTGTGCATGGAACAACATCACGTATCGAATAAACAACACGTCAATAGTTTGCTTATTTGATTAATATGATTGTGTCATAGATATAAGTAGATATAGAATCACCTCGTCCAGTAAGGAAACGTACACGACTATCCTTAATACCACAAGTGTCTATAATTGGAAAGTAATCATCTCAAGAGATTCTAGAGACAATTTGAGTTACTGTCAGGATATTAAAATACCAAGACTTGTAGCTCCCACTGAATTTAAGATCACTACATGAACTCATTATCCAGTAATTTCGGCACTATGCTCCCACTGAATTTGACAACATTATAAATGTTCCATAATCAGTAAAAGCAAATAGCGTGCTGCTTACTTTCCTACATCTTTGATGAATCCCTTACGTAACAGCTACTAAGGTACTTCAAAAATGTATTCTACTTTGTGAATGATGTAATAACCATCAATCCAATTAACTTGAAAGAATTGGGTATGCAATTTCTTCCTTAGTTAGGTCTACCGTTCCCATCATGGTATGTAGCACCTTTAAATGGTTAAAGCATAACCAACTAGATCAAACATTCTAGTTTGCCTTTTCCCAATCTTTGCGGTAATTAGTCTAGTTTCTAATTTAATAACTCCTAATCATGCAATTTCGTAAGAAATTCGCCATGAGTTATTTCTTAGAATTTAGACAATTCTAATTATCCTATTATACCTTTCTCACTCATGAAAAGGAATAGGATTAAGTCTCACTCTTCACACGGAAAGTGGACTCGGTTTATTCTTTTCAGTAAAAATTGACTCTATCCAAAACCTCTACAGGTGTAGATCAATTTACTACTAAAAGAATATCCCATGTTTACGGTTTTAACGTTGCATTAAATACATTAAAAGAATTTTCAAAATTCAATTTAGTATTTTTTGATAATAACTTTTCAAGAAAATTAAACACCCACGGTAAATAAACTTTCACCATTTAATTTCCTTTGAAAATTAGGATCCAAATTGACGTCGTTTCATCACATCAGCTTTGGCTGCTAGCAATGAAAGTACTCAATAAGGTAGAGCTACACTCAATTGCCAATATACAATTGCAATTCCTAGAATCATGGGACTTACATTATATTGCCAACCTCAGTTGCAAATGTAAGCATGTTTCATCCCCAAATCTTTATGCCTTGACGCCGTCCCATCACATTCAGCTTTGGCTGCTAGTGATGAAAGTGCCCAATTAAGTTCACCAACTTAAGAAACTGTAAATTGACGTCGTTTCATTGCATTCAGCTTTGGCTGCTAGCAACGAAAGTACTCAATTTACCCTTAGACCGCACCCTTTGAACATCAACATTCAGCTTTGGCTGCTAGTGATGTAGGATGAAACCTTAGGTGTTTCTTTTTGTAGTTGGGTGGCATTTAACTTAAATTTTAAGGGTAATATGATTTTGATGTGTTAAATCAAAAAATATGTACAAAGATGTCATGCATTCATCTTTGTATCATATATGTTTTCAAAAACAAAACCGTTTACTCATTCGCAGCTCAAATCATCAAGTCTTTTAATTGATGCGTTGAACAAATTACAACATTGCCTTAAGATGCTTCGTATTTATCGTGGTGTACTTGGTAAGTCTAAAATTGACGCACAGGCGGGCGTAGGGACGACAGCCGCCGAAGCTGGTTAAAACCGTGCCCCTCTAAGGTCACAATTTAATGCGTACCAACTAGAACCCACTTTTTAGTTTGCCAATTTTAGGTCCGCCGCTTCGACCACTTAGTACAGTCGCAATCAATCAACTAAAAAAAATATGATTTTCTTGCTAAAACAATTAATGTAGTAAATTTATTATTGCTAGTCTCGCCTGGGAGCAAATTACCGTGCGAAGCGAACCACTGTCGGCACATAAGACTTGGCAATAAATAAAATTACTACAAAGGTTTCATAGTTATTAGTCTTATTTATTTTTATTATAAAAATTACCCTCTTATGTGTTGCAATCCATCATAATATATAACACAAAAGATCAAGTAATTACAAAAATAAATAAACACATAATAACAAATATATGATCATCCACGATATCATATAGCCACATGCAAACCTTTTTTCAATAAATCCTAATATTAATTCTATGTGTAATTTTAAATGTATGTAACTAACAAAACTCCCATTGGTTTTCGAGCTCATTGTGCCCAATGGTCCACAGACGCCAAATAATTTGACCGCGTAAGTTTTAGTTAGTTAGATACCACATTGCACATAACTTGTTAATTAATATATATTGAGGTCTTCCCCAATTTTAGATTTATTTAAATCATGTGACAAATAAATTCAAAACAACAACATACAAATCCAACCATGACAAAATATGCAAGATCTTGTCATGGATACCATATTGATCACATAATCATGTAGTCCATATTATTAATCAATATTATACTTGTACGTGTTTAATTAATTTAGTGGCATCACATAGGGTATTCACAAATTAATCCCTAAAAATTTTATGCAATCCTAGGGTTTCTATCAAGATTTTAAATCAACCATAAAACCCTAACCAAAACATGTAGGTGTCGACCCATGGAGGGTGTCGACCTACTTTTGGAAGAAACAATTAGGGTTTAAAAACCCTAAAAAAATTAATTGCATGTATCTAATTAAAGATTCAATTTTTAGGTTTTAGTAATTAATTACAAGTTCTTAAACAAGGCTCATGATGCCACTGTTGGAATATATGAATCATATAAATACTATAAACATATATTTACATCAAGAACACGCAGCGGAAAGATCTAATGAACATGTAATTAATTAATCTAAATAAACACGTACCTTAATCGCGTAATTACCAAGAACAACAAGAACCCTAATTAGGGTTGTGATGTGGATCGAACAACACAAGGGAAAACACCAAGAATCACAAGCTAAAATAAGCTTGTCACTCGTTCTTGTACACACGCGATAGTAGCGTTCCAATGGGAAAGCTAGGTTCAAGAATCACAAAACAACCAAACACTTTGAAAGCTTTACTTG
Organism: Artemisia tridentata subsp. tridentata; assembly: GCA_021014915.2. Lineage (NCBI taxonomy): Eukaryota > Viridiplantae > Streptophyta > Magnoliopsida > Asterales > Asteraceae > Artemisia > Artemisia tridentata. Next base: position 419,887,545 of record CP139506.1, read on the forward strand.
ACACGACCAAATCCTAGTGGATTTAAAAGAGGGTCGTTCGTTGGAGCTTAGAGGGAGAAGAGAAGAAGAAGTTTGGCTAGTTAGGGATTCAAGATTAGGTAAAACCCTAAACACAATGAATTGTATTTATAGGCAAACCATTACTTGGTCCCCAAGCTAGCCCAAACCGAAACCCACATCCCTAAGGATGGATCGGCCTGAATTAAGAACCCAAGGTGGTTCTAGATCCTTCTCTTCCTTTTTCATATTTAGTCCTTTAACGTTCGTTATCTCTAACTCCGTTAAGTACTAATTGTCGTTAAGTATGTTTTGTGAAATGAATAAATATAAATATAAAATATATTTAATCTATTCAAACCATTGGAACTCTCACGTATTGTGTGCAATCCCGAGTCTCGGGTTCGAAACCGGACATACGAATATTAATTCATTATACACAAAAACCTAACACATATATACATATCACTATACGCTTTGTGCTTTGTGTTCCATCCATGATTTCATGAGGATTCGAGTTTATTATAATAATTAACCTCAGCTCAGATAATCTTTTGAGTGAATATCGTTCACTATATTCAAGAATTTAACTAGATGTATGTCCAATGATCACAATAGTGATTTCACTTGGTGAACTTCTAAAGCAAAAGAGAATATAAATTACTAGTCTTAGAATATAGTTGAACCAAAACGCCTATTTTTTCCCAAGTGATCATGTGTTCTTTCCATATCACAATAGCAGATAATAAAATTGCAATGGAACTATACGTACCAGAAATCATAGATTATCAAATACTAATTCCACAAAGAATAATAAATAAATAAATCATTAAATTACCAAATCATTTGCATTTTGGCCTTGAGAAAGAAAGTATAAAAAAGATAAAGTTCCAACTATAGAGTTTCATGGTCTCGATCTGTGATCATCTCCATTCAATTACGCAGTGGCAGTTGTCAAAACAAACGTGAACAAAACTTGCCTTGGCCATGCTGGTGCCTTTATATTCTTACTGATCCCAAGATAGCGTAGCTTTTGGCAGGTATTAGCAAATGACTCCACATCTTCCCAGGAAATAGTATGACACGAGAACAACTCAACTTCTACTAGTTTTTTATGATGAGAAAAAGCATGTAAACCTTTACGAGTTATAGCCTCACTACCACTCAAATGAATCATTGTTAATTTCAAACACATGCTAGCAATACAAAACAATGAGATATCTGTTACATTGATCAACCAAGACAGCTTCAGTCCCTTGATACTTGGACGTGATTGAGCTATGGCCACAACCCCAGAGTCAGTGACATTAACCCCGCATTTTGACAAATCGAGAATACTTAGATTTGACATTTGCCTCAAGTAGATAATACCATCATCACTAATCCTATTACATTCACTCAAATTTAGAACCTCCAGACTATACTTCAGTTTCCCATTTGCTAGATACTTTAAGCCCAAATCACTAATCAGATAACAACGTTGCAAATCCAAATGATATAAACACTCTGCTTCTCCAAAAGCTTTGAGTGTTTCGCCTGTGACATTAACACATCCTTTCAAATCTAAAGATCTTAGATTCTTAGATGATCTAACGAGGGAAAAAAGTCCCGCATCCCTAAAATGTAACCTCCCCTCTAAAGTCACTACATCCAAATCGGTACAGGCATTCGCAACTGCACACAAACCATCATCATCAAAATCACACTCACCTGGCTCACAATCTGCTCTTTGAGAATCATATTTCTCATCTAAACGGAGATACAAGTACCGGAGTTTAGGGCATGATTGTGCTAAGAGTTTCATGTGGGCATTTGATAGTTGTTTAGACATTTCAAACTCGATAATATTTGGGGCTGCGGATAGGACATGCTTAACAAGATCAGGAAATGAACTGTCTAACTTCCTTAGGTAAATGCATGCGGCTCTTAAAAATTGCTTTGAAACTTGATAGAAGGATACTTGGTCATTTCGGCTGCAAATTTTGTCCAAAATTTGGATAAGCTCACCATCTCCAAGTGGCTTCATCGTTGGTTATCCTACCAACTCTTAAGTGCACTACGTTTCATTGATATTGGAATAAACATCAAGTAATAAAAATATCCAAATAGTACACTGTAAATAAATAAATGGGTACGTAAAATCGAACCTGAGACTCACGAGCACAAATGTTAAACGAAAATTTTTACCCTAGCTATTCCCGCAGTGTATAAACAGATAATGTGTCAAAAGCACTTAGGGCCAATCATAAAGCCCATTGTCCATTGTTTTTGGTTTTCTAATTAAAACTTTTGTTAAATTATACTACTATATATAATAGAGCGTAAAAAACGACCGAAGGTGACGTCAAATTTGCGTCATCTTGGCCTGTTCCATTGCGTCCAGCCCAAATCGTTAGCCCTTTTGTGTTGTATTATATTCTTACCGCCTCAATTATCTCTCTCGACTCTTCCACACATTCACACATACATCATACATGCTTTCAGATTTGGTTTGGACGTTTGGTTATGGGGTTTTGGTGCCTGCGTTTATACTTCATCCGAGCCTTAATTGGTGATAATTGTTATTTGATATAAAATTATGTTTTTTTCTTTGCGGCTGGATAGATAAACATATAGAATGGTATCAAAATTCTTTTTACAAAATTAAAAAGATTGAAGTTTGAATTAAATTTTTTTGGGGTTTTGTTGATTTCTGTTGTTGGTTAATTTAGCCACATGATTCATCTTCTTAGCAGGTTTGTTTTTATATACTTTATGTTTAATTTATGGTTTATAGTTTGATTTGGGGTCTCAATTGCAGCAGTGGTGATGGTCGTGGATCCGCATAGTTTGTTAAAAGTAAACGTAATCTTTAAGGGTTTTTAGGGTTGCTTATGCTTCTGCTTATAGAGGAAAACTAATAAACTGCTTAAGGGCGTGTTTGTATTAGCTTATTTGGTTGGCTTATGAGGTTTAATTATGTGGAGCAGTATAGCTTGGTTTATGGCTGATAGAGCGTTGATTGCGACTGATATTCAGGAGGTGATTGGAAGTGTCATCGCGATCAAGATTTTGAGCAATGTTGTCGTGCCTATTTGGGTTTGGTGTCCTTATTACAGCTTTGGATTGGTAAGATTTGTATTCAATTTTTTTATAATAAAGTGTAGTCTAATTAACAGAATGTGTGTCGTTTCAGTTTAAAAATGAATGTGTAATCATGTTTAAAGTTAGAAAATTGTTTATTTGGGTTTTCTTAGATACGACTGACGGTGGCGTTGGTTGTAACAGGCTTTTTTGACGAGTCTTGGCCGGCGATTAAAACTGAGATTGTCTCCACCATCTCTTGGCACCTTATTATGCTTGCAACCACGGGGCATGTATCCTGTTTGTTCAGGTAACTGAAATACATTTCTCTTTGTGTGATGCGGGTGATGTTGATAATGATTGTAATGGGTTATGGTGAGTGTCGGTCAAATTTTGGCATGACAACTAATTTCGGTTGCAGCCATGGCGAACGTATCTTTTTTTATAGATTGTTCACCCGTCTGAGCCGATAATCTTGCACCAATAAGGGTCGGGTACAGGCATGTGGCATATAATGTAACTAGAGGCACTTTAAACGAGAGTACACAGGTTACTAATGCGGCTCCTGTGGGTGAGTACCACTGCATATGTATTTTTTGGAAATCATTTTCTTCCTATTACTTTCGGAATTTGTTTATCTATTTTCTTCCTTATTTCCCAAATGTTTTTAGAACATCGTTTTTTTAACCGTCGCTATGGCACGCAATGTTATGCAGACGTACCTGTCGATTGAAATGAGGCAGCAAATTAAAGAGGATCTGAAACTTAGGGTAAAGAGGTAATTATATATTGTAGAAATATTTCTCATGAAAACCTGAAGAATGTTGACTTTTTTTTGGTAGAATTAAATCTCTATTTGACATTTTCAGATGTTACAACACGTGTGGGTTTAAGAAACTCGCAAAGATATTTGATATTTAGAGTGCAATGATCAAAGTTAAGACAAAATTTTTAGCTTTTATCTCCTGATGACATGTATGGGGGATAGTGAACGGCCTTCACATGCAGGTATCTATCACACTATATTGAGTGCCTGTGACATCGATATGTAATAACCAAAAGAATAACCTATAAATGGCCATCCCAAATGCGCAGATGTGTTATGGGAATACTCATACAAACACCTCCTTAGTATATATTCACTTTCAAACTTCTCTCTAAAATATTTTTGTTTGATTATTTGTGCAGGGAGTCAAGGGGATTTGAATTTATTGACCACATACAACATGCTGATGTTACAAGACAATGTCGTTTTGTTTCATCTTCTAACATAAGTTTCAGGTATAAACGACGATGACCAGTCTGAAACGAACAGGTCGGCCTTTTTGCATTAGACAGTATTCATTTTATTTGGCTGGAATGTGGTAAAAACAAATGTTACTAAAAGCTTCAGCCATCGTAAGAAACTTCTGAAACTAATTCTTGAAGCCATATGATTAAAACTAATAGCATTCTACTTTAATTTTGTTGCCAACATTAAGCCTCGAGCTGACATTTTCACATCTTATAACATGTGCAGGTTTATGAAAGTCGCACCCAAGCTGTAAAGGACTATGCGTTTGCTCCGGTTCGTATAATCTTCTTACCCCCATACTGTGTGATGCCGTAATTCATAGATTCCGTAAATTTTTTTGTTGCACATGAATTTCTGGATTGACAGTATTCTGTCTGTGCCTTTCAGGATATGAGGTGCAAAGAAATGGCGATAGTCATATCAAAGGAAACCAAAGATTGGGCCTTTCAATGATAAACTGATACTCAGGTTTCCTATGGGATCAGTTGTTCCAACTAAGTAGAAGGTTTCAATGAAATCGTCTCCTTAATAGGAACAATTGATTCTACAGGAACCTTGAATGTGACCTTACAGAAAGATAGGTGATAATCACGACACAGCTGCTGATGTTACAAGATGTGACATCGCTAACGGTAGCGGTAAATGCATATCTATTTTGAAAAGAAAAATACCAACACATATTTAAAGACTCAAATTATTTTTCATATATCCTGGCCATTTAAACAATACATGCGCTTTGGCTTACCTTATACTATTATTCTGATAATTGCTGCTGTTTTCAGTACAAGCGACAGACTGGAAGCAATTCGTAGCGGTTTACATGGAAACAATACACACAGAGAGATCAACCTGGGTTTACTACAGGTTTTCTTCTTTTTCCTGTGCGCGTGTAACATCGTTGTTCACTACCTTCGTCATCCATATTTTTATACTATATTTTAGGCTTTTTGGTTCACCATTTTACTTTTTTGCTTTTGATAACCGGTTTGAACATTTGTTGATGATTTTCGCCTGTGCAAGTCTTTCAAAATGGGTATGGATGGAATTATACACCTGTATGATTCTTGATAAAGGGTATTGAAAAGTTTAGAGGTTTATGTAATTTGATGTTGTTTTTGTAAAAGAAATTGGCTAGAATTAACTTATATTATGTGCATAATATTTGTTTCCTGCTTAACAAATTGCAGGTTTTGTTTGGTGAGTTGGACAATAGGCCACATGAGGATCAGTTTAAGGCGACTGGGATTTCTTTTGGAGCTGCGTATCAGGTAAAGCTGATTTATCGATTTATATATCAAGATGATGGCCGGTCATAGTTTAGTTAAGATTTTAAGTGGGTTTGCTTGGACTATGCTATGACCAGCCATCGCCTTGCTATTTCATGTACTATGTTTTTTGCTATTTCATAGTTTATTAAAGATTTTAACTTTTTAGTGGTTTTGATTTATGACTTTTAACTTTTAAAATTTGTATATATGACAGAGTAACAGAAGAACCATCATGGATGATCCCTTCATCAGAAATTACATTGAAGATGTTCTGAAAAACATCAGAACTCAAGTGTTGCTCAAGTTGACCATGCACAAGAATCAGGATCCATTTCATCTGAAAGGTAACATCACCAACATACATATAGGCATGTACACATACATACATGTATGTCTTTACTGAAACTGTTACTATTCAGGAGGTTAATGTGCCAGTGGCTGATGTTGGTCTCATTGCTACTGGATAACCGAGTTCGAGGCCACATTCATCAAGTTAACTGGCTATTGGAGTGCGGTGACAGGTTGGATCTCATATGCATAAACTATTTTTGATGTTCAAAAACGAAAAATATTTTGTTATTATTGGGTTGGTTCAGTTGCCTGAGATTTCATCTTTTGATGAGCGTCTGTTATCTCACATTCGCATATTTTGACCATTATGGCAACTTGGTATCTGAACACAAGGATTGATGTGTTTTCAAGAGGGGTACATTGGTTGAATTGTGCATTTTGGTCTTTTGATGTTGATTTGGCGGTTTATCTTTTAGTAGTGATGATGGGTTCTTTAGAAATCATGCTCCCGCTGAGATTGCTGTTGGTGTTAAAGTTTTTTCCGGCTGCACAACATCGATCTGTTGAGTGTTCAAAAGATAACATTACCGTATGACTAATTTAAATTTTGTCACGACCTTGCTAATAAATAGTTATGAATATTTCAGTATTAATGAAAAGTATTTTAGCTAAATTGTTTCTGAGATAAAAATGGCTATGCCATTTTAAATGATGTTGTCATCAGTGTTTCGTATTTAAAGGGGCCAATATCTGATTGCTTGAAATTTAACTTTAATGTGTAGGTTGACAGTGTGCACTTCCATGTTACATTAACTAGCAGAAAGTTCAGTCAGAGACAAGAGGAGATGGGGTTTGGAGTTATTTTGGATTTATGATTTTAACTTTCCCGACAATGAGTGGCATCCTAATTCAGTAATTTATGATCCTGATGCTGTGGCAACGGCTACACATACTGTTTCCATTACTACTGGGCCAACGTGGAGAAAAATCTCCAAATTGTTAAGGCGGAATTCTGAAAGAGTAAAGGCATAGGTGCTTTTAACAGTCTTGAATTAAACTTTTTTACATATATAGTTTCCTTTTTTTTCTTAAATATATACTCCCTCCGTCCCATTTTTATTGTCCATGTTTCTTTTTTGGGTTGTCCCAAAAAAATTGTCCACTACTAAAAATAGAAATTGAAATTGTTTAAGTTTATCATATTACCCCTAATCAAAATTCTTATTTACAAAATTAAATGAAAGCATTAATTAATTGTCATAGGGTAAAACTGTCTTTTGGTTGCTTTTGTAGAAATCAAATCAGTAATAAATGCGTTTTTCTTAAACTGTGTGATTTTTGTTGGGGGACAATAATTTTGGGACGGAGGGAGTAGACAAGTTACCGGTACTATATAAAATCTTATTTATTGAAGTCTTGCCGAAATATATAAATTATAAATGTTGGATATTTCTAACCTAGACCAACTGCATATTGGCATCTTGCACAAGTTTTCAATAGTTGCACATATATTCAATAGTCTTGCTGTTAATATATTAAATAAACTAAGGATTTGGACATATCTTTGCGCTTCACTATTGAAAAAGATAGGAGACACTTACTTGGTTCAACAACAAAAAACCCGTGCAATTATCAACGAAGTTAAACGACGTACCGCCGCAACGCGGCGGCCAGTCGCCCACCTCGTTGTTCATTACTTTCCATCACTCGCGTGCGTGTACGTTTTCTATGCATTGACACATTAGCTAAAGGTCATTTTCGTCAGAGTAGAAGTCAAAACAGTGTCGTGTAGTGAGCGTTTAGCGACGAATTTGATCATATGCAGTTTATCTAAATTACTTATGACCATTTCTCTTCTTTTTTTTCTTTTCTTTAAGATTTATATAAATAGATCTTAAACATTATAAGTTCAACTCTTGATGTATTAATACATCAATTAAACAAACTAGGCGAGTACCCGTGTATAGCAATGAAAATTCCTAGCGGTAAACAATTGACGATATGCGATATTGTGGATAAAAAGGAGACCCGTGTACGTAATACACGGGCTTTTAAAAGAAAACCTTTAATAAACTTCACATTTATAAGTTCGCGTGGAAAACCCGTGTGTTGCACGAAGTGTATCTTGATGTTCATTGCGCAATGTTATAATAATATGTTTACTTGTTAACGTGATGGTGAGTCTAAAATATATAACAATGTATAACTTGTATATTCAAAAGAAATGTACTTTGATTAAATATCATGATTCGATAACTTTGTAATTACAATTATTTTTAACAACGTATACTCATTTTAATCATTTACCTTTATTTTTGCGTTTTGTTTTCCAAATGTTTTAACATCATTCTACTTGTTACTTAAAAACTGCAAATATATTTGTACTATATTGTTAATAAATATTACTACTACTAATCGGTATTGAACTAATATAATTATACTTACACCACCTTAAATACACTACCTTAAAAGATATAAATTAAAAACTACAATTCAAGATCTTGTATAAGATATAAGGTAGGTGTTTATATGTTTTTTTTTCTTAGAACAACAAAGATTATCCCAATATTACCAATAACCAATTTTCATTCTAAAACACTTGTCATATTCAGATAATTAGAAGACCCAACTTATCAATAACCAAAACACCAAGCCCATTCCTATTAAAGAAAACAATCCGATAAAATAGGAGTCTAACCCATTTTGCTCTTAGACCCTAATAATAATAAGGAACCAATAACCCTAATGTGACACATGTTGAAGTAAAACCTTGTAGGAAGGCCTCACCTCTTTGTGTCGTCCTCCGGAGTGATTCATTCGGACCAAGTTTGTTCCTACACACACCAAACACACGCGTTAGGCTCGCCTCGGGCTTTATCCCAAGACCGACCTCCGGCGTGAGAGTAAGTATCGGATTGTTATGAGGTGAACAGTGATATGGGAGTAACAGTTGTAGGTGTAAAAAACATAGTGTATCTTACAAATGAGATGTGGGTATTTATACTACCCACATTTACTGTACCTGTTCACCTCGGGGCCTGCGCGTTGACCTATGTCTGACCTAGCAGAAAGGTGTCAGATCACGTGGGGAACACAATCCCGTGAAATCTGAGAATGTGATACTTGACGGGACTGTTTACTGTATATGTGGCCGGAGGCTTGAGAGAGTCCGGACGAGATAGGGCGTCCGGATGCCGGAGTATGATCCGGACGAAGTATGACGTCCGGACACATACACCAACATGTCCCCCCCAGTATTGTAGTATCGGTTGAAGACCGATAGTGCAATACTTAAACAATGACTTTACTGCTTTTCGTCCTGTGCTTCAGATTCATATGACCAGTATTGCATTGTTAGTAAAATATTGATATGATACTTTAAACAGTACCTTATGGCCTTTCGTCCTGAAGAATTCGAACTGGTGTTGCATTTGCTTCCCGTGCGTGTCCTTCGGATGTATACACCGACATGTCCCCCCCAGTATTGTATCATCGGTTGAAGACTGATGGTTCGATACTTTAAATAAATTTTTTGCTTTCGGTATTTGCGAATACTCATTCGGTTTCTCTGACTTGTCGGGTATTAGGAGCGCGTTCGGGTAAAGGGCGTGGGGCCTGTTAAGTCTTCATGGGCTGGATGGGTTCTAGGCCCATGGGCCGAATAAAATAATAGTTTATCTATATGACGCGTGTGGGATTTACTGTGGGGATCTAACGTCCTAAAATGTGACACGTCAGCGGATGGCAGACTGATGCGACGTTTTTGCTTCTTCCCAGATCTTCCCTATATATACCGTAGAACGTTTCCTCATTTTCTTACTTTTTACTGCGTGCATTCATTTTCTCTTCGAAAAAGTTTGAATCCTCATCCGGACGTTCTTGTGAGGTGCGTTTCATTCTTCCTTATAATCAATTTTATTTTGGAATTCTCGGCGTCCTTTTAGTTGTAGCCGCTGACCTGAATATGTCAGAAGACCGCTCGTTGGGTAGTAAGGCTGGTCCTTCCGGTAGGATAGTTCCCAAATGCGATATGCATATACATACCTCGAAGATGACACAGGGAGCCTTAGATGAGGTGGTTAGGGAGTTTAGAATCCCTGCGGACTTACGACCGATGCTTCCTCCGGATGGTATGACTATGGACAAATTACCGGAGGATAAGATAGGTATTTACGTCCAGCAGCTAAGAACCGGGGGTGTGAGAATTCCTTTTTCAACATTTCTGTTGGCAGTCATAGGGTATTTCCGAGTGCATATTTCTCAGCTTGTGCCCATAGGTTTGAATAGAGTAACCATGTTTGAGATCCGGTGCTATAGTCTGAGTGTGCAGCCGACTGTACCACTATTCCGGGTTTTCTATAGGCTGTGTAAGCAAGGTCATTGGTTCTCCTTTGAGAGTCGAACGGGCAGTAGGGCTAAGAAGTGTTTTAAGGAGGTGCTTAGCAGTTTGAAACGTTGGAAGGAGCATTTTTTCTTAATAGATCGGAGAGCAATACCGAATGCTATGCCCTGGAGGCATAGGGATTCGAAGATTACGGATGACTTTCCGGAGACTAATTCCGATCGTGACGCTAGGCGGGTTGCCGCAAAAGTGATTCCTCTTAGGATTACCCTCCGAAGGTCTTTTATATATGACGGGTCTATTTAAAGCTTCTGGGTATGCTGGTCATGAGGTTTTGTTAAAGGATGCCGAGGAGAAGGGTAATACCATACTCCTTGTCTTAAACGTATGTAATCTGCTGTCTTTCGTTTGATGTTTATTTCTCTTGTTTTTTTTTTTTGCAGTGCTTACGATGGCTGAGTATTTGGAATTACCGATGGAGGTTGAGGCGGGGATTAGCAAAGGGGGACCATTACCCGAAGGGAGTGTGGTACCGGAGAGAACAACCGAGCCCTTAGTACCGGGGAGTTCGATTCCTCCTAAGAGTTCCTTGCAGAAGGCGGTAGAGAAGCCAGATGCAAGTGTTGCAGCGATTAGGGAGGAGAAAGAAAGAAAAAGGAAGACGGTTGAACAAACCGTAGGAGAGAAAAATACTGAGGGATCTTCTGCAGTGTCAGAGAGGAGGAAAAACACCAGAAAACAGCCGGTGATTGATGTAGGGGAGGGTGGGTCGTCCGAGCCTACCTTGCAGGCAACTCCTCTTCAAGAGTTTTTTGTACAGGGAACGGTTCATGAGGCCGAAAATCCGGAGGTGAATGTTGTGAATGAGCAGGAAAACATTACCAACTTGGAGAGGCCGGCCGCCGAAGGGAGTCAACCGCTAGGCCCACAAAATCAGCAACCTCCGCACGGTGGTAAGAAATGTTAAACCATTGGATTTAATATCTCCTCCTTCCTCTTCTCTCTCTCTTCCTTTTTTTTTTATATGTTCACGTCTTATATTGTGCAGAACGGTCATTTCATTCGGAGCATTCCGTGCATTCCTCATCTGGCGCCGAAGGGCACAATTCAACCGAGATAGGTAAGTGGATCTTTCCTCGTGGTGCCTTCGTGAATTTTCTTTTTATGCTAAGTTGTATTTAATCCTGCCGCAGATGAAATGATTTCCGGGAGGGAGCCTTATGTTCCGGCTTGGACTTTGACCGGGGATGTCAGGCTTAATTCCTACAGGGCATGCCGAGAGTTGTTGGCCCACATTGCCCCTCCTGCTGAGAGGACCGTTCTAGAGAGCTTGCATACTCCTCGGTTAATTCGTTCAAGCTATGAGCAAACTGCTAATGCGATTGTGACGCAGGCCGAGGTGTTGCGCCGATTTACTCAATTGATTACCGAGTATAGGGAGTTGGAACACTCTCAAAAGGCCGCTGAGCAAGGGCGTAATGCCATGGTTGGGAAATATGATCGTCTGTTTGAGGAGTTTAAAGCTTTGGAGCAACAGCTGGGGAAGGAGCGTGAGGCCGCCTCCCTCCGAGAGGAAGGGTTTAACGATCAGTTGTCAGATATGCAGAAGGATAGAGATGATTGGAGGGTAACAGCTGGAGGTCAGGCCGAGAGGATTAGACAGCTAGAGAGGGAGCTGAGCGAGGCGAATCAGGCTGTTAAGCAACTGGAGGAGCAAAAGGCGGAGTTGGCGGAAGAGGTTAGTCAATCAGAAGCCATTCGTCACAATACTGTGAAAGAGTTGATTCCGGCCGTTTGCCGAAGACTGTTCGAGAGCCATGAGTATAAGAAAAGTATGGGAAGGGTTTATGGTTTGTCCTATTCCGCAGGGTTTCTGGATGGCCTCAAGTATGAGCGGAAAAAAGAGGATGTTGAGAAGTTTTTGCCTAGGTTCAAGAAGCTTAATGTGGATGCTCCGAAGATATGGCAAGCAGAGTATAACAAGTTGTTCGAGGCCCAGTACCCATACATCCGGAAGCTTGCAGACTCTGCTCGGCTTCCATTAGGTGATCTCATGAACCTTTTTCCTGATCTCCCGCCTCCCGGGCCGAACACCGCTGGAGTCTCTCAGGAAGGCGGATCCTCGTCCGGTGTGAAGGAGACTGCTGATAAAGCTCCTTGATATCCCTTTATTTTACTTTTTGGATGAATGTAACCAGAATAATAACTTTGACTTAGGTACATGTATCTGGTAACTTGTGATTGACGTTACTTTTTTGTATCCTCAGATGGATGAATACAATTTGTACATTTGTTGTTTCTTTTGTCGAAATGTAACTTGATGTTTATGATCTTTCGGCATGGATATAACCTTCCGGACATAGTGACGAAGCATTTTCATACATATATACATGTATACATATATATTATTATTATTATATTATTTTTTTATTTTATTTTCATGGACGGAGTGTTTTAACAATCCGATTAATATGTGGACGAAGTGTTTTCACGATCCGCTCACGAGGGAGGGAGTGTTTTTCACGATCCGTTTAATTTATGGACGGAGTGTTTTCACGATCCGCTCACGAGGGAGGGAGTGTTTTTCACGATCCGTTTAATTTATGGACGGAGTGTTTTCACGATCCGTTTAATTTATGGACGGAGTGTTTTCACGATCCGCTCACGAGGGAGGGAGTGTTTTTCACGATCCGTTTAATTTATGGACGGAGTGTTTTCACGATCCGTTTAATGTATGGACGGAGTGTTTTCACGATCCGCTCACGAGGGAGGGAGTGTTTTTCACGATCCGTTTAATTTATGGACGGAGTGTTTTCACGATCCGCTCACGAGGGAGGGAGTGTTTTTCACGATCCGTTTAATTTATGGACGGAGTGTTTTCACGATCCGCTCACGAGGGAGGGAGTGTTTTTCACCATCCGTTTAATTTATGGACGGAGTGTTTTCACGATCCGCTCACGAGGGAGGGAGTGTTTTTCACAATCCGTTTAATTTTATCGTTGTCATGTAACCGAAGCATAATGCGATGATATATAGGAAAATAACCGTAGATGCATAAATACTAATAAGCTTCGGCGCACTGCTTTGTCTTCTTTTGTTTGTTTTACAAGAAACAGTTGCGTAGGTTCATTGCATTCCAAGTTCGAGGTACCTCTCGATCCTCCATCGTTCGGAGCTTGTATGAGCCGTTACCGTAGGCTTCGACCACTCGGTATGGACCCTCCCAGTTAGGTCCTAATTTTCCTTGGTTTTCGACCCTACTGGCCTCGTTTCTTCGGTAAACGAAATCTCCAACTTTGAAGGACATCGGCCGAACCCTTCGGTTGTAATATTGCTCGATTTTAGTTTTGTATTTGGCTTCTCAGATAGCTGCCATTTCTCGTCGTTCTTGTAACAAGTCGAGGTTTAACCGTTGCTGTTCCTCGTTGTCCTCTGGGTTATAGAGCATGGTGCAGTGTGTGGGCATTCCTATTTCGGCCGGAATGACCGCTTCACTACCGTACGTCAGACTGAAAGGGGTTTCCCCATTACTCGTTTTCAGGGAAGTTCGGAAGGCCCAAAGTACGTTCGGCAATTCGTCTACCCATCCGGCTCTTTCTCTCCCTAGACGTGTTTTGATACCATGCATGAGGCTCTTGTTCGCTCTCTCGACCAGACCGTTGGCTTGAGCGTGGGCTACTGCTGTGTTTATCTGTTTGATTTTTAGTTTCTCACACCAACTTTTGAATGGGTCATTGACGAAATTCATTCCGTTGTCTGTAACTATGATGCCCGGAAGTCCGAACCTGCAAACTATGTTCTCCCACACGAATTTCTTTACTTCCTTGCCTGTGGTTTTTGCGAGAGGTTTCGCCTCTATCCATTTGGTGAAGTAATCTACGGCCACAATAACATATTTTACCTTCCCCGGGGCCTCCTGTAAAGGTCCTAATACGTCCATTCCCCATTGGTAAAAGGGCCACGGTGCCATGATCGATGTCATAATTGTTTTTGGTAGCTTCGGAACCGGAGCATGAATTTGACAAGAGTCGCATTTGTCAATTTCTTCTCTAGCATCCCTGTGCATAGTTGGCCAATAATAACCTTGCCTTATCAACTTGGCCACTACCGATCTTGGCCCTGGGTGCATTCCGCATGCCCCTTCATGTACCTCTCGTATAACGTAGTTTGCTTGTAGAGAACCAACGCACCGTAGCATCGGGTTAAGGTATGATTTTTTAAACAAAACATCTCCTTCCATCACATACTGAGGGATCTTCATCCGTAGTGCCCTTGCTTCGTTGGGATCCTCCGGCCATATACCTTCTTTTAGGCAGCGGATGATTGGTGTCATCCAGTTATCCTCCTCTTCTTCTACAATCGCTCCGACCTGTTTTTCTTCGGTCGATGGCTTTTCCAACACTTCGACCAGAATTTCCTTAGTCAGATGATTAAAAGCTACTGAAGCTAGCTTGCTCAACACGTCCGCCTTTTGATTTTGTGCTCTCGGTATATTGCAGATTTTGAACTTTTTGAAACCGCCAATGTATTCCTTCGCCTTTGCCAAGTATTGTATCATACTTTCGTTGGCTGCTACGAAGTCTCCGTTAATCTGACTGGCCACTAGTTTAGAGTCTACCCGGACCTCCAGGGACTCTACCATCATCTTTTTGGCGAGGCGGAGGCCGACGAGGAGCGCCTCATACTCGGATTCATTGTTGGTACTTTTAAAATTTAAACGGAGGGCGTAAGTGTGTTCGGTCTGGCATGGTCCGATCAATACGAGACCGGCTCCGGAACCCTTGCTGTTTGATGCACCGTCTGTGTACAGTATCCATCCTTCCGGACTGGAGATGTCGTGTACTTCCTTTCCCAACTCTTTCGGATGTGATTCTTTCATGCCAATAGGAATTTCTGATATGAAGTCCGCGAGGACTTGTCCCTTGATTGCATTTCTGGGTACGTATGTGATGTCGTAGGCTCCTAGCTCTACTGAAAATTTGACTAACCTTCCGGATGCTTCTGGTTTGTTCAGAATTTGTTTTATCGGATGATCTGTTATGACTTGGATGGGGTGAGCTTCGAAATACCTCCCTAACCTTCTTGACATGTGTAATAGTGACAATGCCAGCTTTTCGACCGGAGAGTAATTTCTCTCGGCTTCATGCAAGGTTCGGCTCACGTAGTGAACCGGTGATTGTTTCCCGTCTCTTTCGGTCAGCAGAACTGCACTGATTGCATCTGTCGCTGCCGAGAGGTACACATATAGAACTTCCTTCGGCTTAGGCGTTGATAGAGACGGGAGGTCTAGTATGAGTTTTTTGAGCATTTGGAATGCCTCCTCGGCCTCTCCGGTCCACTTGTATTCGTCCTTGTTCTCCTTAGTTATATTTTTCAAGGTTTCGAAGAATGGAAGGGATCTTTCCGCTGACTTTGCCAGAAACCGATTTAGAGCTGCCAACTTGCCGCTCAGGGATTGCATTTCTTTTAGAGTTGACGGGGATTTCATTTGTGCGATCACCTTTGTTTTGCTCGGGTTTGCCCGAATGCCCTCGGACGTCACCACGTAACCTAAAAATTTTCCTTCCTCAACGCCAAAGGAACACTTCTTCGGATTTAGTTTCATGTTGATCTTTCGTAAGTTGTAGAAGGTTTCGGCGATGTCGGCTAACATTTCTTTTTCCCCTTTGCTCTTGATTACCATGTCGTCAACGTAGGCTTCCAAATTCCTTCCGATTTGGTTCTGGAATGCTGAATCAACCAGACGTTGGTATGTAGCTCCAGCGTTTTTCAGTCCGAATGGCATTTTGACATAACAATACGTCCCCCGCTCTGTGTAGAACGCTGTCTTTTCTTCGTCTTCTTCGTCCATCTGGACTTGATGGTAGCCTTTGTATGCGTCCAGAAAACATTTATACCTGTACCCTACTACCGATTCGATCTTCCAATCGATTTCCGGAAGTGGATAGTAATCCTTCGGACACGAGGAGTTCAAGTTTTTGAAGTCAATGCACATTCGCCAACTTCCATCACCCTTTTTTACCAGCACCGGGTTCGAAATCCAGGTGGGATAACGGACCGGCCTGACAATTCCTGCTTTCAACCATTCGTCAACCTCCTTTAGTACTACCTGACTCTTTTTCGCAGATAAGTTACGCTTCTTCTGGGCTACCGGGGTGTCCGACACGTTGACGTTTAGATGGTGTTTGATCAGACGACGCGGAACCCCGGTCATGTCCGAAGGTTGCCATGCGAATACATCTTTATTTTTCCTTAATAGTTCGATCAGGTGTTTTCGGCATTCCTTCGAGAACCCTGTCCCTATCGTGACCATCTGCTCCGGGTACGCGGGGTTTACTAAGACTGTCTCCGTCCTATCCGTGTCCGGATCGACGATTTCTGCTTCTTGGGGAACATTAGCCATCTGCTTTTCCTCTAGTCATCTGCATTCCAGCACCATGGCCGATCGTGCAATCAACGTCGCTACTCCCCTCGGCGTGGGGAATTTGATCATCGAATGAATCGTCGATGGGATTGCTCTTAGCTCCTTAAGCCCCGTGTGGCCCAATATCATGTTATAGGGCGAAGGAGATTGCACCACACAAAATTTCATAGATGTCTTGCGGAACATACCGTGGTCTCCGAAGCATACGTCTAGCTCTATCTTGCCCAACGGTCTATTTGTTTCTCCTGAGAATCCCACTAGGGAGGTGCTTGTCTCTCTGAGCCTTGCCCTTATGTCCGAGCTAAAATTATTGAAGCAATGTTCGTACATTACGTTCACGGAGGATCCCTCATCGACATATATCCTTCGGACCAAGTATCCCTCTATGTCGCCTTCGATTATGAGTGGTTCTTCCGACAGGTCACCCGTCATAACGGGGGGAAAAACTATCGGAACATTCATCCATTCTTCATCATATCCTCCGTATTTTCGCTTTCGATTCTCCTGTTGACATTTTACCATGCTGACCATTTCTGCTTTTTTAGTGCGTCTGTTATCGGTTTTGTTGCTTCCCTCCTCGGGAAGTGAGATGTGATAAGAAGACCCGACCATCTCAATGCTACGGTAGATTGAATAGCGGGTCCCACGGATGGCGCCAATTTGTTGAAGTAAAACCTTGTAGGAAGGCCTCACCTCTTTGTGTCGTCCTCCGGAGTGATTCCTTCGGACCAAGTTTGTTCCTACACACACCAAACACACGCGTTAGGCTCGCCTCGGGTTTTATCCCAAGACCGACCTCCGGCGTGAGAGTAAGTATCGGATTGTTATGAGGTGAACAGTGATATGGGAGTAACAGTTGTAGGTGTAAAAAACATAGTGTATCTTACAAATGAGATGTGGGTATTTATACTACCCACATTTACTGTACCTGTTCACCTCGGGGCCTGCGCGTTGACCTATGTCTGACCTAGCAGAAAGGTGTCAGATCACGTGGGGAACACAATCCCGTGAAATCTGGGAATGTGATACTTGACGGGACTGTTTACTGTATATGTGGCCGGAGGCTTGAGAGAGTCCGGACGAGATAGGGCGTCCGGATGCCGGAGTATGATCCGGACGAAGTACGACGTCCGGACACATACACCAACAACACACAATCCCTAATTTTTTTTCTTGCCACAAAAAACGCAGTCAACTACATTCTTATCACCAAACCTTTCTTCTATATTCAACTTGAATCTCACAACCCAAATCTCGTCTTTCTTACTCGAACCTTTCTTCTTATTACCAAAACCGAATAAAAAACACACCCGAGACACTTGTTTTTCTTGATGTTCTTTTGTCCGAAAAGCAAACACAAATACTACGACATGAAGGTCGTTTTTACGGTCTCAAGTAGGTGTTTTTTCTCTTTGAACGAAACAAATATAGTATATAATAGATTTGTTATAACACTATCTTTAATTTCGGATATAAATATCAGTTAATATTTTCACAGATCTGTGATGAACTTCTCTGTAAAGTCTGTTAGGATTAAACAAAAAATCTGAAATCATGAACAAAAAAGTAACTTGATTTTGGATGCAGGACATATCATTGGGTTTCGCTATGGGTTCAGCATCTCAAATCTTGATGTTTGCGGTAAAAAAATATGACAAATATTTCAAATCCAGTGATTCATTTATGTTGAATAGTAAAAACATGTTACAAATCATTGATGAGTTCATTCTTAGACATTATATATGAAACTGGATCAGGTTCCTCTATGTGTAATTGTTGCTTGGACAATGGGAATACAAATGACTTTTGATTTTGGACTTCTTGAAACTGGCTGTCTTGCCTTGTCAATTTTCCTTACGGATTCATTTTACAGATTTTGCACATTTATCCCCTTTTCTTTACGCATAAAAAAAGTTACTTGATTTTGGATATTTGGATGAATTAAAAAAGTTACTATTGATTTTCGAATGTTTGTTTGTTGTAGGTAACTGTGAGATGGTTATGGAGATGGGTTATAGATTAGAGTTTTTTATTGAGGTTGATTGTGGATCGTGAGATGGTTATGGAGGTCGGTTGTTGGTGTTATTTTCTTTTTCATTTTTGATAATGAACTATCAAATACAAATCCATCATCAACAATAACCGAATCAACAGCCAAAAACAACAACGAAACCACCCAAGCGCAAAACACCTCCTGTTAAATTAAGATTTGGTGGTGTCGGTGGCGGAAACAGTTGATGTTGATAGCGGTTCCGGTAGATGTGGCG
This sequence comes from Artemisia tridentata subsp. tridentata, assembly GCA_021014915.2. Lineage (NCBI taxonomy): Eukaryota > Viridiplantae > Streptophyta > Magnoliopsida > Asterales > Asteraceae > Artemisia > Artemisia tridentata. Next base: position 419,906,491 of record CP139506.1, read on the forward strand.
ATGGAAGAATGAGATGTGAGACTGCTTAATTGTGATATTTATTTTTGAAAGAAGAAGTTGAAAGAGTTAAACAATAAATAGACTAATCTTTTGGTTTTTTTTATTTTAATGGTGAGTTGTAAATATGCAACTTTTGTGTTCCCATTTGTATTCTGTAACCTTCATTTATTGATCCGTGTATTTATATGATTATTTATATGATAACGAGGCATGATACAACCCGTGCGATGCACAGGCTTGTTTCTTGACTAATTAAATTGTTTTCCGTAACGTTGATGCATCTTTATCTTTGTCGGGTCGGGGTAGCACGTGATGGTATTTATAATAACTTTTTGCATTTGAATTAGTTTATTTTCAATAAAATTTTCAATGATAAATTATAATCCTTTTTGTTAAGTTCATAATGTTAATGGTAATACATTGTGAATGGAGGGGTTGTTTTATATTGTAATTGCGCGTTGCAACTCAGAATATGGTCTTTGCGCGTAATGTATTATTCGGACGATTTTTTTTTTATAATTGTTTTATTTGAAGGACTTGTCCGTCACTTCCTAATGTGAGGGGGCTTTTGTAATTGCGCGTTGCAACTCAGAAAAGTGTTTTTTTACACAAACTTTGTTGACATTCTAGTGCGACGTGTCATGACAATCATAAAAAGTATCAAAACTTATAAACTTAATTTTCATCCAACTATACTCTTCTTTGTAGATTAGAGGATCTTGTTGTATATTAATTGAAAATATATCTAACCAAACCATACAGATTACTTTTTGGTAACATAAGTGTATTTATCAAGTGAGTGAATATATTATTTAGATACTTTGTTTGGCTTATCGAGATTAGGATTTGTACATGTTTGATGAAGTTTCAATATTGTTCACGATAACTGAGCGGTGAAGTGAGTTATTTAGGATAACATTGTATGTAACAAAGACATGAACTCTTAGTTTCAATATCCTTCAGGAAACATTGTAATTGAATAGCAATAGCTCATAATTTAAAGGTAGTGAATGCTTTCAATAGAACCAAATTCACTTTGTAAGTAAACTTTTGTGTATGGGAAATTTTTAACGGGCTTCCAACCTCTATAAATGATATGCACGCTTTCATTTACAAACTTAGTTTGCCCTTGATTGCTAACCCTGATGAATCAAATGAATAACAAATATCAAATATTCATTTCCTTGAATCACATGATCAATGACACAATTCAAAGAAAATATTAAATTCGAATTGTATCATCTGAGTTTTACGCAAAAAAAAAGTACTTGCTTTAAAAGCTTACCAAACCATTAGCCACCAATGAATCTCACTTAGTCGAATATAATTTGATAACTGATGCTACAAATTCATAAATAAAGCTGTAAACAAAATAAAGATACATGCATTATTAATGCAATTTACCTCTTTATAACATACAGAGTATCATATATTGACTAAAGAAAAACGCATGTAACCATCACATGTGTGAGTGACGGTATGTAGTGAATGTGAATTAAGTGACATATATCATCAACCAAACTCGAATATTAAGACATAGCAAGTGCAACCCATAATTCGTTGTATCAGCCCAGTAAGATTTAGGTAACCTTGGTCCAAAAATAAAACCCATTAACAACCCTAAACATGCATACGTTATCTAAAACAAACCTACCCTAATATCACGCAGCCAAAATGCACTTCTTCTTGGTATAACCGAACACCAAAGACAAATCACCATTCTTACTCTCCATTATACAAAAGTTAGCAACCACTATTTTCCAAGATAAATACTAAATGAATCTCCTTCCCTTCAATGCTTCTTTGTTTTCTTTCTTTCAGTTAAACAAACGAAACCGACCACACCTTTTAAATCACCTAATCACATTTTAAATATCAAGAGACGTTGAAGAGTTGTTAAGGTTATTGGCTTCAAGATCTGAGATAAGGTCTCGGGTAGGTTTCTTTTGATTTCGAGTAGTGTAGTGGTTGTGTCGTTTGATGACTTTTTCGTGTCTTGATTCAAGATCGATGATAGGTTTTGGTGTTTAAATCTTTTAAAGATTTATTACAATCAATTGGAAACACAAACATGAGATCTGCGTTATTTTTTTTTGTTGCTGAGTTCGTGAGATCGTGAGTTAGAGTGGGTTTGTTGTGTTGTTGGTTCTATCATTTGAAAAAAAATAGAAAAACTGATTTTTTTTTCCTTTCTTGTTTGAAACCATGACTGAAGGAGATGGGATTTTTCTTAGTCACTGTTCGAGTCTTGTTATAGTTGTTGTTGATGTTCGTTTGAGTGAGGAGGATCGGATAAGATCCGGTGATAGTTACCTATTTATAATCTTCAAAAAAGCAACCGAAGAGATTCACATTTAAAGCCTTGTTGTAACTACAGGATGCTCGGTATGCTCAGTATTCTTTTGGGTTGTATTCCATTAAGAATTAGTCATTAGTAATTGCAATGGTTCATATTCATCTTCCCCGCATTCAATTGCTGAATTGAATCTTTATATGATAAATTGTTTGTAGTTATTTTGGTATGCATACTAATGTTTGTACCGTACTTATGTTTGTGCACAACCCCCCTTGCACATTGAATTAAGGTACTCAACTTTTAGGTATATGATAGATGATAATATTTTATTTATATTTTAGAGTTTAAGGTTTTGGTTTAAGCATATTGTACCGTATAAATTTTTGCGCACATTTACTCTTTCACATTAAATATATCAAAAGTGAATCTTTATATATATATAAGATATTACTATTGAGCATAAGTATCACATGGTCGCCGCAGATTAAACGTGAAGCACAAGATGTTTACAACTAATTTTATAAATTTCTTGTTAAGTAAACATTTATTTGTTGAGATCAAGCACGATTAGATAAAAATTCAATTTCCACCAATCTACTTGCATCTCGTACTAATCCAGCTCTAACTGTAACAAAGTTTATAAAAGCCAACCATATTAAACATTCTCTCTTTGTTATTAACCTTTAGAAAGATATTCAATTTTTATAACCATATCAATAACTCGTAGTTTCAAATATAGATCATCAAACGAACAAATAATGGTAAAATGTAATATAAGAAAGTTTAATATATATATATATATATATATATATATATATAGGTTTGGGTTATATATATATATATATATGAAAGTTTAATATATATATATATATATATATATATATATATAGGTTTGGGTTATAATAAAAAGTCTCTTATACTAAAAAGGCTAGGAAACAATGACAGCTTGCCACGTGTCCCCCTTCCACCTGCTTCTCAATTATAACTAGCGCGGGTATTTTTGTCATTTCATCATTAGGGTATATATATCTTTTTTTCCAGCTAGTCTCATTATAACTCGCTTCATCTTTTCTGCTCCAAAACCCCCTCTCACCACCGCTTCATCTTCTTCGTTTCTACCACCATTCACCACCTTATCTACCACCGTTAACCACCGTATCTTCACCGTCTTCTCCACCGTGATCTCCACCGTCTTCTCCACCATTCTCCACTGTAGATTCGTCATTCAAAACTGAAAGTAATGTTTTTAATGGTGTTTTATTGTTACCATGACTCATTTGGTTATATGATCTTCAATTACATGTAGATGATGTTTATTGAATGTATTTTGAATATTTTCTTCACTTTCTGTGTTGTTATTGATTTAAATATGTTATATTCGGAGTTTGATTCAGACTACACCATGTTTCTTTGTGGACTTGAAACCAAATCGAAAAAGAATTGATTGCACACAAGGTGTTTGTTAAAATGTCTGTGATATTTAATAACTGTGATGCAGTAATTTTAAACTGTGATGCATCAACTGATAATCTGTCATTTATTCAGTGGAAAAGGCTTGTATGTGTAGTTGTATGCGTGATGCAACTCTTTTAAAATGTTGATGCAGTAGGTGTTTGTTCGTGGTAAATATATATCTAAAAGCTTATCTTTTTTAAGTGACGAGTCTAAATTGTTTGTGTGTGTAATTGTATGTATGATGCAGTTGATTTGGAACTTTGATGCAGTAGGTGTTTGTTTGTGACGAATTTGAATTTATTAGCTAGTATTTTCATTCTTTTATCAGGAACTGGCTTGTATATTTAATTGTAAGTTTGATGCAGCTGTTTTGAAATACTGATGCAGTTGGTATTTGTTTGTGGAAAATTCGATATATTAGCTTATTTTTTGGTTATTTATTAGTAAAATACGCTTGCATGTGTAGTTATATGTATGATGTAGCTGGTGTAGTAGGTGTTTGTTTGTGAAAAATACGAATCTATTAGCTAATATTTATGTTATTAGACACATATGTGATTGATTGTGACTTGTTGTTAGGTTGATTTAGTTTAGCTAGTTTTAGGTTTTTGTAGAATTAGTCGATATAGAGGCGTTGCTATGTGGCATTTTATCCGGTGAGTTTGTAATTTCGACTAGATGTCGATGGATTAAACATACGCGCGCACATAGAGTTGTTAGTTTTTTGTATATTCCACAAATATATTCTGTATATTCTGTATAGAGTTGTTAGTTTTTTGTATATGTGTTAGTTTATATGATTGTGATATATATTCTGTAGCTTTTTGTGAGGTTGGTTTAGATGAGTTGATTTTTGGTA